>JANAVB010007196.1:1614702-2052657 GCA_029216955.1 Iris pallida | reverse complement strand
ATATAATATATATATATATATATAATAATATATATATATATATATATATATCTATATATATATATGTATAATTTCTTTGATTAGCTATAATGTAACCAACCTATCATCTAACTTAGACCCACACCAGCAAAAACCGAGCCTGGCAAACCCCTAGCTCAAACCCATCAGCCAACACACACACTCACACGCGCGCGACGCGTGTACTCAAACCTTCTCCTCCTCCCTTCTATGTGTAACCGAAGCCAACTCCTTCTTTAAACCATGATTTAATGAGAGAGAGAGAGATATTCTCATAGAAACTCAACCCCAACCCCAACTCAGACGTCTTCCCATCGCCGACTACTATCGGGGCACGCCGAAGCGCCGCCCACCGCCGCCAACGGCCGCGCGCGCTTGCACGCCCCGTTCAGCCGCATAGGAACCCGTTTCAGGTAACCGTCTTCCCCATCTCGTATCTATGCGCACGCACGATCAAATCGAGATCCATAAATTTCTATGGATAGCCGATATGACCCACTAGGAGCCCCATTAAATAGATTTTCCAATAGCAAACTCTGCTGTTCGAAAATTCGACGCAAAGTTGTCGAAAAACCACGTTTAATTGAACACATATTTAGATTCCCGGATCATTATTTTTGGAGGCGATTTCTCGCCGATCCTTCGACCGATTCAAAAATTTATTTGAAGGGACTTGTAGACAACCTATAGGGCTCTGTGAACCATCTTCCGGTTCCTATTTTCGTGGACAGAATGTCTTGAAAACTGATTTACAAAATCAGGAAAAACAGCGTTCCGAAAACCCGAATTTTGGAAAATTTTCCGATACGGCGTGCGTCCCGTCAAACCGGGCGACTTGGTCACAACCCGTAGGCATCGAAAGGCACGTACGGATGTTGTAGACATGTGAAATTCGACAGAACTTGATTTTGCTGCGTATGCGCGACGAAATCAGTGCGTATCCGCCGAGATATCTCGTTTCGACCCTTTTGTGAATTTGCTAATTACTTTGTGCACGTTCGTCGTCTCGAGACAAAACTTGCGCCAGCAGGACCGAGTCATTTTTCTGGTCCTGTACGCCAAGTTTGGTCCTATTCTGAGAAGGTCGACCAGAACGCTAATTTGGCGGGCCCGCGACCCGATCCAACAGGCAGAATTGTACACGAACCATCGGAATCCAAATTTAGATATACGGTTGGGTTTTTCTCGTCAAAATGAACCCATAGACATATATTTTGACGACTTTGGAGACCGTAGAGACCGGCACGTTTTTCGGTACAAAGCGGGTCCAACGGCGGATATCGTTTTGGTCCAAAATTACTGTTTTGCTCCTGTGTCCAGAATTGGACTTATGGGTAGGCTATCCTAGCTAATTTGACCATTCTGAAGACGTTGGTATTGTCCGTTTCAGCATTAGGAGACTATTTCACGAGTTGACCCTTCGAGGCTCATTGAGTGGCAGTATTGATTCCTCATTTCAGAACCTGGCGAGTACATTCTCTGATGATTTTCCATTCATGATATTTACTATATTACTTGTATCTGGTGTAGATATTCATGATTTTTGATACATTGGTCACACGGATTGGTATTTTATGGATCCCGTCATGGGTTGTTATTCCTTGTTTACCTTGGTGTATCTTATGCAAGCCTTCTTGTAGTTCTTGTACAATGTATGGACATTGATTCTCGAGAAGACTTGCTACCTTCTCTTAGAATCCCGTGTCATAACAAGTCATGGTTGGATCCACTATAGCAGTCGGGGGCGGGGGAATATTAGTCTAGACATGTGGTCAATACCCACCTTGTGCATTGTATAGATCCTTGTGAGTGTTAATCATACACTTCACGTATGATTAACTTGGCCAGTAGACCTTGTGCAAGTTTCCAAGCCGGCCACATGTCAAAGCTAATATTCACTCACGTAGATAGTTGTTCTTGATTCTTGTACATGACATGTTCAGATGTCTTCATTCTTGCTCTAGTTTACTGCTTTACCCTTGCCATGCTAGTTTCATGTACATTCTACTTTACTCATATTTATTCTCTCTATTTATTGTTACATAGCACTTATCATTTATTAGGAATTGTTGTTGGAATTGTGCTCGTTCCAATCCTGACTGGACATGTTGACAAAATTTTAGAGATTATGGCGAGAACGAGTGTCCTACCTACTACGGTCCTCATGGCGTAGTGGGCGTAGACCATGAGACCCTAGTCCAGCAGGGGTTAGTGCCAGCTAAGGAGGCTCTAGCAGTGACTTAGTCAGACTAGGATTTGACTGGACTTTGTCTCCTGCTTTTATATTAGACATGTTATGTTATTTTAGACTTATTTGACTACTTTGTGACTCACTATGGATTTGTGTTAGCTACTTTGCACTCTGAGTTTATCTTTATTCTTATCTTTATTCGTGCCATATTCTTCCTGCTAGATTGTGATTGAGTTTATATGTATTCATATTATATCCTCCATTCGGAGATGACAAGTTATTATACATTGTTAGATAGCATACCTACAACATACTATGCCGTTTCTGCGGTGTAGGTTGGGCGCTGTTACTCATTCGTGCCCTTGATTTGGGTGCGGGTCGTGATAGAATCTAATGAATATAAAGAACATATTAGATCTTCTAAAAAATTTAAACTTGTCCCACCGTGAATTATTGCTATTATATTTTGTTACAAATAGTTTGTAGGAAATAATGATTGTTTACATGGATTGATTATTGTTTACATGGAATGATTAGAAACAGAGATCCCATGCAAACAAGTTTGCTTCTCTGATCTAAATTCGAGGTTGAAAGAAGACTTTAGAGATATCACGTAACAAGTTTGCTCTCCAAAGAACTCGATTTCGACGAAGAACCACTATAATGCTTCTGATTACAACTTTCACTTTATGTTACAAACTGACAGAGTCAGAGTATGTTCTTCATTGCAAACATGTTGCAATTGAGACATAATGTTATTGAGACATAACGCTTACAAGTAGAAGGAGGACGGAGAAGAAGATAAAATAAAATTATTCTTGCTGGGGTGGCGAATACCACCGTTGCTCAAAGCAAGATTCGCCCTCACACTATTCACTTCTAGGAACTAGCAAGTTCATAAATAAAACTTTTGGAACTCTCGTAGTCACCTCTTTATGTGACTCGAATGGATACCCTGGACTCCTTTTAATATATTTTCAGTACATCACCAAAAGGAGGCAAGAGGACTCTATTTATAGAGAAGGGTGGAAACCCCTTCTCTACCCCTAGCCATGTGGTACTAAAATTCCAACTCTTAAATAAAACAAGATTGATATTTTAAATTCCACAATCAATATGCACCCACACATAGCACCCGCACATAGCTCACACATGCACCCATACATGCAACTCACGCATGAAACGAGTGCAACAAATGTGCACAAGCGCTATGCGACGATGCTGACGTTCTATGTGCAAAGTGCGCCATCAAAGCACCACTTTGTGCCTTTGAGCTCGAGTTCAAGTCGCTAAGCCCCTTTGGGGATCAACTACAAAGGAAGTTTTCCCTAAAAAAAAGCATAAATGCTTTCTTGAGGTGTTTGAACTTGGTCCTACTAGGAAAATATCTCATATGGCACCCACCACTTGGGCCATTACTCCATGTGCATCTCTTAACAACAAGCATGGTATTATATTGGGACACTCACTTGGAGTATTTTCAAATGTGGGACTATCTTTCTAGCTCCCAAGAGAGAACATCTTCATGAATATAAAAAAACTCCAACAATCTCCCACATATCTAAATCTATATGTGTTTAGCGTTCCCCACAGTGACTACCATTATGCATAAGGATAGATTTTGTTTCGACTTGGATCTTCTCGGATGGGTTAAGCAACAGTATGATACAAGAATGGACTAAACCTTAAATTTTGCATCCTAGCTGCTATTCTTCCCACTCACATAATGACATCATCTATATTTTCGGTTGCACATTAAAGGCCCTATGTGTCACTCCCCGTTCTCGGGATACGTATTTTTAATACGTGTACTACTTAACTGTATTTATTTAGTATTTATCATGCATTTATTTTGTATTTGATTTCTTTAATTACATGCTAAATATTTTTCTGTATTTTATTTTCTGTTTTTGCTTAGCTCTTGGTTTATTTCGGTTCATGTTGAACCAACTTGGTTTGGCTTGGTTTATCATTATAAGGGGTGGATGGCCTAGATTGTATGGGGGAAGGAATGGGTGGTGGAGGTCAAACTTGACTTGATATTTATACACCTTTTCTTTTCTCTCTCCTCACAAACTCTCATTTTATTTCCTCCACCAAAACCCTAAAACCCAATTTGGAGAGACAAGTACATCTTGCACACCATGAGGGATTTCATGCATCCCCATTTATTTTTAGTCCATGTTGTTCCTCTCCTCTTTCTCTACAAGTTTAGGTCTTGAAGTTTTTGATTTCCATGGATGGTTGTGTGTAGATCTAGGTTTTAAGTTTCAGATTTTCATGGTTTTGATCTATCAAACTTTATTGTTTTAAAAAAAAGTGTTCAATGTTGTAGAGAATTCAATTCTAGTCAGTTTTGACCTTTATTTTGCCCAATTCCGATCCGATAGCCCAAGTTATGGCCATTGGAAGTTTTTGAAACTTCATGGACGAAGCTTGCTGGTGCAGAGGCATGCATGTTATGCGCCCAAAGGCACTATGTGCCCAAAGGCATGTTATGCGCCCAAAGGTACTATGCGCCCAAAGACATGTTATGCGTCTAAAGGCATTATGCGCCCAAAGGCACTATGCGTCCAAAGGCATATTATGTGCCCAAAGGCACTATGCATACAAAGACATGTTATTCGCCCGAAGGCACTATGTACCCAAAGGCATGTTATGAGCCCAAAGGCACTATGCGTCCAAAGGCACTATGCACCCAAAGGCATGTTATGCGCCCAAAGGAACTATGCGTCCAAAGGCATGTTATGCGCCCTAAGGCATTATGCTCCCAAAGGAATTGCTATGCTCCCAAAAGAATTACTATGCTTCCAAAAGAATTGCTATGCTCCCAAGGAATTGCTATGCTCCCAAAAGAATTGCTATGCTCCCAAAAAAATTGTTATGCTCCCAAAGGAATTGCTATGCTCCCAAAGGAACTGCTATGCTCCTAAAGGGACTGCTATGCGCCCACAGTGAATCAGTGCATTCTCCAGCTGTATGCGTATAACAGTCGTTTCAGTCCGTGCTTTCGCTAAATTTGTGCCATCTGTCTTATCCCGTACAATTCGCCGAATTCGAGCGTTTTGTCTTATCTCGCACATTTTGCTGGATTCTGCCACTTAATGCATGTTAGTGTTTTAATACATATTATTGTGTGGAGTGTTTTCCGTGTCTTGATTGGCTTATGGGCATCCGTATCACTGATACTTAACCCTGAGAGTTATAGACCCGACCATACAAAATACTAGTTTGACTTTCATACCTTGTCACGAATTGACATTGATTGTTAGCTTGACTAAATGATTGATCATGCGTTCTTAGTTGGAACTAAAAGACTGGCTAGTCGTCTTATTGAATTGAATGAGACACGTTCATGTATGAACCATTGCGATCGACTAGCCGATCCCGAACATTGGCATATGGATACGTGCTGACTTCAACTTCTTTCTACAAAAGCAGCATGTATACCTTACAGTCAAGGCATGATTATCTCGTGGCTAAGTTTGATTGTTGCATTACGCTATGTAACACCTACAACCTAGCCGTATAGACATTATTGTAGAGATATGCATATTGTACTATGTACGGAAGTACTCATTCAGAATGACCATGATCCACGGCATGAGATTTCAATTAACATAGGGACTATTAAGTTCAATAAAATAACTATTGCATGGAGAGAATAGATTCTCGAGTTCTTACATGGCAGCCATCTTGGGATAATTAGTGTCCCGACATGCCGGCTGGTTCCCACGGATACTACAAATCTGCCACACGGGCATGGAGTGGTATCTATTTATATTTATCTGCATATTGATAACGGACGTCCCGCTGGGACATGTCTAATTTACGATTGGCGTAATTGATTATTGGATAGACTAGCCTTGCTCGTATATTGTAATAACTGAGGAATCCCTTATTGCATATTTCCAGGACAACTTGGAACTTACAGTTAGCAAGCCGTAGTAGTTGTATTGCCGTTTAAATTGATTTGTTTGTGTACTGTACCTATTCTGTTAACTACTGAGATGAGAAGAATGTCAGGACATGACTGGTCGACTTCTGTCCTTGTTTGGTTGGGAAGTTGGCTTAAAGTGTCGTGATGTTGTGTGAATCCCAGTAGCAAGTAGAGACTTATTTATCATATTCTTAACTCTTATCACTGGCTCTAATTCTTCATGTCGTGCTTCCTTTGTGGTACTTGCTATTTGAGGTCTAACCTCTCTGGTTTTGTATAGCCAGATTTAGAGCCAGCTCCCAAGGACTCAGCTTACTTCCACCCCCAAGATGGTCAATACTGGAGGGATGATCGCAGGAGGACACGAGTGGGTTCCTTGCTTCCCTGCTCGTTTTGCTACTTACTTTACTTTTGATGCTTGGCACCGACATATTAGTCGGACTATCTTGCACTTACTTTTACATAATTGTAACTAAGTCAGACTGCAGCTAATAACGATTGTGTATACCTTGTTATATCATATGGCTATATTTTGTAAAGCCAGATCTCAAGAACATTTTGACTGAGCGTTTGGGATGCCGTACTACTTATTCTTACATGTTCTCTACTTACTGCTTTTTATTGAATGATTGGGACAGCAGAAGTTGAGTAAACCTAGTGAGACTTGTATGTAGTATGCACCCCCATGTCTTGTAGACAACATTGATCATATTATACGGTATTTATCTACCCATAATACGTAGCTGGCTGAGTTATTCCTCCGCTCTCCGGTATTCTGGATCTGGGGCGTGATAAGCTTTTAGTGGTGGCCCATGCAGGTCTGATTTCAGACTTGTGGGGTATTTTGATTTATAAAATTTCTCAATCACACATGTTTCCCCTCGATTTCATGATTCGTTACTCTCGACCCTAGCTTGACATTCCGGTATCCTTTGACTTTATTGATCTTTCCTGTCCGGTCGTTTGATTATTCTCTTGTCCCTTTTCTTAGGGGCTCCTCGTCCACATCTGTCAGAGCTAGACAGCGACAACAAGGGCAACACGAACAACATGACCATATTGGTCAGCAATAAAGGCCAGTACTACCTCAAGAGAACATCCAAGAAGAGCTAATAGTGGAGCCAACAGCTGGACCGCAGTATCCGGAGGTTCCAACACCACCAACAGTTCCGCCTACCCCTGTGGCAGTAGACACACCAACCCTTCTGGAAATAATAAAAGGGATGATGGCTACTCAGCAACATCAGATGTTGGTCCAGCAACACATGCACACTCAGCTGTAAAAGCAGAATCTATTACTCAACCAAGGATTGGAGACGGCTTTGGAAATAGGAGTGGGGACTGATTCAGGGGCGTCAACCAGATTCTGCAAGTACAACCCCCGTCGTTTTGAAGGCACGAAAGATGCTATTTCAGCGGATGCATGGCTTAAGGACATCGAGGCTATACTGACAGCAGCTAAGGTTCCGACAGAAGAATGAGCGGATCAAGTGAAGCTGTTACTTCAGGACCTCGTACGTGATTGGTGGGAATTAGAAGAAGTGGGCACCAGACATCCTATTGCTTGGGATGATTTTACTGTGAGATTCAAGAGAAGTACTATGAAGTTGTGGCACAGTTCGAGCTACAACAGAAGTTTATCAACCTCAAGCAGACTGGCAAAATAGTGGATGCTTATGCAGCAGAGTTCTGCAGACTGAGTAGGTTCGTCCCGGAGATGGTAGCAATGGAGAGCCAGAGGGCTATGAGGTTTCAGCAAGGGTTTTATCTTGAACTCTTGCAATTGATAGAGGGGCACAACTACCAGATTTTTGATAATGTATTGACGGCAACCCGGTGGCATGAGATCACCATCCAGAGGATCACATCAAGAACTGGAGGTCAGAAGAGGTCTCACAATCAGATTGAAGGAGGAGGGGGATCAGTGCCCCGAATAACAGTATAATCACCTGGCATTCGCATTCACGATGTGGCAATACGAGGGCCAGCACCACCAACAAGACAACAACAACAACAACAACAGAGGAAGAACCAGCAATCCCCGGCGGGCTGTACCTATTGTGGAAAGGCAGGGCATACTAGAGGTGTGTGTCGGGCATCGAACGGATAGTATTTGATATGTGGAAGTCCAGATCATCGGGTTTCTACCTGTCCTATGAATTCGAGGTCAGGAGGACCAGTGCAATAATTTTCTGTGCTGCCAGCACCAGGGGCAGCCCAGTATCAAGGACCAGCGGTAGCAGTAAGACTGTTGGCATAACGTCCGTTAATGTCGCAGGCTCAGATGTTTCGACAACAGGTACCGCCGATGCAGTAGCAACAACAAAGACCACCCCAGCCTCACCAAGGCAGGGGCCAGTGGCAACACCAGGCTAGGCAACAGCATGGGAACCAACAAGGAGGCCGAGGGCAGGCATTCAATCTGTCCTTGGAAGAGGCATTGGCATCGGAAGATGTTGTGGAAGGTAACATTCTCGTCGCCTCGTATCCCGCAGTAGCATTGTTTGATACGGGAGCATCACACTCGTTGATATCTGATTAATTTGCGACACGACTAAGAATAATATTCGAGGCATTGCCAGAGAGGATGAATATACTCTCTGGTAATAGGCTCTTAGGAGTTAGTAATGTTACTCTAGCGTGTCATGTTGTAGTGTGCGGACGTTCCTTACCCACCAAGTTGATGGAATTACCTGTTGGTAATTTCGACGTTATGTTGGACATGGACTGGCTGAAAGACAGTCATGCGATAATAGATTGTCGTAGAGGGAGTGTATCTTTTAATATTCCGGGCATGAAGCGGTTTACCTTAGTCAGGTCAGAGACAGACCAACATAAACAAAGAGTAGTAACGGTAATGGAAGAAGTTCAAGTCCCAAAGATAGTTGAAGACTTTCTTGACGTATTTCCCGAAGAACTTCTAGGTCTACCACCTGTTAGAGATATTGAGTTCAGTATAGAATTGGCGCCTGAAACTAAACCGATATCGGATCGAGTTTACAGAATGTCGGATTCAGAGCAGGCCAAGGTGTATCAGCACATAGAGGAACTGAAGGCGAAGAAGTTCATTCGAGACAGCGAATCACCATAGGTAACACCAGTGGTACTTGTAGGGAAGAAGGATGGGTCACCAAGATTGTGTATTGACTACAGAAAGCTCAACACGACAACAGTAAAAAACAAGTACCCACTACCAAGGATCGACGACTTGTTTGATCAGTTGAGCAGAGCAAGAGTTTTCTCCAAGATTGATCTTCGGTCAGGATATCATCAAATTAGAGTTCGAGAAGAGGATATTCCCAAGATGACATTCAAGTCAAAGTACGGGCATTACGAATTCTTAGGCCGTTTGGTTTGACCAAGCTCCAACAATATTTATGGATTTGATGAACCGCATCTTTATGCCATACTTAGATCAATTTATTGTTGTGTTCCTCGACGACATTCTCGTATACTCAGCTAGTGAAGAATAGCATGAAGATCACCTTAAGAAAGTGTTATAAGTTATCAGAGAGAACCAGTTGTATGCCAAGCTCAACAAGTGTGAGTTTTGGATGGATCACATTTTATTCTTGGGGTACATCATATCAGGGGCTGAAGTAGCAGTGGGTCCCAAAAAAGTAGAAGCAGTAGAAAGTTGGCCAATGTCTAAAAATCGTAGTTGATGTGCGAAGTTTCTTGGGATTGGCAGGATATTACAGAAGGTTCGTATCAGACTTTGCAAGACTCTTAGCACCTATGACTCGCTTGACACGAAAGGATGTGCCATTTGTCTGGTCAAAAAAGTGTCAGGCATCATTTGAAAATTTAAAGCAGAAGTTGATCTCGGCACCTATTCTTACATTACCAGTTGGATCCGGAGGTTTTACTGTATATTGTTACGCGTCAGAAAATGAACTTGGGTGTGTCCTAATGCAACATGGGAAGGTGATCGTGTATTCATCTAGGCAACTTCGAGACCACGAGAAGAATTATTCGACTTATGACTTGGAGTTGGCAGCAGTAGTATTTGCTTTGAAACTATGGAGGCATTACTTGTATGGTGATCGAGTGTACATGTACACATACCACAAAAGTCTGAAGTACATCTTTACTCAGAAGGAACTGAACATGAGACAGAAGATGGTTAGAGTTGATCAAGGATTACGACGTAGAGCATCAGTATCATCCAGGCAAGGCAAATGTGGTAGCAGACGCTCTTAGCAGGAGAGGCGGCGCATTTATGTTGACATCACAAAAACACATTTTAGAAGATCTTCAAGAGATGGGCATCGAGGTTATACTTCCTAGTGATGTAGGAATTTTGGCAAGTCTACGAGTTCAATCCAACTTGGTAGACAAGATCAAGGCAGCTCAGGCACAGGACCCAAGGATTCAGAAGCTTATGACCGAATATGAGTCAGGACATAAGAATGAGATAAAAATTTACGATGATGGAACACTTAGATTTGGATCATGTTTATGTGTGCCAAGTGGAGATACCAGACATGAGGTTATGACAGAAGCTCACAGTTCTCAGTATTCTATACATCCCGGAGGGACCAAAATGTACAAAGATATCAAGCAGCACTTCTGGTGGAACGGAATGAAGATGGAGATAGCTAGATTCATTTCTCGTTGCTTAACATGTCAACAAGTGAAGGCAGAACAACAGAGGCCAGCTGGATTATTACAACCGCTTCCTATCCGGGAATGGAAGTGGAAGCATATCACAATGGACTTTGTGACCAGTTTACCGAGATCACCAAGTGGTAAGGATGCTATTTTTGGGTAATAGTGGATTAGCTTACGAAGGTGTCACATTTTCTTCCTTTTATAGTAGGACAATCTACAGAAAAGTTGGCAGAGTTGTATATGCAGCAGATAGTCAGGCATCATGGGGTCCCTGTCAGATAGAGATACCCATTTTACATAATATTTCTGGAATAGTTTACATCAGAGCCTGGGTACCAAGTTAAGATTTAGTACGGCTTATCACCCACAGACGGACGGACAATCAGAAAGAACAATTCAGACTTTAGAAGATATATTACGAGCTTGTACCCTAGATTTTGGAGAATCATGGGAGAGTCACCTGCACTTAGTCGAATTCTCGTACAACAACAGTTATCAAGCCACTATCCAGATGGTGCCATTCGAAGCACTATACGGTAAGAAGTGCAGGTCGCCACTGGCATGGGATGATATCGGGGAGAGGAAGATGTTAGGCCCAGAGATGATTATTCAGACGGTTGAAGTGGTTAAGGGGATTAGAGAGCGACTTCGAGTTGAGCAAGATCGGCATCGTCATTGGGCAGACCAGCATTGTAGGCCGTTAGAAATTTCTGTTGGGGACTACGTATTCTTGCGGATCTCGCATACTCGTAGGATCATTAGATTTGGTGTTCGCGGGAAGTTGAGTCCGTGATACGTGGGCCCATTTTTATCCCGATAGGCTAGACGATGTTGCTTATCATTTGTCCCTTCCACCTTCGTTACGAAAGATGCATGATGTGTTTCATGTATCTCAGTTGCGTAGGTATGTATCGGATCCAAGCCATATCTTCGATCATTCTGAGCTGGTTGTTGGTACCAACCTGTCTTACGAGGAACATCCCTTGTCTATTTTGGACCGAAGGGAAAAGATACTCAAGAATCGAACAATTAGCCTTGTCTATGTTGCTTGGGGTCATCACTCCTTAGGAGAGTCAATGTGGAAACATGAGGATGATATCCGATCACGGTATCCGTACCTATTTGACTCATAAGGTATATTTCTTTTCGTGTACCTTGATTGTCTTGATTCCTCATGCTTATCACCCTATGGGTAGAAATTGCTTGATGTCTTTGTCATGCCCCAGTACCGGAATACTGAGACGGACTAGGCCAGCTACTCCATATGAGGTATATAAACGTCATACGGCGATCGTGGCTGTCAAGAGACAAGGGGGTGCATGCTACAATCAAATCTTCTATGGTCTCACAGAGCATCTATGTCTCAATCAATCAAAACAAGAATCAGTAAATAATGATCATATAAGGCAAAGCAGTAAGGCATCCCCGACGCTTCATCAAAATGATTCATGAGCCTAGCTATACAAAATGATAAGCTAGTACCGAGAGTCAATAGTTGTAAAACTCCTAAATTTTCTACTATTTTTTTATTAAATTTGGTACTGATTTAAATTTTTGTATTGTACGTCGTATAGTCGTATTATACGTCGCGCACGAAATTTTATCTTTCGAATTTGCTCGACGAGTGCGATTATGTGCGAGCGTACATATTCTTGAAAAATACTTTTTTTTTTCTATTTTTATGATTTCAAAATATTATACATAATAATTATTTAGCTATCGTACCAAAATTTTCAAGTTCATTATTTTATTTATTTTATTTACAGAAAGGCTTTCGTTTATACAGTTTAAAAAAATAATACTTTTAGTGCGTACATATATTGCATAAATATTTTATTAGTGTAAATTTTGAAATTATTAATATTAACATTTTATTATTCAAAAAGATTTATTATTTTGAAATTATTATTATTAGTATTTTGGAAAATATATTTCGAAATAATTGTGGCGATTTAAAACTTAATTTGAATCTATGGATTTATTTATATGGTTAAATATTTGAAATTTGAATTATCTCATTCGATTCTAAACTAAAAATTTAATTAGATTCAAATTTGAATTGCATTTGGAATTGGATTTATATTTAGATTTGGATTTAAATGATTTTAAATTAAATTACGAATTATCGATTTGGGTTTTAAAATTATTCCTAATCCATATCCAATTGGGAATTCCCACATCCTATAAATAGGCAGGTACTCCTCCAATATTTTCTCCATAATATTTCTCCAAATTTCCATAAAGTGAGTGCATCGTGTCCATAACCGTGTCCGTGTCCCATCCACAACTTATCTTCCCTTACATATACAAATTTCTCGCGTCCGACTACCCCGGACGCCAATCCCTCCCTGTGTCACGCAGGACACGATTACCATCCCGACATGACCTAACCCAATTCCTAACTAAACCTATAGAACCTAACCATGTCCTCCCTCGCCACCGTGGCCGTACCCCTTCCGACCTCCACCGGCCAACCCCCATCATCGGACCTCCGGATCCACCAAGCCGCCGCCACCGTCGGCATCACCACCACGACTCGTCATCGCCCCTTCCAGTGGCTGACCACCTCTCGACCGGCCGTCCCCTATCCCGACCACAGTCGCTGCCACCCGACGTCACCACACCGCCACCAGTACACCACCCGAGCACAGCCCAGCCGTCACCACCACCGCCGTCGGCATCCCCGGCCAAAACCCCACCACCACACAAAATAGAGAAAAAAATAATAATAGAAACCAACCACCGCCGTATTACCTCCGGCGAACCGCCTCCACCGGCCTAGCGCGCCTTGACGATGAGCTCTACGCCGGCGAGCCGAGTCCATCACCGCGCCTCCTCGGTTTCGTGAGCCGGCGAGCCACCTCCAACCGAGACCGTCGCCCAGCAACGTCGACCAACCACCGCGAGCCCATCCCTCACTCCGGTGCTGAAACCCTAGCCGTCGAGCCAGCCACCCCTTCACCGCCCTTCCATCTTTTCGACCGTCTCCGTCTCCAGATCTTTCCGACCGCCTCTGCCTCTCCTTCCCACCAGCTCCGCCTAAGCCCCAATCGACCGCCCCGAGATGCGTGCCGTCTCCCTCTGGTCCCGACGACCGCTGCGCCTTCAGATGCGCCATCGCCGGCCGACAACGACTCCGCCCGTGCGCGCATCGGCCTCCGCCACCTCCCGCAGGCGCAGCCCTCGCCGCAGCCCGTCGCCTTCGCCGCCGCATCTCTCCTCACCCCATCCTCTCTCTCTCTTCTCCTCTCTCTCTTTCCCTTTCTTTTTACTTTCCTTATTTTTAAAGAACAATAGCAGCAGTCATTCGACTGCTGCAATAGATTTTTTTTGTTATTTTTATTATTTATTTATTATCTATTTAATTGTTTTGTTTTGGTGTTTTTAGTAAACTATTATTATTATTATTATTATCATTATCATTATTATTACTTTTATTATTATTATTATTATTATTATTATTATTCCATTATCATCTTTATTATTATTATTATTATTTATATTATTATTATCATCATTATTATTATTATTATCATAATTATTATTATTCTTATTATTCTTATTATTATACTTTATTATAACATTAGTTACAATATTGATTGTTTAGAGAACTAAAGGAAGAGATTTATTATATGTTGTCAGTATAGGTGTTGAAATATTAAGGTATTTAATATGTAAGTGTATACATATGTTGTATTATTTCTATTATTATTAAAAATATATTATTTATTTTGGAAATTATAAATAGTATTTCTCTAAATTATTTTATAGCAAAATTTTGTATTGGGCTTGGCCTATATTCCAAATGTTTATAAGCCCTAAAATATTATTTTGTATGGCTTTTTAGTTTAGAAATTATATTTGATAAAAATTAGTTTTTAGCCTAAATCGATTTTCCATATTTTTATGTGTTTATCAAATTTTTTTTTTACTAATAAAAATAGAGCTCCTATCTAAATATCCAATTTTGACAAACTTAGAGTTTTGTCGAAAATGATTATTTTTACTTTAAGTATTTCTTTTAGACTCAAACTAGTTTTCGATTATTATAAATAGTTTTTCTAAAAATTGTATATATGTTATCTCCTTCGATTATTCTCCTGTCCGTATCCAAGTCCTATTGTTCCTATTCCTTCGTCCATTTCGAGACTACCTTATGTCCAACCTAACCAATTTGATCCTTCTGGACCCAAGGGAACTGTCCGTGCCACCATCCGAGGTCACCATGTATAGTTGTTGCACCGAAGTTGCAGATCGTGCCACCTTGATCATCGCGGCACACCAGGCGTCCTACCAGGCAAGACACCTTGCCTTCATTGTTTAAATTTCTTGCTCAATATCATGCATATTTTTTACTTATTCTAGAAAATATAAATTGTACTTGCAAATTATTATATTTTAGTTGCATATGGCTTAGAGTTAAGGGACCACCTTTGTTTGTGTCGCATTCATTGGCCCGACACTTGTGTATCACGAGTCACGAGTCTCATATAGATCTCGGACGTACGTATCGACTGGCATCGGTGCGCACATGCCGTGCGATAGGCAATAACTGCTAGATAGTTACGGTTGTCTAGAAGACTTAGCGACTTAGCAGTTATTAGGAATATCGTGATGTGGATTCAGCACGAGTAGTGCATGGGGAGGGTGATTTAATTATAATTATGTAAATGAAACTAATGTCCAGAACAGCCGGCTAAACAGGTGACGGTGGCTAAATGCTAAGTACAAAATAGAAGATATCAGAACGAAAAAGAAGAAATCCACTCGTGGTCCCTGGCGCCCATACTCCTGGTGTACCCCATTGTTCGGGTAGAAGGCCGGATCCTCTGGCGCTGCTACGTGATCTGGCCAAACAAAACCAGCGGGGTCAGGCCCCGAATAGCAAGTACCACAAGGGAGCACAAAAGAGAGATAAAACCCAAGCGTAATAATAATAAGACCTGATCCACGAGTTATAGGCTTATACCATGTCATCGAGACAATACGACACCCTTGCAATCAAACAAGGACAAACGGGGCCGATATCATGCCGAGATAAGATATATCCTATAACTATGGACAGGTGAAGGGCTTCTGATTGCGACTTCGGTCCATAGCCTATTACAACACAATAGCCCAACCCAACAACCAAACAAGGACATGTGTTGGACCACGCACCATGATAGTCCATGTTCCTCAGTAGCTAACAGAAGAAAACATATCATAAACAAGTCGGCTTACAAGCGACCAATCAATTATACGGCTTTCTATGATTTGTCTGGATTATCCCAGTAATGCAATATATATATAGGAATCCTCAGATCGTATCGCATTCTAGCAGGGCTAGCCAAACCATTATATATACGCATGCACAAAATGTATCGGTCCCTCGAAAGGCCACCGCGCTAGAACAAGCACTAACGGTTCCAGCTCTCCTGTAGGAAGGGCTGGCTCGGCATTTACAAATCAGATACTGCACTCCACTAGTGTGGATGACTATACAGTATCCGAGGCGGCCAACCCGACACGCCAGGACGGGACCCAGGGCGGCTGGTGACGTACGATCTCGAGATTCTGTTCCCTCCCAATGCATCTACCAAGTTAAGTTTCTTAGATTAACCCTATCTCGATATTGAAATTACATATCGTGGTCATATGGTCATCCTCCTATATGTCGTACCATAGTACATGTACCCTAAGTATGAATCCATATCGGCTCAATCTAGATCCATGCTTAGTGTAATGCATCAAACAACAAACATTTTACCACGACACTATTACTGACAAATTACCATGACTTGCTGGAAGGTACACATGTATTGACGTATAACACGAATGATCACTTAGAACGTAGAGTCACAACTCAGTGCACTCATTAAATAGCACCGCAGTGCATACTAATATTGTATCTCAATACAGACATAGAATAGGTACCAGCACGTATACAGGTAATCAGGTCAGGAACACGGTCAAGTCAGGAAGTCACGTAGACCCCTCGTGACATAAAAGTCACATATAAATTCTGGTTAAAGTGAGACATGAAGGTCCTTGAAGCCAAGACAAAGATCTACAACTTTTATGTTGGGAGTTGAAAGAAATTCTGGCCACGAATCAGCCAAATAGGACATAAAACATATAAAAACAGCCAAAATAGGCACTATAAGCGGCAATAGATGGATGCCCATCTATGCGGCAGGGTAAGTGGGTACCTATCTATACGGCTGGATGAATGAATTTCATGCGACAAAGTGGATGAGGGTCTTATGCGGCAGTAAATGGGTACTCATCTATGCGGCTGGATAAGTGGGTACCCATCCATGCGGCTGGGTGAATGAATCTCATGCGACAAAGTGGATAAGGGTCTTATGCGACAGTAAATGGGTATTCATCTATGCGACTGGGTGAATGAATCTCATGCGGCAAAGTAGATAAGGGTCTTATGTGGCAGTAAATGGGTACTCATCTATGCGGCTGGGTAAGTGGGTATCCATCTATGCGGCTTGGTGAATGAATCTCATGCGGCAAAGTGGATAAAGGTCTTATGCGGCAGTAAATGGGTACTCATCTATGTGGCTGGGTGAATGAATCTCATGCGACAAAGTAGATAAGGGTCTTATGCGACAGTAAATGGGTACTCATCTATGTGACTGGGTAAGAGAGTGCCCATCTTCTCCGAAAATTTGAGAAGGATGGCCATGGAACCCACAGCTTCCAAGCTCCATAAAACCTTCAATCTAAGTCCAAATTTGGACTTCTATAGGTCAAAACGGGGTAGAACGAAATTCTCTACAACATAGAATAACAAGATTTTGAAAACAAAAAAGTTTGATAGATCAAAACCCAAGAAAACCGAAAATGGCACAAACTTAGATCTACACAAAACTAGCCATTAAAATCAAAAATTCCAAGAACTAAACTTGTAGAGGATGATGAGAAGAACAATATAGACAAATCATATCAAAGAAAAATAAAAAAATAAAAAAATGCAAGAATCTCTCCATCTGGTACAAGATGTACTTGCCTCTCTCTAATGGCTAGGGTTTTGGTGGAGGAAGAAAGAAAATGAGAGTTGTGAGGAGAGAGAAGAGAAGAGGGGTTTAAGTCTCAAGTCATATTAATCTCCCACCATACATTACTTCCTACACAATCTAGACCATCCATGCTTATCATGTTGAACCAAGTTAAACCAAGTTGGTTCAACATGAGCAAAATAAACCAAGAATTAAGTAAAAACAGAAATAAAATACAGAAAAATAATTAGCATAAAATTAAAGAAATTAGATACAGAATAAATGCATGATAAATATTAAATAAATGCATTCAAGCAGTACACATATTAAAATACGTATTCTGGGAACGGGGAGTGACAGTCTTAGATTGATAAATATAGATAGATTACTTGCTATTAATATTGTAAGATGATAGCTTGCTTGCTAGAATTGCTTGTAGTTAGATTAGTCTAGCCCTGATGTTTCTAGCTTGCTTGGATTTGAAATTCCGAGGACAAATTTTTTCTAAGGAGGGTAGAGATGTCACTCCCCGTTTCCGGGATACATATTTTTAATACGTATACTACTTGACTGTATTTATTTAGTATTTATCATACATTTATTCAGTATTTGATTCCTTTAATTACATGCTAAATATTTTTTTGTATTTTATTTTCTGTTTTTGCTTAGCTCTTGGTTTATTTTGGTTCATGTTGAACCAACTTGGTTTGGGTTGGTTCATCGTCATAAGGGGTAGATGGCCTATATTGTATGGGGAAGGAATGTGTGGTGGAGATCAAACTTGACTTGATATTTATACACCTTTTCTTTTCTCTCTCCTCACAAACTCTTATTTCATTTCCTCCACCAAAACTCTATCCCAATTTGGAGAGGCAAGTACATCTTGCACACCATGAGGGATTTCATGCATCCCTATTTATTTTTAGTCCATGTTGTTCCTCTCCTCTTTCTCTACAAGTTTAGGTCTTGAAGTTTTTGATTTCCATGGATGGTTGTGTGTAGATCTAGGTTTTAAGTTTCCGATTTTATGGGTTTTCATGGTTTTTGTAATGCCTGTGGTTCGTATTACGTATTTTAGAATACGTATACGTATTTTATCTTGTATTGTATGATTCCTTGCTTAGTTTTCTTCATGTCTTGGTTTATTCTTGGGTTGGTTCGGCTTGGCTCGGTTTGCTTTGGTTCATTATGAACCAAGGGTGAACCCCCTACCTACCACCACCACTACCATTTATTAACCCTACTTTCTTCTCTCTCTTCATTACTCTTCTTCTTTCCTCCATTACTTGTTCACCTACCAGAGAGAGGGAGAGAGGGGTCTAGGCAAGTGCAACTTGCTTCATGGAGGAACTTCAATTTTATTGCTTCATTCTCTTCCTTACAACATTTTAACTTACTTTAGTACTTGGCAATTTTACCTTCCATGGCCAGATTTTTGTAGATCTAAGTTTATATTATTTTCAAAATATGGGGTTTTGATCTACTTAATCTTGTTATTGTCAAGCTTTGATGGTTCCATGTTGTAGAGAATTCCGTTCTACCCTATTTTGACCTATAGAAGTTCAGATTTGGGCTCCGGATGATGGAGGTATGGAACTTGAGAACTTGGCTCCCATGGTATTCTTCTTCTCGAAATTTTGGAGAAGATGAACTGTGCTTGGACTTGACCGCATGATTATTTCTTGCGACAAGTGTTCCCCTAGGCGCATGACTGGAAGAACTTGAGCCGTATAGGCTTACTCCATTTGAGCCGCATGGGACCCGCTTCTCCCAGCCGCATGGATTCCTCTCCCACTCAGTCGCATGTACCCCTTTGCTTCTGCAGCCACATGTGCCTCCGCCACTTTGGGCGGCATGAATCCGAATCTTCCATTAAGCCGCATAAGGGCCGAACCCAGCTAGCCACATGAGACCCACTTGACTCCGGCCGCATATACTTGATTGATAGCCGGTCGCATATGGACCAGCTTCTCCGCCTGCCGCATATGCACAGCTTCTTCCAGCCGCATGGATTCCAGCAACCCAGCCGCATGCGCTTGAGCTTCCTTCTAGTCCTGAGCCGCGCGCCTGCTTCATGTTGAACCCGAACTCTTGAGCCGCATGTACCTTCTTGAGTTAGCCGCATGGACTCATCTCCCATTAAGCCGCATGGCTCTTTCCCATGTCCTGTCTTGTTATTTTATTTCTATTAACACATCCTTTGTGACTCCCAGTGTACTTGGGTCTCCTAATTTAATACTTGTACTATGAATCCCTGCACATGTACCTGAACATGACAGTGACCCGTAGTGGTGCACTCTTGACAAGTAAATATGACATGACCTGATAGGGGCCTGCCATGGGGCACTCCTGACAAGTACACTTGACATGATAACCTGACATGATACACCTTGATAAGCGGTTACGACGGCTACCTGGCATGACATGACCTATATATGTAACCTGGATACCGTGGGCGATTGTGCTTGTACTAATAATCCAGTCCCGTCTTGCATCATGTATAGGAGGGGACTCCTGAGTACCACGGTCAGGAGTACCTACTGAATTGGACTAAGGCTAATAACTAGATTAATACATTAGTCATAAAGAGATCTCCCAGCTATAGGCAATCCCGTTACCTGGACGCGCTTGGGATCTGTAGCCTGCCGTCGAGTAGGGCATATTTCCAGCACACTGTCATGTGTTGTACCCTTCAAGCTATCTAAGGGTACATGCGTTTCCTGGACGATGTACCCACCTAAATTTAACCCCTAATTTTTGACCTAGGTAACCTGGATGGTCTGCAGGGCTTGTGGCTGTAGAATAATCTCACTGCATCTTGCTAGTAACTAGGCCTGTGATAACCCTAGTTAGTTAAAGTATCTAGCCGTACTTATTGCTTGGCCGTGATTGTTGAATGAGGAATTATCAGTCCAGTCTTGACTTGATTCTGTATAGACTATTACATGCTCTGACTTCTTATATTATTTTGCTGATAAATGGGAGAAACCTAGTTCGGTTCAGACGAAGGATTACAATCCGAGTCCTTGTTTGGTTTAAGGATTGTAACTTGGTTATCTGAATGGTTCAATGGTTATCTTACCGTATATCCTCGTGATGTTATATTATCTCCAGTTTTACTATATATTATTATCTTCGGTGCTAATTGCTGGTTTTAGTTCCTAAGTGAAGCTTCCTTTGTGGCACTTGCTCTTTCTGGGATCTGACCCGGCTGGTTTTGTATGGTCAGATTTTGGAGCAGCTCCAGAGGATCTACCAACTTTCTAGCCCGATGGTGGCGACTGGATGTAACCAGGGCAACGAGTGGGTTTATTTTTGATCTTCCATTTTATTGTAAAAATATTCTTTTGAGGCGTTTAGCCGACGAGCACCTGTTTAGCTCGATTGCACTTACTTACTGTCTGCCTACGGGCTGTAACATGATTGACAGGTCCTAGGGTTGATCATGTATGACTAAAACTCTTGCTAGTCCTAATATTTTGTAACGACTAGCTTCATGATCAACTGAATATGTAATGTTTGGGACGCCTTACTATTGTATATTTGGTGATCTAACATCTTATGACATTTACTTACTTGCTTGTGATTGAGACACTAGGCTTGTTCTTGACCTTAAGAGACTGTTGGCTTGTAGTTAAACCCTCATGTATCTAGACAGCCGTGACCGTATAGCGAGATAGAATCCATTTCATATACGTAGCTGGCTATGTCTGCCCCCGCTCTCCAGTAATCTGGTTCTGGGGCGTGACATGGCTTAAGTGGTGGCCCATGCAGGTCTTGTAAATCAAGATATGTGAGGGTTTACCGAATAGATGTCTCAATCAGTATCCGCCCTTGATCTCTGCTCGTATCATCTGAATCCCTGGATTCTTATCCTGATTATATGCTTATATCGTTGATCTGTCCTGGTCCTTCCTTATTGTTCCCCATGTCGTGTTCTTCAGCGGCATCATTCCTGGACCGGCCGGTCAGCAAGGCGGAGCACTTTCCGTGGATCAGCAGCAACCCGGAGATCAAGCCCAGCATTCCAGAGTAGCCTCCAGAGTCGTGCCTTCTGACGGAGAGCCACCAGTCCAGCCAGTTCAGCCTGCCGAGCCTGATAATGGCACCTTGGTAGGTCTCGTTAAGACCTTGATAGCTTTCCAAGATCGTCGGGAAGATGCCTTGCATCAGTCAGTGACGGATGCCTTGACCAGGGGCGGTCATCAGGGTAACAGCGCGGCCAACAGCTTCAAGCGCTTAAACCCTCCCTTCTTCGACGGTAGTGAAGATCCTATCGCTGCAGATGCTTGGCTTCAGGACACAGAGGTGATTCTAGAAGCAGCCAGGACCCCAGAAAACGAGAAGGTAGCCGTGGTGCGCCTGCAGTTGCTAGATCTTGCCCGTAGCTGGTGGGCGGCTCAGGCCATTGGATTAGCAGCACCCATTGCTTGGGCGGTATTCAGAGAGATTCCAGACCAAGTATTTTGATGCTGTAGCTCGGTATAATCTACAGACGAGGTTCACCAATCTGAAGCAGATGGACAGGACGGTCGATAGATATACGGCTGAGTTTTCGAGGCTTAGTCGGTTTGCTCCTACCTTGGTGGCAACCGAGTATGATAGAGCCCAGCGATTTCAGCAAGGGCTTCACCTGGAGATTTTATTGGCGGTGGAGCAGTCTGAGCCTCAGACTTTTGATGCAGTCTTGAGAGCAGCTAGGAGGCATGAGTATACCTCCCAGAGGAATGTGGATAGGGCCGAAGGTCGGAAGAGATCCCACGGCCAGATGAATCAGTCTTCAGCCCTAGCCCCGGCAGCCAGGGTTTTGACTATTGCAGCTCCGAGGCGGGCAAACTCAGTGACGTCGATTCAGTATTCAACCCCGACGTACCCTCAGCAGCAGCAGAAGCAGAAGCAGTCTTCCGCAGTGGGATGTTCTCATTATGGGAAGCCAGGCCATGTAGTGGCAGAGTGCCGCAGGGCACAGAGATTGTGCCTGGCTTGTGGAGCACCGGATCATCGGGTTGGATCCTGCTCGAATAGGGGTGGTTCAACATCGTCCAACCTTTCTAGCTCTTCGGTGAGGGGACCAGCCCCAGTTCCAGTCCAGCAGCAGCAGCAGTACCCATTGCCGAGGCCCTTGCCGCCTCAGGCCCAAGTATTCCAGCAGCAGAACCCCCAACAGTATGCACAAGCCCAAGCCCAGAGTCAGAGCAGGCAGCGAGGATTTCAGCAGAGGGGACCAGCACCCCGAGGGCATGGTCAGGCTATGGTGATGACCGCATAGGAAGGATTGGCACCAGGAGAGGTAGTGGCATGTACTATTCTCGTCAACTCCTTTCCAGCTTCAGCTTTATTTGATTCTGGTGCATCGTATTCTTTTATGTCTGCACGATTCGCGACACGGATAGGATTGGAGCCCGAGTTATTATCGGTAAGGCTTAATATACTTACTGGTAACGGACTTGTGGGAGTCGATAGGGTATTTTTCTCGTGTCGGATCGTAGTTAGCGGTAAGAAGTTTCCCGCTAGATTAATATAATTTTTGATGGCCGATTATGATGTGGTCTTAGGGATGGATTGGTTGAGAAACCAGTATGCTAGAATAGACTGCCATGTTGGTAGAGTTGTTTTTAGCATTCCAGGTGAGCCAGAGTTTTCCTTCTCCCGGGGCGAGGTTGAGTCTTCTCCTCCAGTATTACGGATGGCCGTAGCAGCTGTGCAGTTGCCCCGGATAGTCGAAGAGTTTCCAGATGTTTTCCCAGAGGAGCTTCCAGGTATGCCGCCAGAGCGGGAGATCGAGTTCACCATAGACTTGATTCCCGTAACAGTCCCAGTGTCAGAGAGAGTCTACAGGATGGCGCCTTCAGAGTTGGAGATATTGTACAAGATGATTGAAGAACTTAGGACCAAGGGATTCATTCGTGCTAGTGGACCGCCTTGGGGAGCCCCGATGCTTCTTGTGAAAAAAGGATGGTACGTCCAGATTATGTATTGATTATCATACCTTGAACTCAGTGACAATCAAGAACATATATCCTCTCCCAAGGATAGATGACTTGTTTGATCAGCTCAAAGGGGCAGCAGTATTCTTGAAGATCGACTTGCGCTCAGGATATCATCAGATCAGAGTCAGAGAGCAGGACATTCCGAAGACAGCTTTTAGATCGAGGTATGGGCATTGGGTGTTCCTTGTTATGCCCTTTGGAGCGACCAATGCGCCGACGGTATTCATGGATCTCATGAATCGCATCTTCATGCCATTCTTGGATCAGTTTGTAATTGTGTTTCTGGATGACATGCTGGTCTATAGCCGGAGTGAGGCGGAGCATGAGCAGGATCTCCGTGTTGTCCTTCAGACTCTTAGGGAGCACCAGTTGTATGCCAAGTTCAACAAATGCGAGTTCTGGCTCGATCACTTTGTCGGCCCATTGGTCATATGGTCAAACTAATTTTAATAATTGATCAAACTCTGTCTGGATATATGAAGCTAGTCAAGATATATCGGACTCTTGGACATGATCAAGAACAACTATCTACACAGTTCAAGACCGAAGCGATGTTTACCTGTTCGAGTCTGTATTTCTTTAAGCAATGTATTTTTTTATTTTATTGAGTCTAGGAATACGTTGTACACCGAGTCGTACTGGCAAATAGGCTATTCTAAAATATTTTCAAAATACTTTTAAAATGTCCTTTGTTTTGAAAACATTCATTTAAACAGAAGCTTCAAAAATGTTTTCAAAAATCCCCAAAAACTGATTTTAAAAACCTAACCTAACCCCGACAGAACTCGACCAGAGTTCGGTTAGTGGCCGTTTTGATTTTTGAATTCGCTGGAACTTGGTCCTCCTGCAGTTGCGGATTTGACCGAGATTTCCTCATCGAGTTCTGCCCGAATTCTGCCAGAATTCTGCCAGAATTCTGTCTTTGGAATTCCTATAAATAGAGAAGGATTTCGATCATTTCAACTCACTCATTCACTTTCAATCTTCTTTCTATCTAAAGCTTTCAGTCTTCCAAAGAGTTTTCTTGAGCTTTAAATTTCAGATCCCAAGCCAATTACAATCCTTTAGTCGATTTGCCAGTGCGGTACGGTCTAGAAGTTTCTGAGAGATTGTAATCAGAAGGCTTGATTGAAGAATAACTCTTCACAATTGAAATTGGACGAGTTCTTCGTATCAAAGCTCGCGTTGTAGAAGTTGCAAGGACTTCGTAAGAAAACTTGCGGTTTTGCCAATAGTGGATTCAACTGGTAGCAAGAGTTCTACCGACTGGATTAGTCCTCAACAGAGGAAAACCAGTATACATCGCTGTCTTTGCGTTTGCTTTATCATCTCTGCCTTTATATTATTTAGTTGTGATTATTATTCTGTGATCTTGCTGCTAACAAATTTTAATTAGCATATTTCCGCTGCCAACTCTATTCACCCCCTCTAGAGTATTATACCTTACGGTTTCGTTCCTACAATTGGTATCAGAACGGGTGTTACAGGTAAAGCAAGGTAACATTGCAATTATTTATTCATTTAATTAATTGTTATATAGATCACAGCACAACACATGACAACTGTGAAATTCACAAGTGAAGGCCAGGCCACAAACAGACCTCCACTGTTTGATGGTACGAATTATACCTATTGAAAAACACGGATAAGTTTCTTCTTGAAATCTCTTGACTTTGATATATGGTCTATTGTTATTGATGGCTATCAAAAGCCACCTCGTATAAATGTTGATAGAGTTCTAGTTGAAAAACCCCATAACAGATGTACAGAGGAGGAAAAAAAAAGGCCAGTCTTGACGCACGTGCTATTAATGCTCTATTTTGTGCTTTAGACAGAACTGAATTTAACAGGGTGTCTATCTGCACAACAGCTAATGAAGTGTGGAAGCTACTTGAAGTCACACATGAAGGCTCAACTCAAGTCAAAGAATCAAAGGTCAGCAGACTTACTCAAGAGTATGAGGTGTTCAAGATAAAGCCCAACGAAACAGTTACTCAGATGTTCGAAAGATTCCTGGATATTATAAATCCTTTGTCCTCCCTATGCAAAGAATACAGTAAACATGAAAAGATTCGCAAACTCCTGTGAGCACTTACTAAGAACTGGATTCCAAAGGCTACTGCAATCATTGAATGGAATGACCTCACAACTATGTCCCTCGAAGTACTCATGGGTAAGCTACTCACTCATGAACTGGAGCTACAAGATTTTGAATAGCCTGTACCAAAGGAGAAGACGATCGCTTTCAAGGCTCAGCACAGAAAAGCTGCTGAAGGTGATTCAGACAGCAGTGAATCTGATGCTAAAGATCAAGCACTCCTAGCAAGGAAATTCAAAAGATTCATGAGATATGAGAAGAGAGCCAAAGAAAACAACAGCAGTAACAACTGGTATCAAGATGATGCTGTCTGCTATGGCTGCAAGAAGAAGGGACACATGAAGAAGGATTGTCCTGCAAACTCATCATCAAGCAAGAATAGCAACATGTATAAAAAAGGGAACCTGAAGAGATCAACATCTCGGAGATATGCCAACACCAGCATATGGCATGAAAGTGAAACCAGCGACTCAGAAGACGAACAATCAGAAGGCGCTGCAAACGTATGCTTTATGCCATCCGATCAGGTACCTACTGAACCTATAGTTGATACATATGATGACTTCACCTTTGAGCAACCAGGAGATGCCTTCAGTGAACTGATAAGTGATTACAGGAAACTGCGTAGCAAATATCAGACCTCTAAGAAGGTACTCAAAGAGTACAAAGGAGAAATATGAAGACTTACCGACCTATTAGCTGAGGTTAGAAATAATGTTAGTGAGTCTGATGAGCTTTCCTCTATCAAGTTCATATTACACGAGACAACCAAGTCATCTGAAGAGAAAGACAAAGTTATAGACCAACTCAAAGAAGAACTTTCTAAAGAGAAGAAAAGTCTTCAAAGTGCACAAATCAGAATGGAAACACTCACTTCTGATTATACTAAGTTGTATGACACTTCCAAAAGATTAGAAATTAGGTTAGGAAAACAGCCTGAGACTACTGCTTCCATCCCTAACACGTGTCACTTACCGAAAAAATCGGAACATTCCCAAGCCAAACACTGTCAGACCTAACCCTATCAAACCTTTACCCCAAAAGGTTAAGCCCAAACAGGATTATAGATATGCTTTCTTCTATACTAGAAAACCGAAACCTACCAACCATGCACACCACTCAGCTTTCAACACTCAACATGCACAATGTTATTATTGTGGCCTCATTGGTCATATTTTACCTGCATGTAGAATCAGAAAGCTTGTTGATTTAAATATTTATGCTTGGATACCAAAGGCTAACATTTCAGGACCCTACAAGAAATGGGTACCAAAAGTTTCATCTGCAAATTATTTTGTAGGTGGAACACCCTTCACATGCTAAAAGCAAATGGATCCTCGACAGCGGTTGTTCACGACATATGACCGATGACGCTACATTATTTGCAATACTGTCGAAGAAAAAGAAGGAAGGCTATGTTTCCTTCGGTAATAACTTGAAAGGGTATATTATTGGTATCGGTGATGTTGGTAAGTCTCCCTATCCTGTAATTAAGGATGTCTGTCTGGTTACCGAGGTGAACCATAATCTACTCAGCATAAGTCATTTAGCTGATCATGGTTATTGCATCAACTTTGGCAAAGACAAATGTACTATAGTTGATAGCTCAATTGGTAGTACTATCTTTGAAGGTATCAGGGAAGACAACATATATATTTTCTATTTGTTGGAAGAAACTAACATTTCAGGTAGATGCTTAATGGCTAAAAGTGATAAGAGTCATCTGTGGCATATGAGACTCGGTCAGACAAATATGGACACAATCTCAAGATTATCCACAAAGAAGCTAGTACGCGGTTTACCAGGCATTACATTCAAGAAGGATTCGATATGCAGTCAATATGAAAAGAACAAAGCTACCAGATCCACATTCAAGTCAGTAAACGCAGTATGTACTACTAGACCTCTAGAATTGCTTCATATGGACTTATTTGGTCCTAGCAGAGTTACTAGCCTCGGAGGTAAACTTTATGCTTTTGTAATTGTAGATGATTACTCTAGATACACGTGGGTATACTTCTTGGCACGCAAGAATGATGCATTATTCGAATTTGCCGCCTTTTGCAAGAAAGTACAGAATGAAAAAGGTTACATGATCACTCGTATTAGAAGCGATCATGGTGGCGAATTCGAGAATACAGAGTTTGAGCAATTTTGTGACACACACGGTTTTGTACACGAGTTCTCCTACCCTAGGACTCCACAACAAAATGGAGTTGTGGAACGTAAGAACAGAACTCTATCCGAAATGGCCAGAGTAATGTTAAACCAGTTTAGTCTACCCAAATATTTCTGGGCTGAAGCTATCAATACAGCTTGTCTTGTTCTCAATAGAGTTCTAATTTGACCCAAATCGAAGAAGACTCCATTTGAGTTATGGTTTGATAGAATTCCATCAGTTTCGTATTTTAGAATATTTGGTTGTAAGTGATTTATTCTTAATACAAAAGACAATTTGGAAAAGTTTGACGAAAAGGCTGATGAAGGTATATTTTTAGGTTATGCGGCCAAAAGCAAAGGATACAGAGTCTTCAACAAATGAACCATGATCATCGAAGAGTCAATCAACGTCACTTTTGATGAAACGAATCAAATGACTATCGATGATAATGACAAAGATCCAACTGTACCAAGCTCAACAATAGCTGATTCTCAACCAAGATCGGCACTAGTTGATCCTCCTAGAGAAGATCCAGGAACCAGCTACCTTCAGAGTCTGCCGAAAAGATTAAAATTTACGGCTGATCATCCAAAGGATTTGGTAATTGGTGACATTACCAAAGGTGTAAGTACTCGTACATCCAGTAGAGATATTGTTTCTAGTGTTGCATTTATTTCACAGCTAGAACCCAAAACTATTGATGAAGCATGTAGTGATAATTTTTGGATAGAAGCTATGCAAGAGGAATTAAACCAATTTGAACGGAATCAAATTTGGAAACTTGTTCCCAAGCCTATTGATCATCCGGTCATTGGCACCCGTTGGGTATTCCGAAATAAACTAAATAAGAATGGTTTAGTGACTCGTAATAAGGCTCGACTCGTAGCTCAAGGATACAATCAGGAAGAAGGTATCGACTACGATGAGACTTATGCCCCAGTTGCGAGATTAAAATCCATTCGTATGTTATGTGCATTTGCATATTTTCATAATTTTAAATTATTTCAAATGAATATCAAGAGTGCATTTTTAAATGGTTTTATAAAAGAAGAAGTTTTTGTAGAACAACCTCCAGGTTTCATAGATTTTAAAAACCCTGATCATGTTTTCAAGTTGAAGAAAGCTTTATACGGTTTGAAACAAGCCACTCGTGCTTGGTATGATCGTTTAAGCTCTTTCCTACTTGACAACGATTTTTCAAAAGACAAGGTTGATACTACACTTTTTATTAAGTCCCACTACCAAAATAAGTCAAATCAGCGACGTATTTAGCGACTCCGTGAAATTTCTTCGCTAATGTTTGGGGTTTTAGCGACGTTAATATAAGACGTCGTTGTTTGTCGCCAACAGCGACTAATAGCGACATCTAGCGTCTACATTTTGCTAAATGGGGTAGTGCGTCGCAAGTTCGTCGGTACTCGTCGCTGATATAGCGACGTTTCGCGACGTATTTTAAGTTGCGTCGCTATTTATTATATATCAGCGACGTTTAGCGACGTCCGCATACCTGATATAGCGACGTTTCGTGACGTATTTTAAGTTGCGTCGCTATTTATTATATATCAGCGACGTTTAGCGACGTCCTATGCGGACGTCGCTAAACGTTTCATATAGCTAGCGAGGGTTTCCTTTTTGATAATTTCACAATTTTTCCCCCCAATTTTGGGCGCGCTCCTCCTCCGCGACGCTCCTCCGGCGATTTCCCTCCTCCTCCGCGGCGCTCCTCCGGCGATCTCCCTCCTCCGGCCTCCTCCTTCTCCTCCTCCTCCTTCCTCAGGTAGCTCCTCCTTCTCCTCCTTCTCCTCCTCCTCCTTCCTCTGGTAGCTCCTCCCCAGTTTCTCCTCGTCTTCTAGCTCTCTCTCTCGCTTCTAGTTCGTGTCCACGAGAGCGTGGACTCGCTGCGGGGGACACGAGACTGACAGTGGACTCGCTGCGGGGGACACGAGAGCGTGGACTCGCTTCTAGTTCGTGTGACACCTATTTTGTTGGTTTGGACACGTCGTGTCCCACTGTGTGGATACGAGATTTACAGTGTGACACCTATATACTGAAAAATCTTATTTTTTTGGGCATATCAACTGTCAATTTGATGTTTTGCTTGGATTCGAATTCTAATTTAGGGTTCGAGCCCTATTTACTGATACTGGGAGTTTTTTTGGGCATTTTCAGGGTTTTGAAATGATGAATAAATTGACTAATAATTATTATCGAGCCCTATAAAATTTTAGCTATGTCACGAAGGATGGATATACTAATCCTGTTAATGAGTTTTCTCCTAATTATTCTCGACAGTTGAGTATGATTTAGCTCACTGACATTACTGAAATATGGGATAATTAGACTTTCTGTTCAGTACCCTTTGACCGAATTAAGTTGACCTGAATACCATATTTTAAATCTTAAATCTACGGCACGACATCGTGATCAGGACATAGTCCCTGTAGCCATTCGACTGGCGAGGCAGAAACTATGTAGCCGTAGATAAAGTTGACTGTCCTCCGACCCTCATCCCTCGGCAATGATGATACGACAACCTATCACTATATCTTATATATATAGTAGTAGATGACGTCTTAGTATTACATTATGTGAGTTCATCTTGATTCTGTTACATTCTTCAGATACTACATATGATAAGAACATATACTACACCATATGTACAGAACATAGATGATTCACACTAATGTATGCTAGAATGAATTTTAGGGTTGTGTTCTGAGCCATCCGTTCTGCTACTTGGCAAAAAATCGAATTTATTGTACTTTATCTGCTTTCGAAAATGTACTCAAATTACATGATGGTTCCTTTAGTTAGCTTGCTTATGTTACAATTATATTAGCTTGCTTACCAGATGGCACCTATGACCCGAGGAACGGCACGTCGTTTGAGGGAAACAGTGAATGCTGAGGTGGCTCCTCCTACAGTTAAGGAGAAAGTGGCACCGGTTGCTAGTGAGATCGAGAGTTCTATTCATCCAGCACCGGTAGGTAGTGAGACCGAGAGGACTCTTCATGCAATCCTTGCAAGGGACGACAGCTCTCCTCGTGCCAAAAATCTCGCTTTTTCGAGGTGGTTGCGTGAACGTATCACTGAGCGTTTGCGTGAGCAGCGTGGTTCTCATTAGCTATTAGTACTTATTTGTATTGGACTATTTGTATTGGGTTATTTTTGTATTAGACTATTTGTATTTGACTATATATATGAATTAGTACTATGTCAATCTCTGGATTGTATTGGTACTATGACTCTCATCCCTAGGCAATGATGATACGACAACCAACCAGAAAGGATACTCTGAGAGATCCATCTGAGTAGGACGTATACTCTGAGAGATCATCTTTACAAGTATGATATCAGTAGTGGGATTGAGTGTGTACGTCCTACTCAGATGGGTCTCTTACTATTACTATTTTTTTCTGACAGCATGGTGGATGTGCTCCGTCAACAGATTCTTGCTCCGAGCCAAAACTTTGCCCCGGAGCTCAAGTGGACATCCTTGGTGTAGAGCTCGAGTGAGAGGTTCCTGACAGCATGGTGGTCTTCTTTGTCAAAGTATCCGTGCTCGTCCCACAACCAATGTGTGGTGAGCACGGATACTTTAACAAAGGAGACCACCATGCTGTCAGGAACCTCTCACTCGAGCTCTACACCAAGGATGTCCACTTGAGCTCCGAGACAAAGTTTTGGCTCGGAGAAAGAATCTGTTGACAGAGCACATCCACCATGCTGTCAGAAAAAATAGTAACGGTGAGAGACCCATCTGAGTAGGACGTACACACTCAATCCCACTACTGATATCATTCTTGTAAAGGTGATCTCTCAGAGTATACTTCCTACTCAGATGGATCTGCAGAGTATCCTCTCAGGTTGGGTTGTGTTCTGAGCCATCCGTTCTTACACTTAAAATACATATTAATTAGAACTGTGTTTTGTATTTTTGGGGAAACCAGGAATTTGATTTTGTATTTTAGTTTCTGTATTTTGGCTCCAGCTCTATTTGTATTAATCTACGGTACGATATGGTCCCTGCAGCCATTCGACTGGCGAGGCAAAAACTATATAGCCGTTGATAAAGTTGACTGTCCTCCGACCCTCATTCCTTGGCAATGATGATACAACAACCTATCACTATATCTTATATATATAGTAGTAGATGATGTCTTAGTATTACATTATGTGAGTTTATCTTGATTCTGTTACATTCTTCAGATACTACATACGATAAGAACATATACTACACCATATGTACGAAACATAGATGATTCACACTAATGTATGCTAGAATGAATTTTAGGTTGTGTTCTGAGCCATCCTTCATCTGTCCCCTTCCCTGAGCCATCCTTCATCTCTCATTTCCCTCCGGGTCCACTCCACTCCCAATCTCTTCCTCTTTATACACGGATCTACAGAATCAATGCCATTCGAGGAAGGCAAAACTGAATCAGCATTGTCTTCCGGATCATCCTCATCAAGGCATAACGGGCTGCTCAACGTGCCCAGCTTTTTCAACTTCTCGCTGGCTGCATAGTCGAAATGGGAATGGGTCCTCTTTGCCGGCCCAGAGCTCTGACTCGCACTCGTCGCCTCGCTACCGGTTTCCTCTCCTCTGACGCGGGTCATAAGAAAAGAAATTTCGTACCTCTTGTTCACATAATCATCATTGCCGCCTTGTACACGAGCCTCCTCGTCTGTGACGCTATTCAACTTCTCGGTGTCTACATTGTAGGTGTAACACCCAGTTTTTCAATTGAGGGTATTTTGGTCATTTTCAAAATTTTGGAATTATTTTGGGATTATTATATTTAATTATAATTAATGTGATTTTAGATAATTTTTGGTGATTTGTTTGGTGCTAGTTTTAGACTGTGACCCATGTGGACTAGGAGACTGTCCTATTAGCCAACCTAGGTCCAGACATCATGGTTAGGTTATGAAACCCTAGTGTGACTTTAGTTAGTCATTTCAAGTTAGTTAGAATTGGTTTGGGGCTAATCGGAGTTAGTTTGGTTTGAGAATGGCTTTTGTAGTTACAAGTCAAATCATGACTTAAACTAGATAGGACCCAACTAGCTAGCCAAAACCCTAAACCCTAGGCCTATGGCCAGCCAGATAACAGCCCCTCCCCCTATTTATATCCTCCCAAATTTTAGGGCTAGCCTCTTTTCATTAGGGTTCATCAAGTTTTAGAAAGAGGTAAAGTTCCATCCTTACAAATTCATAGAAAATCCAAATTAGGTCCTTTTTCCTTCAAACAAATTCCTATAGGCTCTAAATATTATTCTCTTGCTGTTGGGATTGAGTTTTGACAGGGAGCACACAATTTGAGGAGTTTTGGTGCTTTGAAGAATCCTCTTCTTTGGAGCTTTTTGGAGCTTTGGACACCTATAGGTATAATCCCTATTAATGCTCCTAAAATTCTGTAAAAATCATTTCTAGGTTGCCCTAACCCTAGCCAAACTACAGGAATAGGGTTTCCCAAGGTTTTGTGTCGTTTCGTGTCCATTCTGGACACGTATCAGTGTGTATCACTGAGTGTTTGTTGAAATGCCCCAATGGGCATTTCGTATGAGATTTTGAAATCTATTTGAATAGAAAGCTAGATCTAGGTGTCGTCTAGGGTTCCCTTGTGTCGTGTGCTATTTTTTGTGTCCTGTTGTGTCGTGGGGAGCACGGGACACGCGTGTGCGGGCGTGTGCGCGCGGCACTGTAGCTCCCCTGCTACTCGGGGGCTACTGCGTGCTGGACACGCGACGCCGACACGTGAAATTTGGCCTGTGGTATGGGGTAACGACTGACACGAGGCTCGTCAAGTTTCTCGAGTCCTCGTGTCGTGTCGGACACGATATTTGACGTGCACAGGGAAGGCTGTGTGCGTGCATGTGCAGTGTGTGGTTGTTTATGTTAAAATGTATTTAAATGATTTTTAAATGCTGGTTAATGGTTATTTAGATCTTAAATATCATGTTTAGATTCCTGTTACATTAAGTGACACATTCGTTTGGGTTTTTGATTGATGTTGGGTTCGAAAATTGTAGGGACAGTGAAGAACACTGATACTACACTGACACTGTTTTGTTTCCAAGTTTCAAACTGTTAATTCCTATCTCCTGTTAATATTTCTTCATTTAAATTGAACCCACATGTCAGATAATATGCTAGGTAGGTAATTGCATTTGAATTTGGCTTGGGATTTTATTTTAGAAGTTTTGACAGTTAGTTGTTTCATTATGGGTGAACTGAGTTCCTGTGTAAGGAACAGGGATTAGGTAGCATTGTTCATTCACTGATTTAAATCCTAAATGTAGTTGTTTTGATTTGTTCCATGTTTCCCCTGTTATTTCACTGTTTTCTGTTAACTTAGTCTAATGGATTTGATTCATTCCATTTTTCCCTGTTATAACTGTTAGCTATTAACTGAAATGTTAAACCTGGGAATTGGATGTAGGACTGTAACTGATTATTTGGTTGGTAGCTAAACTCTTTTTTCCTGCACTTAACTTCATTAGAACTGAGAATGGATTAGTTCTTGTTCATTGTTTTACTATTAATCTGAGAATAGGATTGATATGCATTGTTCACTGTTATATTTACTGCAAACTGAAATGATGAATTCAAATAGTTCAATAACATTGTTCAAAACCTGAAAAATGTGTATTAAAACTGAGAGTTAGTTCATAAACATATTGTTTACTTGTAAAATGATTTATTAATTTTGGAATTTAGTTTTGTTCAGTCATTAAACCTGAGATTCCTCATTCATATCTTAACTGATATTGGTTGATCCTTGTATTGAATGATATATTGGTTTGGTTTAAGTCCATGAAACAGAATCTGAGATTTCTTCCTCTAAATGAACTGTTAACTAGATTGTTTTTCCTGTCACTATTTCTATTTCTTAAACCTGAGATTGGATGGAAGGTTTAACATTCATATTTGAAATGGGTTCTTTCCTATTGCATCAACCTGAGATTTATTGATTGATAACTTGAGCATTTATGTGATAACCTGTGAACTAAAATTCTTCCTGCAAACATTACCCTCACTGCAAACTGAAATGTTAATTCAAGTTGTCACTGTTAGTTCCTGCTAAACTGAATGAGGAATTCTTGTTAAACTATTTTTTTTTTAGGTTTCAATGTTAATCTGAGCTTTAATAGTTGACTGGCAATTGTGATTTGGTTGTGGGAATGTTTGTTCACACACATGGTTCTCACAGTTAGCCTCTCTAGCTGCACACACATTTGTATTCACTCACACACACATTTGTATTGGCACACACTTTGTATTGCTACACACACACACTAGTAGGTGTTGCCCTCCTTTCTTGTAATGCATTACATTGAGTTGTTACCTATAGCTTCCTATATAGGTTGTGTATATATTCTAGATATATATATATACAGGCTTGCCCTTATATGTGTTTGTGTAATCTATATATATATGGTGAATGTGGTGTCTTGATATTGTGTAGTGTTTTGTGGGTAATGTGAGTGGGTTGTGTGTCATAGACTAATGTAGTGTTGTGGGCCATAGGGTGTTGAATAGAGGTATCCTAAATAGGCTATTAGCCATGGTAAAATCTAGAGGAGACTTGCTAGAACCTAGAGTAGGTTTGGTGAGACCTAGATTGACTATTGACTAGGTTTGACTCTAGGTTGACCAGAGTTGACCAAGAGTTGACTTTGGTTTAGATTGACCTAGATTCATGTAGAACGCATTGTAGTGCATATTATTACCATTCTGGACTTGTTGTGACTTGTGCTGTTCTAATAGGAGACAGACACCACTCCTCGGACAGTATTTTTATCTCGGACTTTCAGTTAGCAGGCGAGTACATTCTCTGATCTTTTCATACTTATCTGGATTATATTCTTGCTCTAGATTACTCTACTTGATGCTGACACGTATCTTTACGGATTAGTACTATATGGATCCTTTCCTGAGATGTTATCCCTTTACGGGTGCATCGGGTATTTCATGTTCATGTACTTTATCATGTGCATCAGGTACTCCTTGTACTCGTACTAGTTCATGTTTTTACATGTTCTTATGTGCTTTCACGTGCCTCATGTACTACTCATTATATGAGTTCACGTACCTTAGTTGTATTCATGTGCTTATAACGTAACTTGAATGGATCCTTGTGTACTGGTTGGGGCGGGGTGAGTAGAATTGGTTATGTGAACACTATCCCCAGTAGCTGTATAAATGTGCCTCTTTATTTGTATTCATGTACCCCCAAGCCGTTTACATAACCATTATGCTCTAAATCACGTAGCCACTTACAGTCTCTACTGTCATGTATTTACTTTCAGTTACAAAATATCTCCTGTTTACTCGTACTTCCTTTTCAACACTTCCTGTATTTTACTCTATTACATGATTTATACTCCTAACCTGCTATGAACTGTTTTTGAGAGATATGTGCTCGTTTCCGTCCTGACTGGACCTGTTGAAAATTTTACAGTGAATGATGAGGCTCTGGTGTCTATCCCTCTTGGTGCAGCGTTAGACATCACTAGTGACTTGGACCTGCTAGCAGTTGGTGTTACTTTCATTAGTTTAGGATTATCTTACTATTTTGGGATTACTGTACTAGACTTTGAGATATTCTGAGATGTATTTATTTTAGTCACTTAGATTCTGGATTTGTATCTCTGTGATGTTACATTCCTGGTTGTTATCTATCCTTATCTTTCTATCTCATTCCTGTTCTATCCTAGATGTGGTTGAGTTATATTGTGCTATGTCACCCCCATTCGGGGAGTATAACTGTATATTACCCTTATCTGTTAGATGTTATGACCTAGGACAGCGTTCTACCGCCGACACTGCGGCGTAGGCTGGACGTATCCACGTCTCGTGCCCTTACTCTAGGGTGCGGGTCGTGACAGTAGGTACCGAGAAGTTGGATAGCGTCACAGACGAGGAGGCTCGAGTACAAGGCGGCAATGATGTTTATGTGGAGAAGAGGTACGAAATTTCTTTTCTTATGACCTGCGTCAGATGAGACGAGTGCGAGTCAGAGCTCCGGGCCGGCAAAGAGGACCCATTACCATTTCGACTCTGCAGCCAGCGAGAAGTTGAAAAAGCTGGGCACGCTGAGCAGCCCGTTATGCCTTGATGAGGACGATCCGGAAGACAATGCTGATTCAGTTTTGCCTTCCTTGGATGGTATTGATTCTGTAGAGCCGGGGAAAGTGGCTCCTCCTCGGCAATGATGATACGATAACCTATCACTATATCTTATATAATAGTAGATGACGTTTTAGTATTACATTATGTGAGTTCATCTTGATTCTGTTATATTCTTCGGATACTACATTCGATAAGAACATATACTACACCATATGTACAGAACATAGATGATTCACACTAATATATGCTAGAATGAATTTTGGGTTGTGTTTTGAGCCATCCGTTCTGATCAAACATGATCTTCCTTCTCCTCTCCTCCACCATGGCTCTGAACCCATCTGCTTCTCCCTACTTCCCTTCTTCTTATTTGACTCTCTCAGTCGCATATGATATCCAGCTCAAGTGTAGAGTCGAGGGAGAAGAAGTGGACTGGAAGAAGAGGGGGAAGCAGCACAGCCGACGGCATGACCCGGAGGAAGTACAGATATTTTCTTCAAATCCGTAGGAGAACTATATATATCTTTTAACAATATGTCATCTTGTCAAAGACCCTTAATGTGACAACCATATTACCGCGGTATCGGAAGACTAACATGTCATAATTTTCTAAGCCGTGTGTTTTGACATAATCCTCCCAACTCTTTCCTCCTATCTAGTAATCTTGCATTATTACATAGAACTGAAATCCGGTTGGAGGATTATGTCAAAACACACGGCTTAGAAAATTATGACATGTTAGTCTTCCGACACCGCGGTAACATGGATATCACATTAAGGGTCTTTGACAAGGTGATATGTTGTGAAAAGATATATCCTTATAGTTCTCCTACGTATGTTGAAGAAAACCTCTGTACTTTCTCCGGGTCATACCGTCGGCTGTGCTGCTTCCCCCTCCTTTTCCTGTCCACTTTTTCTCCTCCGACTCTACACTTGAGCTGGATATCATATGTGGCTGAGAGAGTCAAATAAGAAGAAGGGAAGTAGGGAGGAGCAGATGGGTTCAGAGCCATGGTAGAGGAGAGAAGAAGGAAGATCATGCTTGATCAGAACTTGAGGTGAAAAAGTTGTGACGTTGATAGCGCGAGAGAGGAAGAGGGTGGAAAAGTTCTTCTCCCCCGACTCTACACTTCAGGTGGATATCATATTTTGGTTTCTGTATTTTGGCTCCAGCTCCATTTGTATTAATCTACGGTACGACATCGTGATCAGGACATGGTCCCTGCAGCCATTCGACTGGCGAGGCAGAAACTATGTAGCCGTAGATAAAGTTGACTGTCCTCCGACCCTCATCTCTCGGTAATGATGATACGACAACCTATCACTATATCTTATATATATAGTAGTAGATGACGTCTTAGTATTATATTATGTGAGTTCATCTTGATTCTGTTACATTCTTCAGATACTACATACGATAAGAACATATACTACACCATATGTACAGAACATAGATGATTCACACTAATGTATGCTAGAATGAATTTTAGGTTGTGTTCTGAGCCATTCGTTCCCATACTTGGCAATTAAGTTGTGGACCATTATGTTTGACATTGTTGTTACAAATTTTCATATATCTGTGTTGATTGATGAGATTGTGTTTCAAACGTGTTCGTGATTGTGTGTATCTGTGTTGTTTGATACTGTGTTCGTGATACACACCGTTGTTGCTGTAACAAATGGTGTGGGGGATGCTACAAATGCTGCAGGGAATGCTGCAAATGCTGTATTTTTTTATTATTTAATATTAGCGACGTTCAGCGACGATTACCGACGGTCAGCAACGAAAAAACGTCGCTATCAACGTCGCTAACTGTAAGGAATATCGTCGCTGATCGTCACTAAACGTCGGTACTGTAGCGACGTAGAAAAGTCGCAGAACGTCGCCATATGGCTCTCAAGCCAGGTCAGCATCGATGCATGTCAAGTCGCTCAACGTCGCTATATTACGTCGGTAAATTATGACGTTTTATGTCGCTGGCAGTCGCTAAATTAGCGACGTGGACACGTCGCTAAAGCTCGTCGCAATAACGACGTATGGCGACGTTTTCTTGTTTAGCGACTAGGTTAATCCCGACTACTTGAAAACATCGCTAAATACGTCGCTAATAGAAATTAGCGACGTATTTTCCCTTTTTAGCGACGTCTTTACGCGTCGCTGAATTGACAGATTTTAGTAGTATCCTTTAATGGTAAGCTTCTTTTAATACAAGTCTATGTTGATGATATCATATTTGGATCTACTGATGAATCTCTGTGTCAAGAATTTTCTAAGTGTATGACGAATAAGTTTGAGATGAGCATGATGGGAGAGCTGAAATTCTTTCTCGGACTGCAAATCAAACAAACTGATAATGGGACGTTCATAAATCAAGCCAAGTACACAAAAGATTTGCTAAAGAAGTTTGATCTGGACAATGTCAAACCTATTGGCACTCCAATGGCAACTTCAACAAAGCTTGATATTGATGAACAAGGCAAGCCGGTCGACACACGTAAGTATCGAGGTATGATCGGTAGTTTACTTTATTTAACTGCTAGTCGTCCAGATGTTATGTTTTGTGTTTGCCTGTGTGCACGCTTTCAAGCTAATCCAAAGGAATCACATCTGTGCGCAGTTAAGCGTATCTTTCGATACCTTAAGGGCACTTCTTCTGGTGGCTTGTGGTATTCCAAAACTAAGTCCTTTGACCTTACTGGTTATTTGGATGCAGATTTTGCTGGATGCAAAGTTGATAGAAAAAGTACCAGTGGCATATGTCATTTCTTAGGCAAATCTTTAGTCTCATGGTTTAGTAAAAAGCAAAATTCTGTAGCCCTATCAACAACAGAGGCTGAGTATATCGCCGCAGGACGTTGTTGTGCTCAGATTTTATGGATGAAATAAACCTTGTAAGACTATGATTTATTTTATACACATATTCCTATTTTCTGTGATAACACGAGCACTATTAATTTGACTAAGAATCCTGTATGTCATTCTCGTACAAAACATATCGAGATTCGACATCATTTTCTTAGAGATCATCATCAAAATGGAGATATTGACTTTGTATACATAGATACTGAGAATCAATTAGCTGACATTTTCACAAAACCTCTAGCAGAAGATCGTTTCAATTATTTACGTCGAGAATTAGGAATTTTGGACGTCAATAATGTTAATTGATTTTGTTTTATGATTTTATTTTAATATGCAAAAACTGTGTTAGAGACAAGCCAATAAAGAGTCTGTCTGTCACCACAACTACGGTTGAAGCAAAGCGGTACTTAAGAGTTCCCCGGTGAACCTCCGCCAGCTTGGACAGTACTCCTACAGCTAATCCGAAACAGTCGCTGTGTAACGAAATTTAATTTATAAAATAACATTAATTATATTATTTTTATTGTCAAAATTACTAATCTTTGAATTAAATATTTGAAATGAGCCAATAAAAAAGAAAGTATTTCAAACCAAACCCAGGCGAATTCGGCCAAACTTCGGACCGAATTCGGCCCGAGTTCGGTTGAAGGTATCAGGTTATATAACCAGAACCCGAGAGCCTTTCTTCTTCATTGCTTCCAAACTACATCAACAACAACAGCAGCCACGCGAGAGAACCCCCTAACCCTAGTTCTTCACCACCCCTTTTCTTCCAATCCAAGTGGTAAAATCAATCCAAACTTTGGATTCGTGCGGAGTTCGTCATTCTCTACAACATACTCAAATCTCGGGAGGTATAACTCCTTATTTCCCCTCCGTTTATTTTCGTGCATATTTCCTTTTATTGCACAAATGGCACCTAAGGGATTTAACCCCTTCAAGAGGAAGAAGACAACTAACCCAAGTGAGGAAGGTTCATCTTCGAATCCACCTACAGATTCCCTCTTTTCGCCAGTCCAATCTAGCGATGGCGCGTTCGACGGGTTTTACTTTCAAACCCTAGATCAAGCCCTACTGTGGTATGGAGATTTTTTCATGAGATCCATATGCACAGGCGCTCCCATCAAGTGGACTATATTTCCAGATCATCGCCATTTCTTTGAGGTATTAGGGTTACAGCATTTTGTTAAACTCTGTTTTCCCCTAGCAACTAATGCCATTAGACTGTTTTACTACAATATCATATTAAACACGTTTGATGTAAGCACTCATGTTGGAGGATTAGATATCAATTTCAATGATGTTCTCTTAGCGAAGATCTTTGGTATTCCCAACGAAGGTGAACTGCTTGTTGATATCACTGAATTTGATTTCCCCGACGGCACAACACTTACTAGTTTCAAAGCGGAACTCTGTGCACCTGATAGAGTTCGCTCTGGAAAGTTCAAGGCAAACAACTTGAACTTGTTTAATTATGAATTGCACCGTATCATTTACTCCACTCTCCTTCCGAAGTCTACTTCGAAGGATGATGTCACTTCTCTTGAATTATCTGCTATGTATCACATTCTTAAGGGAATTCTATTTTCTGCCCCTAAGACCATTATTCAGATGATGGGACGTTGTCGTGCAAGAGATAGAAATATCTCTTATGCGATAATTCTCTCACGCATCTTCCAGCATTTCGACATTGATTTATTAACTTGTACTCAAGACCCTGAGCCCAAGTTTCTCAAGTTATCTCATTGCAGTATGACTGCATCTGCTCGTCCTACTGCTCCTGCTACTGCTCCACCTCCTCCACCTCCTCAGCAGTATGCTATGACATTTGAGGTCATACACCAGCACATTTCGGATTTGCACATCTAGATGACGAACATGGCTCGCGAACGTGAGTTCCGCGACGTCACCCGTTATCAGGCGATTGCAAATTCTTTAGCTGATCTTCGTTTCGCCCAGACTGGACATTCTGTCGGTTCCATTCCTAGAGATCCAGCTTTCTCTGGTTACCGCTGTGAGGATGAGGCTGTTCATGCCTACTTTCAGCCTGGTAATGCATATGATTGGTACCGTTCTGACCGTACTCCTCGAGATTATATTGGTGAGTTTTACACTGGCACTCCTCCTCACCCTTCTGGCGCGGGTACCTCTGCAGCTGGTCCTTCTGGACATGCTGGTCATGCTGATGATGATGATGATGATGAGGAATTATGATATATTGATTTTTGAGACTTAGACATTATCTACTGCATACTTGGAAATGCTCCGACATTCCAAGTTTTTATATCTTTCTAGACTTTATTATCAGTATTTCTTTTGAGGACTTGTACTGGATATTTAATTGATGTCTTCTGAACATCATTTCATCTTTATGAGATTCGTAGTTTATGGTTCACATCAGTTTATTTACTTAGCATCTTTTTCTGCTTTAATAACTGCCTGTGATATAATTCTTTATTTATTATAAACTGCCTGAGTACAAATACATGCCTGTGATGTCATTCAAATTTGCTTTACTATTTCTATCATTTATCATAATTATTTTCTTGTGTTTCTTCACTATTTGTTATTTATGCATTGATTGCGGAGGAGTTTTCTCTTTTTGCAATTATTTTGCTAAATGACAACGGGAGAGAAAAATAAATATCTAACATTTCTTTTGAGAAAATACAGGACATGAACAACATGAACTATTTTTGATTTTATTTCAAGCTTAAATGTTATATCATTCATAGTTTGTCAATTATCAAAATGGGGAAGATTGTTGGCCCATTGGTCATATGGTCAAACTGATTTTAATAATTGATCAAACTCTGTCTGGATATATGAAGCTAGTCAAGATGTATCGGACTCTTGGATATGATCAAGAACAGCTATCTACACAGTTCAAGACCGAATCGATATTAGCCTGTTCAAGTCTGTATTTTTTTAAACAATGTATTTTTCATTTTATTGAGTCTAGGAATACGTTGTATACCGAGTCGTATTGGCAAATAGGCTATTCTAAAATATTTTCAAAATACTTTTAAAATGTCCTTTGTTTTGAAAAATATTCATTTAAACAAAAGCTTCAAAAAGGTTTTCAAAAATCCCCAAAAACTGATTTTAAAAACCTAACCTAACCCTGACAGAACTCGGCCAGAGTTCGGCCAGAGTTCGGTTAGTGGCCATTTTGATTTTTGAATTCTCTGGAACTTGGTCCTCCTGTAGTAGCGGATTTGACCGAGATTTTCTCATCAAGTTCTGCCCGAATTCTGCCAGAATTCTGTCTTTGGAATTCCTATAAATAGAGAAGGATTTCGATCATTTCAACTCACTCATTCACTTTCAATCTTCTCTCTATCTAAAGCTTTCAGTCTTCCAAAGAGTTTTCTTGAGCTTTAAATTTCAGATCCCAAGCCAATTACAATCCTCTAGTCGATTTGCCAGTGCGGTGCGGTCTAGAAGTTTCTGAGAGATTGTAATCAGAAGGCTTGATTGAAGAATACCTCTTCACAATTGAAGTTGGACGAGTTCTTCGTATCAAAGCTCGCGTTGTAGAAGTTGCAAGGACTTCGTAAGAAAACTTACGGTTTTGCCAATAGTGGATTCAATTGGTAGCAAGAGTTCTACCGACTGGATTAGTCCTCAACTGAGGAAAACCAATATACATCACTATCTTTGCGTTTGCTTTCTCATCTCTGCCTTTACATTATTTAGTTGTGATTATTATTCTGTGATCTTGCTGCCAACAAATTTTAATTAGCATATTTCCGCTGCCAACTCTATTCACCCCCCTCTAGAGTATTGTGCTTTACGATTTCGTTCCTACACACATTTCGTACTTGGATCACATCATCACTCGAGGAGGAGTAGAAGTGGATCCCTAGAAGATTGTGGCTATTGAGTCATGGCCAGTGCCCAGCACCGTTGCAGAAGTTCGCAGTTTTCTTGGATTGGCCGGCTACTACCGGCGGTTTGTTTCAGATTTTGCTCAGATTTCAGCGCCATTAACCTAATTGACCCGCAAGAAGGTACAGTTTGCTTGGACAGCAGAATTTCAGGATTCATTCGAGAAGTTGAAGCGAGGCTTGAGGACGGCTCCCATTCTCACACTTCCAGATGGAACCGAAGGATTCTCAGTATATTGTGATACTTCAAGCAGAGGCTTAGGATGTGTTCTGATGCAGCATGGGAAGGTAATAGCTTATGCGTCACGACAACTTCGTGATCATGAGAGGAATTACCCAACCCATGACTTGGAGCTGGCGGCAGTAGTGTTTGCACTTAAGTTATGGAGGCACTACTTGTACGGAGATAGGGTGGAGATTTTTACCGACCACAAGAGCCTGAAGTATGTTTTCACCCAGAAGGATCTTAACATGCGTCAGAGGAGGTGGCTGGAGATTCTTGTGGATTATGATGTCAACTTGCAGTATCACCCCGGGAAAGCCAACGTTGTTGCAGATGCATTGAGCAGGAGAGCCAGAGTTTATTTCCTAACAGCGCAACCAGAGCTGTTAGAAGATCTTCAGAAGATGGATATTGAAGTTGTTCTCCCTTCCAGTGTAGCATTGATGGCCAGCATGCAAGTTCAGTCCACTATAGTCGAGAGGATCTGAATGGCGCAGTCAGCAGATTCCAAGCTTCAGCGACTCAGGGCAGAGTGTGAGGCAGGACGAAGACCAGAGTTATGCATTCATGAAGATGGTACACTTTGGCATGGTAAGCATCTTTGTGTACCGAGTGGTGATATCAGACAGGAAATCATGGCAGAGGCTCACAGTTCTCAATATTCCATTCATCCGGGCGGTACGAAGATGTACCACGATATCCGTCAGCACTTTTGGTGGAATGGCATGAAGAGGGAGATAGCCCGATTTGTCTCTCGTTGTTTGGTCTGCCAACAAGTTAAGGCTGAACATCAGAGGCCCGCTGGACTTCTTCAGCCTTTGCCGATTCTAGAATGGATGTGGAAACATGTGACCATGGATTTTGTGACCAGATTGCCTAGATCCCCAGCTGGTCGAGATGCTATTTGGGTTATAATTGACAGGCTCACGAAGGTAGCTTACTTCCTCCCGTTCAGAATTGGTCAGTCGACAGCTCAGTTAGCAGAGATGTACCTCAGGCAGATTGTCAGGTTGCACGGAGTGCCAGTCAGTATCACCTCAAACCGAGATTCAAGATTCGTGTCGTACTTTTGGCGTAGCCTACAGGAGAGTTTGGGAACTCGTCTCCAGTTCAGCTCAGCTTATCATCCACAGACAGATGGTCAATCGGAGCGTACAATCCAGACTCTTGAAGACATGTTGCGATCCTGTACACTTGACTTCGGTGGTTCGTGGGAAGATCACCTGTACCTGGTGGAGTTCTCGTACAACAACAGTTTCCAGGCCAGTATCCAGATGGCACCGTTCGAGGCACTATATGGTAGGAAGTACCGATCCCCGTTAGCATGGGACGATGTCGGAGAGAGGCAGATGCTCGGTCCAGAAATGATTGCCCAGAAAGTTAAAGTGGTCAGAAGAGTCAGGGATCATCTTCGAGTTGCCCATGATTGCTAGTGCCATTGGGCCGATTCTTATCGGCGTCCTCTCGAGTTTTCTGTCGATGACCATGTATTCCTGAGAATTTTGCCTAACCGTGGCGTCATTCGTTTCGGCGTGCGAGGAAAGCTTAGTCCTAGGTATATAGGGCCATTCGATATTCTGGAGCGAGTAGGAAATGTGTCCTATCGTCTCGCTCTTCTGCCGTCGCTAAGCGAGGTGCATGACGTGTTCCATGTCTCCCAATTACGACGGTATATTCCGGACCCGAGCCACATCCTGGATCATTCGAAATTAGTTGTTGGTACCAACCTTTCGTATGAGGAGCGGCCCGTGTCTATATTGGACCGGAGAGAGAAGACACTCAAGAACAAGACTATCAAGTTAGTCCGAGTCGCTTGGGGTCATCACTCTTTGGGTGAGTCAATGTGGGAGCGTGAGGATGATATCCGATCGCGATATCCCGACTTGTTTGACTCGTGAGATATAATGTCTTTCTTATGCCTCATGTCTTCGATTTCTTGCTTGAATGAGTGATTGCCTGCCTAGTTATAGCTTGCTTGTGATTAATATAGCTTGTCCTCGTCTCTCTAGCCTCTTAATTAAATTCTGAGGACGAAATTTTTTTAAGGTGGGTAGAGTTGTAATGCATGTGGTTCGTATTACGTATTTTGGAATACGTGTACGTATTTTATCTTGTATTGCATGATTCCTTGCTTAGTTTTCTTCATGGCTTGGTTTATTCTTGGGTTGGTTCGGCTTGGCTCGGTTTGCTTTGGTTCATTATGAACCAAGGGTGAACCCCCTACCTACCACCACCACTACAATTTATTAACCCCATTTTCTTCTCTCTCTTCATTACTCTTCTTCTTTCCTCCATTACTTCTTCACCTACCAGAGAGAGGGAGAGAGGGGTCTAGGCTAGTGCAACTTGCTTCATATAGGAACTCACAATTTTATTGCTTCATTCTCTTCCTTACAGTATTTTAACTTACTTTAGTACTTGGCATTTTTACCTTCCATGGCCAGATTCTCGTAGATCTAAGTTTATATTATTTTCAGAAATCTGGGGTTTTGATCTACTTAATCTTGTTATTGTCAAGCTTTGATGGTTCCATGCTGTAGAGAATTTCGTTCTATCCCATTTTGACCTATGGAAGTTCGGATTTGGGCTCCGGATGATGGAGTTATGGAACTTGAGAACTTGGCTCCCATGGTGTTCTTCTTCTCGGAATTTTGGAAAAGATGAACTGTGCTTAGACTTGACCGCATGAATATTTCATGCGGCAAGTGTTCTCCTAGCCACATGACTGGAAGAACTTGAGCCGCATAGGCTTACTCCCTTTGAGCCGCATGTGACCCGCTTCTCCCAGCCGCATGGATTCCTCTTCCACTCAGCCGCATGCACCCCCCTTGCTTCTGCAGCCGCATGTGCCTCCGCCTCTTTGGGCCGCATAAATCCGAATATCCTATTAAGCCGCATAAGGGCCAAACCCAGCTAGCCGCATGAGACCCACATGACTCCGGCTGCATATACCTGATTGATAGCCGGCCGCATATGGACCAGCTTCTCCGTCTGCCGCATATGCACAGCTTCTTCTAGCCGCATGGATTCCAGCAACCCAGCCGCATGCGCTTGAGCTTCCTTCTAGTCCTGAGCCGTGCGCCTGCTTCATGTTGAACCCGAACTCTTGAGCCGCATGCACCGTCTTGAGTTAGCCGCATGGACTCATCTCCCATTGAGCCGCATGGCTCTTTCCCATGTCCTGTCTTGTTATTTTATTTCTATTAACACATCCTTTGTGACTCCCAGTGTACTTGGGTCTCCTAATTTAATGCTTGCACTGTCACGACCCGGTCCCAATTACTTGGGTCGAATCGGATAATGTCCAGTCTGTACCGTTGTTGAGACGGCGACAGTAAGCTGTATAATCCATATGCAGGTAATCAACAACTCAATCTAATTTGTGACAATTCTTTATTATTCGATAAATTAAAACTTGTTCAGTACAAAGTACAATCTTAAAACCACCAAATGAAATAACATTGTTTTTAGACAAAAACTATCAAACTGAAAAATAGCATCTAAAAAGAAGCAACATCATCATCAAGTACGCCATCCTCAGGAAGCACAGCAGGGTATAGCTCAGGGTCATAGTAGCTGCTAATCAGTAGCTCTGCATCCTCAATAGGACCTAAAAATATAGTCTCCAGCCAGGAGGGAGCAAAGTACAAATTCATGATATTTTAACAATTAAAATTAATAATGAAAATTATGCACTTTTAAACAATTTGAAGTGAATCGTTTTCCAGCAGTTAAAAACAGTGTGATATGAATATGCAATGAATATGACCGGATTGGGTTTGTTACAGTAATATCCTAGTGATATGTTATGGCTTATCCCCGTGTGTTTGAGGGGTAAGCTAATACATTCAGTTATACTAATTGGATTTGGTCATATCCACTACACTACTACCCCAGTCCCCAATAGTTACAGTAGTTACAGTCAATGCTCTCAAAGAGAGTTCCGTATTGTATCGTGGTTTAAACTTGCATTAAAACAGTTATTAACTAATTGTAATCTACCACAAAAATGTACTTGCCTCAAATTGATTGGACTGGACGGGTCGATACGTCAGGATGAAAAATCAGGTTCTTCCTTGAAATCCTACATTCGGGAAACTTGTCTCAGAAAACCAAAGTCGCCAAATGTTACTATACTAGTTGCAATCTCTAGTTGTGTCCTAGTGAATTTTTAGTCTTTATTTAACTAACACAACCAAAACGCTATTATTAGTGCGTTGCAATTAAGAAACATCAATTTATATTTAATTTCGAGAAAATTGTATTTATCGGTTTATTTAGAAAAACTCGGTATTTTATAATTATATAAATGTAAAACTAAGATTTTTCCTTTTTAATGAGAAATACATGAATTTCTATTTTAAAATTACAACTTAACTGCTAAGTGATAAAACATTTATTATTATTTTCTTTTTAAAATAAAATAAATAATTTTTATTTTATACTACGTTCCCATGACCAAAAACCATCCAGAAAATAAAAGAAAACAAAATAAAACCTAAGCTATTACACTTTCTCACAGCAGGAAAAACAAATGGGCTTATGCCCTTTTACAGACCTTATTACATAAATTTAAATAAGAAGAAGACAAATGTTAGTCTCTAAAAATCCTACAATAAAACTTAATAATTAATTAATTAATGAGTCTCAGATTTTTGGTCCAATCATCATATAGGCTAATGCCTCAACGTCCGGACGAAACCGGTTTCGTTTGCACTTAGCCAGGGCCCATTGACCAATACGGTCGTCGCCCGAAATCCAAAATATTAATATTTTCTGAAAATCATTTAAAATCATTTTAAAATATAACTAAATTTTATGGAAATTTCGGCAGTATTTCCTCTATTTTTGGTCAACCCAAAAACTGGGAAAGTGCGCCATGATTTCCTACAAATAATCCCAAACCAGGGGAACCCAAATATATATATAAACACATCCATAAATCATTTCTGATATTTATTCGGAGAACCCGAACCAATTCAGAACTCCCGAAAACTACCCCAAAACATTTCCGAAAATTTCAGAATAATTCCAACCGTTGGTAACTTTTCCGAAAGTTTCCCGAAAAATCCCTAAACATCAGAATACTAAAACCGAAGAGCAACACAGGTTCCAAAAATCTCCGGAGCCAAACACGTAATCGAAAAACCGAATTTTCGAAGAAATTCGCGGACCAAAATCATCATAGACTATGACAGGGGACGAAATACTGTGATTACTAGAGATTACCCAAGTTGACGGAATCCGAAGGGTTGCCTCGGACTCGGAACACGCCTCGCTGGAGTTCGGCTGCGTGTACAACACCCAAGTTTGGAAAAAGACAACAGCGGGGTTCCGCGGAACAGCACCAGAGAACGGGAAAGATTCCAGAAGAGGGGTCAGAAACTCGGAGAAGCGTCACGGAGCTCGGGAAGCTCTGGCCCGGAGGGACAGCGTCAGAAAAACCACGCAGAGGTTGGCCCTTGTTACGACCCGCACTGTAGAGTAAGGGCACGGGACGTGGGTACGTCCAGCCTACGCCGTAGTGTCGACGGTAGAACGCTGTCCTAGGTCAAACATCTAACAATGTAAAGGTACCTGTACAGAATATACTCTCCGAATGGAGGTGACATAGCAGATACAGTCTCAATCACAACTAAGGTAGAGCGAGATAAAAGATAGGTAAAACATGAAATCCAAAAGAGATACAGCAGATAGAAGTCTAAGTGTCTAAGATACACAAACCCAGAAAACATCTCAAAGCTAATACAGTAATCCATAGAATAAATACAACTCAATACAACTGAAATAACTAACTATACAACCTCTACTGTGTCTCCTCTAGGCTAGTAGGCAACCTCCAGGCTATCTGTAAAATTTATCAACATGTCCAGTCAGGACAGGAACGAGCACATCTCATCTAGAAAACCCAAGTAAATGACAGAGAACTATAAAGCAGTTATAGACAGTTGTATTGATGAAAATGGCAGTTTATATTCAGGTGATGGTAAGAAAGACAGATAAAGTGCAAGGAAAGTAAATGACAAAACAAGAGAAGAATCATAGCAATGAAGACTGTAAAAAATATAACTACAGAAAGTTCCCAGAATTGCAAAAATATCAAAACACGTTCGTCTTTCGTACAGCTGACACTCAAATAATTCTACAAAAAGTTACCAAAAGAATTTGGCTTATTAAAATATATATTTGGAAAGCTAACTTTGATACGGTTCTTTTAAAAAAAATGGAAGATAAATCGGAGATCTAAGCTAAAAGTTATGACATTTCTAAGTTGCTTTGGCTACTAAAAACGTAGATAAAATTATGACAAAATTAGGTAGTTTGAGACAAAAGAAACACAAGTATATAACATAATATATCAAGAACTCACTCTCTACACTAATATATATATATAAGACACTATAGAACACATCTCCAATACAAAAATATGAGATTAAACATGTAATAATTCATTCATACATAACATCAACACATAGTGTGTCCAAATTTGGGGTTTTTTTCCACTAGGACACAATCACAACACAAAGACACTCCTATGACCTTCAAATGGACACAAAATGGACACGAAATGGAGATACAACCATGGGGGTCATTCCTATGGGTTCAAAATAGACCTATATGCATGAGGAAATGAAAAGAAGAAGGGATTTATACCTCCCGGTAGATCGAATCGAAGAAAAGCCTTCCCGGAGTGACACCGACACGTAGAGATTCCAAAAGGACACGAATGAGCTCCGAATCCTCCCAAACTTGGGTAGCTTCCTCCTTGGCTAGAATGGAGAAGGAAAGAAGAAAATTTGGTGGCAAAATGGAAGGATTTGGTGGAAAAATTGCTAGGGATTGCTCTCTAGAAATTTGGAGAAGAACAAGAAAGAGAGTGTGGATGAGAATAATAAAATGAACTTGAGCCTATCCTCTCCCAAAGTGGCTGGCCATATGGAGCTATTTGTCCTATTATAGTAAGGTGCAAAATGCTCCCGCTAACTTATTCTATTAGTATTAGGAAAGGGCTAATTGGTTGGGGCTAAATTAGTCATTCTAAAGTCTCTAATCACACTAACCTTATCCATAATAATTAGTCTAACCTCTAACTAAGATTAATATCATGTGAACTAAAATTAATATCATGTGGGCCATGCCTAACTAGTGTGTGGGTCCACTAAAGTCAACACTACCCCCGATCCCCGTTTCAAGTCGGATTGAGCTGAAATTCGAACCCGACTCAAATAATCCCAAAACAATATCATAAATAATAAAATAAATTTCCAAAATATTTCAAAAATACAAAATGACAAAAATACCCCTATTTTTAAAAATTGGGGGTGACAAATTTCTTCGAAATTAAAACCAAACAATAGTAAAATAGTAAAATATCAAAATCACAAGTCATAATTTTAAATAGTTTAAAAATGATTAAAAATCACCAAAAATCATAATATAAAATAATAATCAATAAATAATAATTATAATAATAAAATTTCAAAATTACCCTCATCTGGAAAACTGGGTGTTACAATCCAACCCACCTTATAAAAATTTCGTCCTCGAAATTAAAACGATCGTACCCCCTTCTATGTCAAACATAGTCAAGGGTCAATCGCTAGTCAATTTCTTAACATCCAAGTACTTGGTCATCAACTGGTCAACTTCTTAGGATTTTACCTATGCTAGCTATCTAGGTGTTGGCAACTAGAATTTAGCAAAAGAGAAACTCTATAATAGACTAGCTCTTGACTTTCCAATCCTATCAAGTCACGTATACCTAAATACCTACAAGCTAAGCACATGAATACCAAATACCACACACACACACACACACACACACATATATATATATATATATATATATATATATATATATATATACACACACACACATATATATATATATATATATATATGTGTGTGTGTGTATATATATATATATATATATATACACACACACACATATATATATATATATATATATATATATATATATATATATATATGTGTGTGTGTGTATATATATATATATATATATATATATATATATATATATATATATATATATATATATATATATATATATATATATATTTTACTGAAAAGGAACTTTATTGAAAAACAGGAAGCTACGACTGGGCCCACGAGTGGGCGCCAGCCCGATACAAGCCCAGACCGGGACCAAGACATACAAGCCCAGAACAAGTCAAGCCCAGAACAAGTCAATGCCTACTGGCGGGCTAAGCTGGTCCAACCCCACAACGGGGGTTTCAAAATTCAAAATTTGAAAAGCTAAAGAAAAGGAAGGAATGGGGGCACGTGGCCCACGGGCGCTGGTCTCGAGGGGACAGGTGGGGGGCCCGAGGACCCACGAGACGGGGCGCGTGGCCCGAAGGAACAGCGGGCTGGTCCCGAGGGGGCGCCTCGGGACGCCCCACGACGCCGGGAGACACGCCGTGAACTGCCGCGGAGGCTGAGGGTGGGTGGCACGACGCCGGAGAGGGGGGAGGTCCGGCCGTGTGGCGCGGGTCCCAAGGGGGCAACGCGGGCCCCGAGGAGGAGGAGCCCGAGGAGACTCTCGGGACTCCCGCGCGCATGCCAGCGAGAGAGAGGGAGGGGCCGACCACCGTGGCGGCAGAGGAAAGCTCCACGGCGGTGCGGGGCCACGCCGGGGGGCCACCCGGAGCTAGGAGGAGAACTCCGGAGGGGCAACGCGCTCAGGCGGGAGAGGGGACCGGCTCAGGGAGGAGAGGGGACCGGCTCAGGGGGAGACGAGGGCTCCGGCGCAGGGGGAACCGGCGGAGGCGGGGAGACCACGAGCGGCGGGGCTGGAGGCCGATGGGGGGGGCGCACGAGGGGGAGCGCACGGCCGGACGAAGGGGCGCGCCGAGGGGCCAGGAGAACCCTAGGCCCGACGGTGGGGAGGGTAGCGGCCGCAGGGGCACCACTCCTCGGAGGTGGGGACACCGGAATCGACGGAGGAAGGGGGGCCCAGAGAGGAGCGTCCGGGGGCTGGGCAGGGAGGGGTGCTGCCGCCTGGGTAGGTATGGCGTACCAGAACCACCTCAGGGAGAGGGGGTCCTGGTAGAAGACCACCGACACGGAGGAGGAAGACGCCGCGAGCTGGCCAATCGGGGGAAGGGGGGTTCGCAGCGGCAAGGGCGGTGGGCGATGCTACCGCGAACGAGGCGGAGGGAAGAGCATAGGGAAGGGGTTCCGGGAGGAGGGCCACGCTCGGGTCAGAGGACGGCGCCGAGGGAGAGACCGAGGCGGGGGGAGCGGAGGGGGGAGGGATCGACTGGGGCAGGGAGCCAGCCTGGGCCGAGGGCGCCGGAGGTGGAGGGGGCGGCGGGGGCGGAGCAGACGACCCCGAAGCCACGAGGCCACCGAGGGACAGAGAGGTGGGGTGTGGGGCCGGGACGGAGAGGGGGCACTCATCCGACGCCTGCGGAAGGGCTGGGGAGAGAGGCGCCGTGGGGAAAGCGGCGGTCAGGGCGGAGGGCGCCTGAGCCGGAGGAGCCGAGGGGGGCCGCACCGCGCGCGAGGCGCCTAGGGAGGTCGGCGGAGGGCCAAGGATAGAGGGGGCCGGGGACGGCCGAGGATGCCGCGCGCGGCGGCGACTTCGTCGCCGCGGACGGTGGAACCGCCGAAGGGAGGAGGGGAAGGGGGGTGGCCTCCGCACGTCAGGCAAGCGCCGGGGAAGGCTTCTAGCGGGGCGAGCTGCCGGGGGGGATCCGGCTGCCCGACGGGCCTGAGGAGGCCGGGGGCTGAGGTGGACCACCGGCAGAGGGGGGGAACGCCCGGGGGAGATGGGCCACCGACCAAGGCCGAGGGAGGGAAACTCGGGGAATGGGAGAGCTCCGGCCGGGGGGATCCAAGCCCACATCTGTCATATATATATATATATATATATATATATATATATATATATATATATATATATATATACTGAAGAACAACAACCCATCACATATATCCTAAATATATCATCTATATATATATACATGACTGATCAACCAAGGGTTAAGGCAGACTAAACTTGTAAGGGTCTGAAACAATGCTTAGAACTAGGCTAAGGATGAATGGTCTGAATCAAGGGGACATGGTATCTAGTGAAGGGTCTGCACACTGCCTATAAAGGTGATCAACACAAAGGAACTCAACACGAAGAGAACTTAACTAAAATGGAAAACTAAACCAAGTATAGGCTAAACAACATGTTTATAACCCTATACAACAATGGCCTATAGATACCAACTAACCTATATCCCATATGCCAATATCATCTGCAATCTATCTATGCAAATAGACCTCTCGGTCTTAGGTGAAACTACAACTATATTCAAAGGCAGGCTTTGGTCATGGGTGCCTCACTGGAAAAGGTAAGGGAAAGTAGTAATAATCATCAAGGCTGTAAGGCATACTAACATCCTATGTGTAACTGGTTGGTATTATAGATAACAGAAGAATTATCTGCAATGGGTTACTATTCTAACACCAATGCTAACTATCACCTCTAGGGTACAGACACTCTACAAGTCATCATACCATTATACTATGAAGGAACTACCTATAAATAAGCTCTACAAAACTAAATATCCCTACTCCTAAGTCATTTATAACAATCAAAAGGGTATAATGTTTAAACCTTCTCAAGATACAATCTGTTAATCATATGTGTCTGTCCAAAATCATGTTGTCCAGAGTCTTCATCATGCTAGTGAGCAAGGCTACGATAATCACAGAGTCCTTGACTAAGGTACGTACCTCTAGGTTCATGGTATTTAAAATTTTTGCACTGCCGCATGCGACGACGAAAACCTTAAATTTCCATACCCGAGAATACATCCAAAATATGACTACATGTCCTCACTATGCCAACTAACACGACTATCGAGGATTCTAGATTCCATGATTTAGGCGATCTAGCCCATATGATTTTCTCAGAAGAAAAACAACACAACAAAGAGTAACATGACAAAATTAATCAATCAACAAGGAACAGATGGAATCGGATTTTAAGGTAATTATAAAAGACAATTACAGGAATGGAATTGAGAAGAACGGAACTTGCATCAAGATCTCCAACGGTCTGTGCATTCTCGACTGTCCTGACGATAGCTCGCCCTGCTGGTTTCCTTCAGCCTAATGCTGATACTGCACAAATCTCTGCTGCTGATGCTGCATGAATCGCTGCTACTGAGAGAAACCGGAAACGAGGGAAAAAGTCTCTGTACAGACGGAGGTGCACCTCTAATGTAGCAGAAACTCCAACCTGAGTCGGCACAACAGAAGCTGCGGTCTCGAGGCCCTGATGAACAGGACGAGAGGTGGCCAGCCTCTCGATAGTATCCCCCGAACCGAAGCGATGAGATCGTGTCTTCATAACCATCATGAAGACATATCAAAACAAGAAGCAATTTCTGAGAATGAAGCGAAAATTCAAAGGAGAACAGTTTATATTCAAGGGAAGTCAATAAGCAACAATTTTAGACAAAAGGAATCGGATTAAGAGTTTTTCCTAATGTGATTGAGTACCTCCAAAAATATCCTAATCTTACTGCAGGATGTAGTGATACTCTAGTTCGAATACTACTACATAAACTCGACCTGTATGGGCCACTACTAAAAACGTGTCACGACCCGCACCCTAGAGTAAGGGCACGAGACGTGGGTACGTCCAGCCTACGCCGCAGTGTCGGCGGTAGAACGTTGTCCTAGGTCAAACATCTAACAATATAAAGGTACCTGTACAGTATATACTCTCCGAATGGAGGTGACATAGCAGATATAGTCTCAATCACAACTAAGATAGAGCGAGATAAAAGATAGGTAAAACATGAAATCTAAAAGAGATACAGCAGATAGAAGTCTAAGTGTCTAAGATACACAAACCCAGAAAATATCTCAAAGCTCAATACAGTAATCCATAGAATAAATACAACTCAATACAACTGAAATAACTAACTATACAACCTCTACTGTGTCTCCTCTAGGCTAGTAGGCAACCTCCAGGCTATCTGTAAAATTTATCAACAGGTCCAGTCAGGACAGGAACGAGCACATCTCATCTAGAAAATCCAAGTAAATAACAGAAAACTATAAAGCAGTTATAGACAGTTGTATTGATAAAAATAGCAGTTTATATTCAGGTGATGGTAAGAAAGACAAATAAAGTGCAAGAAAAGTAAATGACTAAACAAGAGAAGAATCATAGCAATGAAGACTGTAAAAAATATAACTAGCTGAACCAGGGTTACATGATATAAGTCCAGACAGTAAATGTAAACAAGTGTAAGACCAACGTAAATCCAGACAACATGAATCTGATACCAGGTGATTCCAGTACAAGATGAGTCCGCTATGAGATGATTCCAGTCAGTGATCAAAGATTCCAGGGTGAGTCCAGCCTATACTCTAGCAGTGTGTTTTAAAATACCGAGTTTGATATATAAACGACTGTAGGTAATACGGTACATCACACACCTGGCCGGGTGTGAGATGGCTATCATTCCAGTAGATTCCAGTTGGGAGATTCAAGATTGGGGTATGTCTACATGTCTTACTCTAGTATTTCCCTTCCCAGCAAGTGAATCCAGAATTCTGACACAATGATTCAAGATGAGTCCAGCCAAAATATAATGATACCAGTAAATGATTCTAGTAAATGATTCCAGTTAAATGATTCCAATAAATGATTCCAGTAGATGATTCCTGTAATAGAAGCCAGGAATAATGATACCAGTAATAGAGGCCAGAAAATAAATGTGTGTCTTATACATAAATCCAGAATATCCATACGTGTTGTAACAGAGAATCACATACAACTAACTAGAACTGAAGTACAGTAATTGACAAATAAATGAGAGAACTATCAGAGAATGTACTCGCCTGATGTCTGAATGTCCAAAGTAAATATACTGTCCGATGAGAGGTGTCTGGCTCCAAATCAGAACAGCACAAGTCACAACAAGTCCAAAATGACAATATGAAGTTCTACTATGCATTCTACAAGATTCTAGGTCAATCTAGACCAAAGTCAACTCTTGGTCAACTTGGTCAACCCTGAAAGTCAAACCTAGGTCAACTATGGTTAAACTAGGTCTAACAAGTCTAAATTAGGTCAAACAAGTTATTCTAGGTCTAAACAAACTAAGTATATGCAAATCAAGTATCCAAGATAGCTACTAACTCATAGCCTAAGTCACTTGCTAAACCAAGCACAAAACTAAACCATAGGCTAACAAGGCACACAAACTTAGTCATATAATGTATATATATTATTCACATTCACATATTCATATACATAGATATATAAGAAAGCTATATATATAGGCATATATATATATATATATATATATATATATATATATATATATATATATATATATATATATATATATATATATATATATATAGAAAGAGAGGTAAAAGAGTAAGTGAGTATGTGTGTGTTTGGCATGTGTGTGAAAGGATATGTGTTAATGTTCTAAAATTTAGTGATAGGTAGGTGTATGTGACATGGGATACATGATGTCAAAGGGTGTATGAATGCATGTGTGTAAAAGGTTAACTCAGTTTATAGAAATACATACATACATACTTACCTTGTATACATGCATACATACATATCATGTATATTACATTTACATGATACATACATGTATACTTGTATTATATTAAACTTACATTCATGCATATTAGATACTTGTATTTATATTAACATATTGCAAAGATTCATTTCATTCATGCATCTATGCATTACCTGCATGTTTTATACATATGCATACATTGTATATTCATATCATTTTATACATTAATATAGAGACATACAAACATACACACATCATATATTTCATACCTTGTATTACCTATATATCATGTTATATATTATCATTCATTCCTTTTATATATTACATTCTATATTACCTATATACATGTATTTTCTCCATTCATTCATGCTTGCATCATATACTCTACATTACCATACATGTTATCATTATATATTGTATTACAATATTTATACATTATGCATTCATATATATCATTACATATATATCTTACATTCATATCTAGCATTCATTATATACTTTCATGCATACATTGTATTTCATTCTTTCATTCATGCATTGCTTATATGCATTATATTAATAGCATTCCTACATGCTTGCATTCAACCATATATATAAATTAATGTAAAGAGAATATATATCATATATATATCATTTTATTCATCTAACATATCATACATTACATACTCTATATTCATTTAATATTCATACTACATAGGCTCATAGGTTACACAAAATGCGTATAACGTATAGTCACGCTTCTACTTAAAACTAATACTGTACCAATTGGGTATTCATTAAATTCTAGGATTAAAGTATGTTGTAGCTCTTCGTGTTAGCTTTCCGAAACTTTAAACCGATCGCATTTTCGTGTCCGGAAGCTCCCGGAATCGCGAAAATACCGAAACACGTTCGTCTTTCGTACAGCTGACACTCAAATAATTCTACAGAAAGTTACAGAAAGAATTTGGCTTATTAAAATATATATTTGGAAAGCTAACTTCGATACGGTTCTTTTAAAAAATATGAGAGATAAATCGGAGATCTAAGCTAAAAGTTATGACATTTCTAAGTTGCTTTGGCTACTAAAAACGTAGATAAAAATTATGACGAAATTAGGTAGTTTGAGACAAAAGAAACACAAGTATATAACATAATATATCAAAAACTCACTCTCTACACTAATATATATATATAAGACACTACAGAACACATCTCCAATACAAAAATATGAGATTAAACATGTAATAATTCATTCATACATAACATCAACACATAGTGTGTCCAAATTTGGGGTTTTTTCCCACTAGGACACAATCACAACACAAAGGACACTCCTATGACCTCCAAATGGACACAAAATAGACACGAAATGGAGATACAACCATGGAGGTCATTCCTATGGGTTCAAAATAGACCTATATGCATGAGGAAATGAAAAGAAGAAGGGATTATACCTCCCGGTAGATCAAATCGAAGAAAAGCCTTCCTGGAGTGACACCGACATGTAGAGATTCCAAAAGGACACGAACGAGCTCCGAATCCTTCCAAACTTGGGTAGCTTCCTCCTTGGCTAGAATGGAGAAGGAAAGAAGAAGATTTGGTGGCGAAATAGAAGGATTTGGTAGAAAAATTGCTAGGGATTGCTCTCTAAAAATTTGGAAAAGAACAAGGGAGAGAGTGTGGTTGAGAATAATGAAATGAACTTGAGCCTATCCTCTCCCAAAGTGGCTGGCCATATGGGACTATTTGTCCTATTATGGTAAGGTCCAAAATGCCCCCACTAACCTATTCTATTAGTATTAGGAAAGGGCTAATTGGTTGGGGCTAAATTAGTCATTCTAAAGTCTCTAATCACACTAACCTTATCCATAATAATTAGTCTAACCTCTAACTAAAATTAATATCATGTGGACTAAAATTAATATCATGTGGGCCATGCCTAACTAGTGTGTGGATCCACTAAAGTCAATACTACCCCCGGTTCCCCGTTTTAAGTCGGATTGAGCTAAAATTCGAACCCGACTCAAATAATCCCAAAACAATATCATAAATAATAAAATAAATTTCAAAAATATTTCAAAAATACAAAATGATAAAAAAACTCCTGTTCCTGAAAACTGGGGGTGATAAATTTCCTCGAAATTAAAACCAAACAATTGTAAAATGTCAAAATCACAAGTCATAATTTTAAATAGTTTAAAAATGATTAAAAATCACCAAAAATCATAATATAAAATAATAATCAATAAATAATAATTTTAATTACAAAATTTCAAAATTACCCTCATCTGGAAAACTGGGTGTTACAGCTCTGGTCGGGATCGGCCTGGAGACTCGCGGGCGGAATCGAGCAGGGGCGCAGGAGGCCGGGCGCGGCCTGGGGCGACGCCTGGGCTCGCGGGGACCGGCGGCGAGGGGTGCGTCGGACTCGGGGTCGGCCGGGAGGAGGGCCGCGCAGGGGAGCCGCGCGGGTCGGGGGAAATCGATCGCCGGGTCGGGGAAACTCCGGTTAGGGCTAGTGATTAGGACACAAAATTGGGGAAAGAAGAGGGTGATGGGGTTGGTGAAGGGAAAGGGGACTATATAGGAGATGAGCGGGGGTTACCGGATCCGAAGGGGTGAACGGCCGGAAGAGGAAGGGTCGCCAGTTTCCGGGAGGTAAGGGGTCGGCCAACGAAAAGCTTCGTTTCTCAGTAGATGAGAACCCAATAGAGAATGAGAGTTATAACTCTCTCTAAAGTTAAAGAATGGTTTTTAGCTAATGGGTTAAAGGGCTACAACTATTTAGTTTGGGCCTAGAGTCATGGTCCAAGTTGATAACATAAACTTTAATGGGTTAAAATGGTTTATAGGTAGAAAGCTAAAGCTTTTAAATGGGTTTAAATCCACTGGCCCAAATTTTCAGAGACTTGGGTTTCTAACAAATGGCAAAAAATGACAACAAATATAATTATTATAATTTAACATTTTACAACTCTAAAAGTGTTTTATGGTTCCAGTTGGGTTCGGGTTTGGCTGACAAACAAAAGTCCAAAAATTTATATTCTTGAAAAATAATAATTTTAATCTAACTAAAACATAATATTAATTAGAAAATTACACGTTTTGATAAAATTTCCAGATTTAATATTTTTCGAAAAAATGCAATTTCCTAAATTAACAACTAATAATTAATTATATTAGCTAATTAAATTATATAAATAATTATCTAAAATTACGGGTTTCACAACCTTCCCTTCTTAAGAAATTTCGTCCTCGAAATTAAAGGATAAGGTTAAAAATTACCTCAGGTCTCAAACAAGTACGGGTACTGCTCCCGCATCTCATCTTCTCGCTCCCAGGTAGACTCGCCTGGGGAATCGTGCCTCCACATAACTCTGACTTGGGTCTCCTAATTTAATGCTTGCACTATGAAGCCCTGCACATGTACCTGAACACGACAGTGACCTATAGAGGTGCACTCTTGACAAGTAAACATGACATGACCTGATAGTGGCCCGCCGTGGCGCACTCCTGACAAGTACACTTGACATGATAACCTGACATGATATACCTTGATAAGCGGTTGCGACGGCTACCTGGCATGACATGACCTGTATAAGTAACCTGGACACCGTGAGCGATTGTGCTTGTACTAATAATCCAGTCCTGTCTTGCATCATGTATAGGAGGGGACTCCCGAGTACCACGGTCAGGAGTACCTACTGAATTGGACTAAGGCTAATAACTAGATTAATATATTAGTCATAAAGAGATCTTCCAGCTACAGGTAATCCCGTTACCTGGGCGCGCTTGGGATCTGTAGCCTGCCGTCGAGTAGGGCATATTTCTAGCACACTGTCATGTGTTGCACCCTTCAAGCTACCTAAGGGTACATGCGTTTCCTGGACGATGTACCCACCTAAATTTAACCCCTAATTTTCGACCTGGATAATCTGGATGGTCTGCAGGGCTTGTGGCTGTGGAATAACCTCACTGCATCTTGCTAGTAACTATGCCTATGATAACCCTAGTTAGTTAAAGTATCAAGCCGTACTTATTGCTTGGCCGTGATTGTTGAATGGGGAATTATGTCACCCCCAGTTTTCAGAAACAGGGGTATTTTTATCATTTTACATTTTTGAATATTTTTAAAATTTATTTTATTATTATGATATTATTTTGGGTTTAAAATTTATTTTATTATTTATGATATTATTTTGGGGTTATTTGAGTCGGATTCGAATTTTAACTCAATCCGACTTGAAACGGGGACCCGGGGGTAGTTTGACTCTAGTGGGACCCACACACTAGTTAGGCATGGCCCACATGATATTAATTTTAGTCCACATGATAGAAATATTTTAGTTAGAGGTTAGACTAATTATTATGAATAAGGTTAGTGTGATTAGAGACTTTAGAATGACTAATTTAGCCCCAACCAATTAGTCCTTTCCTAATACTCATAAAATAGGTTAGTGGGGGCATTTTGGACCTTACCATAATAGGACAAATAGTCCCATATGGCTAGCCACTTTGGGAGAGGATAGGCTCAAGTTCAGTTCATTATTTTCATCCACACTCTCTCTTGTTCTTCTCCAAATTTCTAGAGAGCAATCCCTAGCAATTTCTCCACCAAATCCTTCCATTTCGCCACCAAATCTTCTTCTTTCCTTCTCCATTCTAGCCAAGGAGGAAGCTACCAAAGTTCGGGAGGATTCGAAGCTCGTTCGTGTCCTTTTGGAATCTCTACGTGTCGGTGTCGCTCCGGGAAGGCTTTTCTTCGATTCGATCTACCGGGAGGTATAAATCTCTTCTCCTTTTCATTTCCTCATGTATATAGGTCTATTTTGAATCCATAGGAATGACCCTCATGGTTGTATCTCTATTTGTGTCCATTTCATGTCCATTGGTGGTCATAGGAGTGTCCTTTGTGTTGTGGTTGTGTCCATGTGGAAAAACCCCAAATTTGGACACACTATGTGTTGTTGTTATGTATGAATAAATTATTACATGTTTAATCTCATATTTTTGTATTGGAGATGTGTCTCATATATATATATTAGTGTAGAGAGTGAGTTCTTGATATATTATGTTATATACTTGTGTTCTTTTGTCTCAAACTACCCAAATCCGTCATGATTTTATCCACGCTTTTAATTTCAGCCCTAACTTAGAAATGTCATAACGTCTAGCTCAAAGCTCGTTTTAATTTTTTGTTTTTTTAAAAGAAGCGAATTGAAGTTAGCTTTCCAAAAACATATATTAATAGACCAAATTCTTTCTGTAACTTTCTGGAGAATTATTTGAGTGTCAGCTGTATGAAAGACAAATGCGTTCTCGGTGTTTTCGCGATTTCGGGAGTTTCCGGAAACGAAAACGCGATCCGTTTAAAGTTTTGGAAAGCTAACACATAGATCTATAACATACTTTAATCCAAGATTTTAATTCATGTTGAGATGGTACAGTATTGATTATTAGTAGGAGTTACTATTCGGCATATGCATTTTGTGCACCCTTGTGTGTAATATAATATTCTATTTGATTTTAACCCATGTTAATGTATATACATTATGTAATTAAATAGAGAATGCAAGCATGAGTAAATGTTTAAATAAATGATGTATGTGGTCTAAGTATCCTATCTAATGTAAGCATGTATAAGTATGGCTTGTAATGAATATGTAGGTTCCATAGTATGTAATGTATGGTGCATATAGTAGTATAAGAGAATAAATGAATGATGAATGAATGCAAGCATGAATGTAATGTAATAATAGATGTAATGTATGCAATATACAAGTTAACGAGATGTAATGTTCTATGTTAACACAAATCCTATATTACCTCATGTACCCCTTACACTATGTAGACACTATCACACTTAACACTTTGTTCACTTACATTTTGACACTCTTTGATATGTATACACTATGTATTCCCATTTAACCCTCACTTTCCCCTTTGCCATGTTCACATACACACACATAGCCTCTTAAATAAGTATTTATGAATACAGTTAACTTAGCTATGTATGTATATTATATATATGTTAGCATATTGTGTTGTAATATATAAGTTTATATAACCATTTGAAATGCCATGATTATAGACCAAATATTGAATACCAATATATGTATGTGTATATATGTGTAGACGTATATAGTTTAAAGTAATAGATTACCTAGTGTATATCCAATGTGAATTCTTGCCTATTTGAGTATTGAATAATTGCATGCTATATAGAGTTGGGTGTATGTTGGCTTGTATAGCCTTGTATTGATGTGTGCTTGCTAGGATAGTCTTGGTTAGGCCTAGTAAGACTTGCTGGGTTAGGACATGACCTAGGTTGACCTAGTTTGACTAGTGTAGTTGACCAGAGTTGACCAATGGTTGACTTTTGCCTAGTTTGACCTAGATTCATGTAGAATGCATTGTAGTGCTTTATATTACCCTTTTGGACATGTTGTGACTTGTGCTATTCTAATTAGGAGCCAAATACGTCTCCTCGGACAGTATATTTACTTTGAACATTCAGACACCAGGCGAGTACATTCTCTGATCATTTCATATCTTGTTTAGGATTATATTTCCTGCTTTAGATTACTTTACATGATGCTGACACGTTGGAAACACGGATTAGTACTATATGGATCTTGTTGTGCGATGTTATCCCCTTAGCGGATACATCGGGTATTCGTGTTCGTGTACTTTATCGTGAGCATCGTGTACTCCTTGTATTCGTGGCATTCGTGTACAAATCGTATGAAATAGTATATATTCATGTATTCACATGATCTCGTGTGCGACTATACTTTGTGTGCAATAACATAACTTAGCTTGATCCTTGTGTATTGATTGGGGCGGGAGAGTAGAAGTGGTTATGTAATCAATCCAGTAGATTACTCGTGTACAACCTCTGTAGATTACTCGTGTACAACATCGTGCCGTTTACATAACCATCTTGTGCTCTGAATTACTAGTCACTGATAGTTCTCTATATATTGTAGCTATTTACTTACAGTCTCTCTCTTTTTCATCATGTTATTTCTTCAGATCCTGTATCTTACTCTCTAGCATGTTTATATTTTCTAACCTGTTATGATATTGTTGAGATGTACTGTACTCGCTCCTGTCCTGACTGGACCCGTTGATAAATTTTACAGATAGCCTGGGATTGCCTGCTAGCCTAGAGGAGACACAGTAGAGGTTGTTTAGATAGTTATTTTATTTTGTCTGGAGTTGTATTTACTTGTGGATTACTGTATTCGAGTTTTGAGATGTATTTCTGGGATTATGTATCTTAGACACTTAGACTTCTATCTCCTGTATCTCTTTTGGATTTCATGTTTATCTATCTTTATCATTCTACCTTAGATTGTGATTAAGTTGTACCTCTGTGTTGGCCTCCTTATAGAGAGTATTCATATTATGCTAGTTATAGTTCATGAGCTAGAACAACGTTCTACCGCCGACACTGCGGCGTAGACTGGGCGTTGTTACGTACTCGTACCCTCACGGTGGGTGCGGGTCGTGACACGTTTTTAGTGGTGGCCCATGCAGGTCGAGTTTATGTAGTGGTATTTGAACTAGAGTACCACTACAGCCTACAGTAGAAATAGGATATATTTTGAAGGTACTCAATTACGGTTAGGATTCCTTGAGAGATTCCTGGGACGACCCTTGAGAATCTTATTTTAACTTCGATTTGAAATCTGTTTTTCCTTGATTTGATTTACCTTTACTTCCTGTTATTGAACTTGATTTTGATGGATTATTGTTGAATTTCGAATCTTAATGTTAGTGGTTGAATTCGAGTCTGTATTTTTATAATTTTTGATAGATTATTGTTGAATTTGAATATTGATGACAGTGGTTGAATTTGAGTCGGTATTTTTATGATTTTTGATGGATTATTGTTGAATTTTGAATCTTGATGTTAGTTGTTGAATTCGAGTTTGTATTTATATGTATATGTACATTTTTTTGGAATTAAGGTATAACCTGATAACATACTTGATAAGGACAGTGAGAAAGGTAAAAGTCTATTTTATTATGGAATTTAGAATTTATTGCAGTCATATTTGCTAGCATGACAAGGACGTAGAGCCTGATATAGCTATACTTATCTTAGTTATGAAATCTAGATTTTCTTGCAGCCTTACCGGGTGGCGTGGTAAGAATTCTAGATAACATGATTATAGGGTGTATGCCATATTATGGACTCTATCGTTTATTACAGCTATGCTTATTGGCGTGGCAGAATTCTGACAACATAATTTCAAGAAGACGTATATGATTATCAGATTGTACCTTAAATATTTTTGAACATGTTTTCTCTACTTTTGTTTCAGTCCTTCAAAAAAAAAAAGAAAAAAAAGAGAGAATTGTTATTTGTTTGTTTTGTTTTATTTCTCATTTATTTAACTTAGGAGTAGCTTTAGCTGTTTTTATAAATTTTATGTAACTTCTTACTATGAAATTCTTCTTAATACAATGAATCGATGATTTTGCTAGACTTTATCTTGGATTTGAAAGTTTAGCTCTGGATTTCAAAATGGGTTTTTCTTTTAAACAGATAAGCAAAAACAGATTTTATCGTTATTTCTTTCTTGCTATTATTCTTGTATTAAATAATAATAATAATACTATCTGGATTACGTCAATCACCTGCTTGCAACCTTGGTAGGAATCTAATTGTTGGTCTTAACGTAGAATTAAAATTTTATATTGGGACATGAGAATATATATGAATATATATAGTGGACACTTTCCTGACACTTATGCATGCTACACTTGATTTCCACCTATCTGAATACATATTAATATGTCGTTAATGTTTAAATTCTCAAAACCCCAATATTTCTGATTCTCTGCTTTTCCTAGCTTAACTCATAATTTAAATATAAAATTTTATGATAATAGTTTTATTTATATCACTGCACATGTATGTTATACGTAAGGTTTCAATTTAAAAAAAAATTTGGTTGAGTTTTGTGTTTAAATTTGTCAAATCTGAGACTGTGTGCATATTTACCCTTAATACAGGATTTTAAATGTTAGTTCAAATTGATTGTTTTAAATGTAATATTTAGAGCTGTGTACATTTTTGTTGTAGGGATATAAATTTAGGTTCCATATTCTTACATGTTAGGTTGTGATAAACATTGAGTTGGTTTTGATGTGCAAATTCTCCAAAATCTTGAAAACTGAATACATGTTAACATTTTTACATTGATTTCCATGTTTAGTTCAATTTCAGATTTAACATGTAATATTGAACTGTATGCGTAGATAAATGTAATGATAGTATATTAGGGTTTCATTTCTATCATGTTAGGATGTATTGGGAGAATTGAGATTAGTTGTGATGTTTCAAACTCTTAAAATTTGAAATTGCATTATGTTAATATTGTACTGGTTTAAATGTTAGCTTATTTTCAGATTTTGTATGTAAATGCTGAACTAAAACTGGGTTTAACCTTTCAATACTAAGCTATAACCCTGTACAAGGACACACACACACCCTAACTTAGTATACCCTGTCATGTAACCTAACTCTTCCTCTCTATGTCATGATTATATATCTATATAGATATATAGAGCTTAGGCATACATGTTATAATGTATATACATACATAACTAAATCTCTACCTCTTTATATATACATATATACATGGTTAGCCATGCATGTTATGAGCAAATGAGTTGTGTATTGTAGATTGTTTAACCAATATGCCATGATTAGTGTAACTTGATAGTTATTGTTTGAAACCCCAAATCCTTCTATGCTCTTTTATGTATATTTTACATACACACACGCCTATTATCTAACCATATGAACATGTCCATATACATCCATACACACACGAACTACATAACTTGTACATAATGCTAGCTTTTCTCTCTCTAACGCTATATATATAAATATATTGTGATTGGATTTCCATGCAATTGGCTTTCATTCTTTAACTTTTGATTTTGATTTTCTTGAATAGTACCCCTTATTAGATAAATGGTAGTTAACTTTATTTTATTTTGATAAGTACCAGTTTTTATATAGGATGGTAGACTGCCATACAGTCTTAATGATTGTTATTTCTGTATCTTTTCTAGTTTAGCACTCTAGATTGCTTGTGTGTTTTGATACCATATGACCGTTTTGGTTTAGCATGACTAGTATACCTAGATGAGACTTTCACTACCACCGTATGCCATGACCCTGTATGTCATCCTTTTAAATCGTATGATTGTTTATGTTCTGAGACTTTGATTGTGGGGGGGGGGGAGAGTTTGACCTATAAGGAGTATGAACATTTTAATTTTGAGGATGAAATTTTTCTAAGGTAGGTAGACTTGTAACACCCAGTTCTCTAAAATGAGGGTAATTTTGAAATTTTGTAATTTTAATCATTTATTGATTTGACATTTAAATCATGATATGATTTTTGGTAATTTTTAAATCATTTTAAAACTATTTAAAATCGTGACTTGTGATTTTGATGTTTTGCTAGTGAAACCCTAGAGACTGTTTGACCTAGAGCCTAACCATGTGATTAGGATATTTTAATATCATTTCTGGCCTAAGGATATTTTGCATTTGACCTCTTTGAATTATTTGGATATTTATTGCGTTGGTGATTGTTGATTTTGACCTTTGATAGGTGTGATTTTGTGATGGTTTTGTGTCCGTATCGGACACGTATCAGTTTTTATTTACAAATGTTTGATGTGCCTCAAAGTGATTTTTTTATTGCTGATTTTTTTTGAAAAGTATTTGAATGAGATTGTTTTCTGCATGTGTTTCCTGTGATTGCTTTGTTTTAATTTCGAGGACGAAATTTTTTTTAAGGTGGATAGATATGTCACCCCCAGTTTTTAGAAACAGGAGTATTTTTATCATTTTACATTTTTGAATATTTTTAAAATTTATTTTATTATTTATGATATTAATTTGGGGTTGAAATTTATTTTATTATTTATGATATTATTTTGGGGTTATTTGAGTCGGGTTCGAATTTCAACTCAATCCGACTTGAAACGGGGACCCGGGAGTAGTTTGACTCTAGTGGGACCCACACACTAGTTAGGCATGGCCCACATGGTATTAATTTTAGTCCACATGATAGAAATATTTTAGTTAGAGGTTAGACTAATTATTATGGATAAGGTTAGTGTGATTAGAGACTTTAGAATGACTAATTTAGCCCCAACCAATTAGTCCTTTCCTAATACTCATAAAATAGGTTAGTGGGGGCATTTTGGACCTTACCATAATAGGACAAATAGTCCCATATGGCCAGCCACTCTGGGAGAGGATAGGCTCAAGTTCATTTTATTATTCTCATCCACACTCTCTCTCTTGTTCTTCCCCAAATTCCTAGAGAGCAATCCCTAGCAATTTCTCCACCAAATCCTTCTATTTCGCCACCAAATCTTCTTCTTTCCTTCTCCATTCTAGCCAAGGAGGAAGCTACCCAAGTTTGGGAGGATTCGGAGCTCGTTCGTGTCCTTTTGGAATCTCTACGTGTCGGTGTCGCTCCGGGAAGGCTTTTCTTCGATTTGATCTACCGGAAGGTATAAATTCCTTCTCCTTTTCATTTCCTCATGCATATAGGTCTATTTTGAACCCATAGGAATGACCCTCATGGTTGTATCTCCATTTGTGTCCATTTCGTGCCCATTGGTGGTCATAGGAGTGTCCTTTGTGTTGTGGTTGTGTCCATGTGGGAAAACCCCAAATTTGGACACACTATGTGTTGTTGTTATGTATGAATGAATTATTACATGTTTAATCTCATATTTTTGTATTGGAGATGTGTTCTATAGTGTCTCATATATATATTAGTGTAGAGAGTGAGTTCTTGATATATTATGTTATATACTTGTGTTCTTTTGTCTCAAACTACCCAAATCCGTCATGATTTTTATCCACGTTTTTAATTTCAGCCCTAACTTAGAAATGTCATAACGTCTAGCTCAAAGCTCGGTTTAATCTTTTGTTTTTTTTAAAAGAAGCGAATTGAAGTTAGCTTTCCAAAAACATATATTATTAGGCCTAATTCTTTCTGTAACTTTCTGGAGAATTATTTGAGTGTCAGCTGTATGAAAGACAAATGCGTTCTCGGTGTTTTCGCGATTCCGGGAGTTTCCGGAAACGAAAATGCGATCCGTTTAAAGTTTCGGAAAGCTAACACATAGATCTATAACATACTTTAATCCTAGATTTTAATTCATGCTGAGATAGTACAGTATTAATTATTAGTAGGAGTTACTATTCGGCATATGCATTTTGTGCACCCTTGTGTGTAATATAATATTCTATTTGATTTTAACCCATGTTAATGTATATACATTATGTAATTAAATAGAGAATGCAAGCATGAGTAAATGTTTAAATAAATGATGTATGAGGTCTAAGTATCCTATCTAATGTAAGCATGTATAAGTATGGCTTGTAATGAATATGTAGGTTCCATAGTATGTAATGTATGGTGCATATAGTAGTGCAAGAGAATAAATGAATGATGAATGAATGCAAGCATGAATGTAATATAATAATAGATGTAATGTATGCAATATACAAGTTAATGAGATGTAATATTCTATGTTAACACAAATCTTATATTACCTCATGTACCCCTTACACTATGTAGACACTATCACACTTAACACTTTGTTCACTTACACTTTAACACTCTTTGATATGTATACACTATGTATGCCCATTTAACCCTCACTTGCCCCTTTGCCATGTTCACATACACACACATAGCCTCTTAAATAAGTATTTATGAATACAGTTAACTTAGCTATGTATGTATATTATATATATGTTAGCATATTGTGTTGTAATATATAAGTTTATATAACCATTTGAAATGCCATAATTATAGACCTAATGTTGAATAGCAATATATGCGTGTGTATATATGTGTAGACGTATATAGTTTAAAGTAATAGATTACCTAGTGTATATCCAATGTGAATCTTGCCTATTTGAGTATTGAATAATTGCATGCTATATAGAGTTGCGTGTATGTTGGCTTGTATAGCCTTGTATTGATGTGTGCTTGATAGGATAGTCTTGGTTAGGCCTAGTAAGACTTGCTGGGTTAGGACATGACCTAGTTTGACCGAGTTTGACTAGTGTAGTTGACCAGAGTTGACCAATGGTTGACTTTGGCCTAGTTTGACCTAGATTCATGTAGAATGCATTGTAGTGCTTTATATTACCCTTCTGGACATGTTGTGACTTGTGCTGTTCTAATTAGGAGCCAGACACCTCTCCTCGGATAGTATATTTACTTTGGACATTCAGACACCAGGCGAGTACATTCTCTGATCATTTTATATCTTATTTAGGATTATATTTTCTGCTTTAGATTACTTTACATGATGCTGACACGTTAGAAACACGGATTAGTACTATATGGATCTTGTTGTGCGATGTTATCCTCTTAGCGGATACATCGTGTATTCGTGTACTTTATCGTGAGCATTGTGTACTCCTTGTATTCGTGACATTCGTGTACAAATCGTGTGAAATCGTGTATATTCATGTATTCACATGATCTCGTGTGCGACTATACTTTGTGTGCAATAACATAACTTAGCTTGATCCTTGTGTATTGATTGGGGCGGGAGAGTAGAAGTGGTTATGTAATCAATCCAGTAGATTACTCGTGTACAACCTCTGTAGATTACTCGTGTACAACATCGTGCCGTTTACATAACCATCTTGTGCTCTGAATTACTAGTCACTGATAGTTCTCTATATATTGTAGCTATTTACTTACAGTCTCTCTCTTTTTCATCATGTTATTTCTTCAGATCCTGTATCTTACTCTCTAGCATGTTTATATTTTCTAACCTGTTATGATATTGTTGAGATGTACTGTACTCGCTCCTGTCCTGACTGGACCCGTTGATAAATTTTACAGATAGCCTGGGATTGCCTGCTAGCCTAGAGGAGACCCGTTGATCATGTATGACTAAAACTCTTGCTAGTCCAAACATTTTATAACGACTAGCTTCATGATCAACTGAATATGTAATGTTTGGGACGCCTTACTATTGTATATTTGGTGATCTAACATCTTGTAACATTTACTTACTTGCTTGTGATTGAGACACTAGGCTTGTTCTTGACCTTAAGAGACTGTTGGCTTGTAGTTAAACCCTCATGTATCTAGACAGCCGTGACCGTATAGCGAGATGGAATCCATTTCATATACGTTGCTGGCTATGTCTGCCCCCGCTCTCCAGTAATCTGGTTCTGGGGCGTGACAGTTTTGATCTATCAAAATTTGTTGTTTTTAAAAACAAGTTGTTTCATGTTGTAGAGAATTATATTCTAGTCAGTTTTGACCTTTATTTTTCCCAATTTCGAGTCCGATAGCCCAAGTTATGGCCATTGGAAGTTTTTGAAACTCCATGGCCAAAGCTTGCTGGTGCAGAGGCATACATGTTATGTGTCTAAAGACACTATACGCCCAAAGGCATGTTATGCGCCCAAAGGCACTATGCGTCCAGTGGCATCTTATGCGTCCAAAGGCATTATGCGTCGAAAGGCACTATGCGCCCAAAGGCATGTTATGCGCCCAAAGGCACTATGCGCCCAAAGGCACTATGCGCCCAAAGGCATATTATGCGCCCAAAGGCACTATGCCCAAAGCTACTATACGCCCAAAGACATGTTATGCGCCCAAAGGCAATATGCGCCCAAAGGAACTATACATCCAAAGGCATGTTATGCGTCCAAAGGCACTATGCGCCCAAAGGCATGTTATGCGCCCAAAAGTACTATGCATCCAAAGACATGTTATGCGCCCAAAGACATGTTATGCGCCCAAAGGCACTATGCACCCAAAGGCACTATGCGTCCAAAGGCATGTTATGTGTAGTGCCCCGCTCCTTGCGGTCCACTATGTAATACCTACGACTTGTTGACTCAGTCATGAACTGAGTCTTTGGTGAAACCTTCGCCGGTATCGATTGATCACGGATGAAATGCAATGAACCTTTCCAATTGATGGATTGGCTTCTATTGAAATAAATCCAAGAGTTTTTGCTGAATGTTTTCTCTTCGCTGCTTGGTTTTGATGAATGCGTTTTCGTGTTGGTTTTCGATGATTGGTTTTCATTGTTCGCTTTCATCGCATTTTGCATTCATTTCGAATCTTGAGAGAAAGAGACGAAGTATGCTAATCAACTATTGGTGCCATTGTAGGCCGTGTGAATTGTTCGTGAACGGCGCGTGAAGTCCCTTCTTCTCTCTACTAAGATTCATCTCGGTGAGTTGCTTAAACCGGGCTTGCATTTATTTATACGCCCTAATAAAAATGATCCCTAGTCCACTCTGTTGCCTTGTTCCTGTGATCAACGATACCTCAATAACAAAAGATAAGAGTAGATAATGAATGAATCATATGTAAAATGGAACTGTCGCTTGCTTGCTTCAATATGAACTGTATGCTCTTATGAATTGCCTAAAAGAGATAGCTCGGTATGGAAATCACGGCTTGACCGTGCAAGAAGAAGATAATGGAAATGTTACAAGTTGTTAGGCTAGTGCATGGTAGAATTATCTGATAGCTGTATTCGCATTGGTCTAGACAACTTATGCACAAGAAGGTAATCTCTCGATCGATTCTGGTGGTACCTGGAGTCGATCGGCCTAGGAGAGAACATGACACTTGGGGCTAGAAGTCCCCGCAGAAAAAGGGTGTTAGTCTATTAGTAGTTGGGCAAGAAGTTCCAATTGCTAGTAATGGGAATACCCATGGACCACAATAGTTAGGTTCATGCATATAGATAGAGATTTATTGCAAGCCTAACATGCAGGGACGGAAATGAGAATGTTTTATATATGCAAAATGTGCTAACCTGTTTTTGTGTAGGGATGACTGTCGGCGTTGGTAAGTTGGCTATAAATTTTCTGCTGTCATGTTTCTTATGAATTGTTAAAAAGAACTAGACAAGTTGAAAGAGCACTAGTAAATATGTAGCTTCATATGTTGAATTAGTGCAGATATTTGTGAGTTTCGGCGAAGAGCCGCTCGCCAGTACATGATGTGTGCTGACCCACGTTGTGGACATCCTTTTCAGAAAGCAAAGGAGGCAGGAGGATTTTAAGGAGGCACTAAAGCTCGTCTAGCCCAGTAGAGCTGTGGACTGCCTCGAAGCTTTCTTTTATTTCAAGTCAAGTTTAAGTTTCTTTTCCTTCTGAAGGTGTCTTTCAATTCCAGCTTGTAATAAAAGGATATTATGTATGGGCATTGTGGCTAATTTCAAAAAGAGTGTTTCAACGAGAATCTTGTAGCCAAATTATAAGGCAAATCTGATTTCGCAAAGCTTTGTACTTGTATTCCAATCAAGCTATCAATAAAATGAGTATTTCTATTTCAAATCTCTGTGTTCAATATTTGGTTTTCTGCAATGGGTGCGTGCGTGTGTTTTTATTAACTAATGGGTACGTGCGTGTGTTTTTGCTTGACTAGTTATTTTGTGCAGGTACATGGCCTTGTGCAAGCACAACTTAGGCTTGCACGGCATCACGCCTTAGCGAGGACGATCGATCTCGCAGGGATCCAGGCAAGACGGACGACCCTAGCAGGATCGGGGCGTGACAAAGTGGTATCAGAGCACAGTTTTACGTCCTTGGCCTCTTGCAAATATCGTTTTCAAAAAGTATATAAAGTACTTTGACGGCTTTCAAAAGTGTCCCAATTTTTGAGTTATAAAAACCAATGCCCCATACAATAAGTCCATAATATTTTATGAGACTGACAGAAGTTACACTATTTTGTAGAGAAATGGCTCCTCCTCGTCCATCTGGCTCGACCGATACGGTAGAACGGATCATGACAATGTTGGAGTTACAGAGACATGACAATGAGGAACGAAATCAGATGCACCAGGCCCGAGCAGAGGCCCAACAAAGGCAGTTAGATGCCTTGACCCAGCTTGTCACGGCGCTTGCGAAAATCAAGATACCACCGCAGCGACGCAACCAACGGGAACGCCCGAGATCGAGCCCGTAGAGGGTGATGAGCCCCAGCCAGCGCAAAGGCACACTGTCTTTAGGCCAAAGGACTTCTTGGATGCGAAACCTCCGGAGTTTCAAGGCAGGACGTCACCCGACAAGGTGATGGACTGGATAGATAAAATGGAGAGTCTGTTCGCGTTTATAGGAGTTCCAAGTAGCAAAAAGATAGTTTGTGCCGTTATGCTCCTACGGCTGCGGGCGAAGGATTGGTAGAAGACGAAGAAGCCGGCGCTACTCGCAACGGCTAGGAATGGGAAGATCTCATGGGCCTCGTTCAAGAAGGCGTTTCTGGATCAATATCTGCCTCCAGCCATGAGCAAGAAGATGGAGGATGACTTCATCACACTGAAACAGGGAGATATGTCCGTGGAGGACTATGAGTCTGAATTTGCTAAGTTGGTAAATTTTGCCGCTGCTTTGCTCCCCACGGAACAGGCTCGCATAAATCGATTCGTTGGAGGGCTGAATGATGACATCCAGTTAAGTGTGCTGGATCGAGAATGTGGGTCATATTCTCAAGCCTTTGAGGCGGCGCTACAGGTGGAACAGTTCTGCCTGAAGAAGGCGTCAGCAAAGGCGCAGTACAGTCGGAATCAACCCGCCAAGAGATATCATGACGGGGAGAAAAAGACTGACGGAGAAAAGAAGACTGGCGGGGAACAATATAATAAGCCCGTGTGCGCTTTCTGCGGTAGGCATGGACACACAAAAGAAGTTTGCCGTTTTGCCAACGGAGAGTGTTTTAACTGTGGTCAAAAGGGCCACCGTGCTATAAATTGCCAGAATAAGAGAGTTCGGCCGCTGAACAACAACGACACTGAAGAGCGTGGGCAGCTGCCAGGCCCACCGCCGCTTCGGGACCAACCGCACAACCAGCCGCAGCGGACTAATGCGCGCGTCTACAATCTCTCCACGTTGCTTGACCCAGAATGCAACACAAGTGGAGGTGAGTTTGTATCTTAAGTTTTGAGGACAAAACTTTTTCTCGGTGGGTTATTATGTAGTGCCCCGCTCCTTGCGGTCCACTATGTAATACCTACGGCTTGTTGACTCAGTCATGAACTGAGTCTTTGGTGAAACCTTTGCCGGTATCGATTGATCACGGATGAAATGCAATGAACCTTTCCAATTGATGGATTGGCTTCTATTGAAATGAATCCAAGAGTTTTTGCTGAATGTTTTCTCTTCGCTGCTTGGTTTTGATGAATGCATTTTCGTGTTGGTTTTCGATGATTGGTTTTCATTGTTCGCTTTCATCGTATTTCGCATTCATTCCGAATCTTGAGAGAAAGAGATGAAGTATGCTAATCAACTGTTGGTGCCATTATAGGCCGTGTGAATTGTTTGTGAACGGCGCATGAAGTCCCTCCTTCTCTCTACTAAGATTCATCTCGGTGAGTTGCTTGAACCGGGCTTGCATTTATTTGTACGCCCTAATAAAAATGATCCCTAGTCCACTCTGTTGCCTTGTCCCTGTGATCAACGATACCTCAATAACAAAAGATAAAAGTAGATAATGAATGAATCATATGTAAAATGGAACTGTCGCTTGCTTGCTTCAATATGAACTGTATGCACTTATGAATTGCCTAAAAGAGATAGCTCGGTATGGAAATCACGGCTTGACCGTGCAAGAAGAAGAGAATGGAAATGTTACAAGTTGCTAGGCTCGTACATGGTAGAATTATCTGATAGCTGCATTCGTATTGGTCTAGACAACTTGTGCACAAAGAGGTAATCTTTCGATCGATTCTGGGGGCACCTGGAGTCGATCGGCCTAGGAGAGAACATGACACTTGGGGCTAGAAGTCCCCGCAAAAAAAGGGTGTTAGTCTATTAGTAGTTGGGTAAGAAGTTCCAATTGCTAGTAATGGGAATGCCCATGGACCACAATAGTTAGGTTCATGCATATAGATAGAGATTTATTGCAAGCCTAACATGCAGAGACGGAAATGAGAATGTTTTATATATGCAAAATGTGCTAACCTATTTTTGTGCAGGGATGACTGTCGGCGTTGGTAAGTTGGCTATGAATTTTCTGCTGTCATGTTTCTTATGAATTGTTAAAAAGAACCTAGACAAGTAGAAAGAGCACTAGTAAATATGTAGCTTCACATATTGAATTAGTGCAAATATTTGTGAGTTTCGGTGAAGAGCCGTTCGCCAGTACATGATGTGTGCTGACCCACGTTGTGGGCATCCTTTTCAGAAAGCAAAGGAGACAGGGGGATTTCAAGGAGGCACTAAAGCTCGTCTAGTCCAGTAGAGCTGCGGACTGCCTCGAAGCTTTCTTTTATTTCAAGTCAAGTTCAAGTTTCTTTTCCTTCTGAAGGTGTCTTTCAATTCCAGCTTGTAATAAAGGGATATCATGTTTGGGCATTATAGCTAATTTCAAAAAGAGTGTTTCAATGAGAATTTTGTAGCCAAATTATAAGGTAAATCTGAGTTCGCAAAGCTTTGTACTTGTATTCCAATCAAGCTATCAATAAAATGAGTATTTCCATTTCAAATCTCTGTGTTCAATATTTGGTTTTCTGCAATGGGTGCGTGCGTGTGTTTTGCTTAACTAAAGGGTGCGTGCGTGTGTTTTTGCTTGACTAGTTGTTTTGTGCAGGTACATGACCTTGTGCAAGCACAACTTAGGCTTGCACGGCATCACTCCTTAGCGAGGACGACCCATTTCGCAGGGATCCAGGCAAGACGGACGACCCTAGCGGGATCGGGGCGTGACATTATGCACCCAAAGTCACTATGCGCCCAAAGGCATGTTATGCGCCCGAAGGTATTATGCTCCCAAAGAAATTGCTATGCTCCCAAAAGAATTGCTATGCTCCCAAAGGAATTGTTATGTTCCTAAATAAATTGCTATGCTCCCAAAGGAACTGCTATAATCCCAAAGGGACTGCTATGCGCCCACAGCGAATCAGTGCACTCTCCACCTGTGTGAGTATAACAGTCATTTCAGTCCGCGCTTTCGCTAAATATGCACCATCTGTCTTAACCCGCACGATTCGTCGAATTCAAGTGTTTCGTCTTATCTCGCGTATTTCGCTGGATTACGCCACTTGATACATGTTAGTATTTTAGTACATATTGTTGTGTGGAGTGTGTCCCGTGTCTTGATTGGCTTGTTGGCATCCGTATCGCTGGTACTTAACCCTGAGAGTTATAGACTCGACCATTCTAAATACTAGTTTGACTTTCACACCTTGTCACGGATTGACATTGATTGTTACCTTGACTAAATGATTGATCATGCGTTCTTAGTTGGAACTAAAAGACTGGCTAGTCGTCTTATTGAATTGAATGAGGCACATTCATGTATGAACCATGAACCATTACGATCGACTATCCGATCCCGAACATTAGCATGTGGACACGTGCTGACTTCAACTTCTTTCTACAAAAGCAGCATGTGTACCTTACAATCAAAGCATGATTATTCCGTGGCTAGGTTTGATTGTTGTATTACGCTATATAAGACCTACAACCTAACCGCACGGGCATCGTTGTAGAGTTATGCATATCGTACTCTGTACGGAAGTACTCATTCAGAATGACTATGATCCACGACATGAGATTTCAATTAACGTAGGGACTATTAAGTTAAATAAAATAAGTATTGCTTGGAGAGAATGAGTTTTTGAGTTCTTACATGGCAGCCATCTTGGGACAATTAGTGCCCCGACATGCCGGCTGGTTCCCACGGATAATATAAATCTGCCACACGGGCAGGGAGTGTATCTGTTGTTTGCCATGAAATATAAAAGAACAGAACAATTATCGGAGGACCAGACTTTTACTTCACGTTACAAACTCGCTTGTACAAAAAAAGCCTAGGAACGAAAACCTAGGTACAGCAGTCTAAGTACAATTATTTATTTTAGATTCTGGAGGGTGACGATAAAGGCTCGGGAAGGCGACGGCAGCCCTGCCTTACTCCTTGGACGATCGGTATGCAACCTTGGCTCCTGTGAAGAGATGATTGGCGTTGCTGAAGAAATGCTCTTCTTGCTCTCCCTCTATTGCTCTTCTGGCTTCTTTCTCTCTCTGTATTTCTTTTTTTTGATAGCGTATATCTTTTTTTCTTTGTATATTTTGCAAGGGAATGGCACCCTGCTATTTATAATAGTGGGGAGCATCCTTAGGGTTTGGATGATTACCCATTCTCATAGTGACGGCAGCTTGATGCTTAATCAATCTGGACCATTAGTTTTAATCGTGAAGGATCTGGGCCATAAATGGGGATAGCACTGAATCCTGCGAATGATTAATGCTGATTGCTTTAAATCTTCATGATTGGTTGTGTCAAGCTTGGATCTCTCACCACGTGTCCCATTGGCTTGATCATGAATGATATGACCTGATCTCATTAATTATGAGGATAATGTTAAATATGGTCATTGGGATCTGGTAAATCTCTGATTGATTTGCATCTCATAATCATCCTTGCTACCAGCTGTCAAGTCGTGGGGGCCATTGAATCTCTGCCACGTGGCTTACTGATGGACCCTGTCAGAACCGTATGATATCCATGAACCGCATGAGACAGCGTCTCAGTGAGCCGTATAGGTATAGTACTTGCGAGCCGCATGGGATAGTTTCTCGGTAAGCCGCATAAGTATAGTACTCGCGAGCCGCATGGGATGGCTTCTTGGTGAGCCGCAGGAAGACGATTCTTGCCAGCCGCAGGAAGTTGTTCTTCACTGGAGCCGCATGGGGGTAGCCACGTGTCAATCTCGGATCGTGTCAGAGATTTTCTCCTATTCCCAAAGAGTCTGTCATTATGATAGAGCCATTATGACACTTCATGTCAGAGCCGTCAGCTGTCAAATTATGGCAGAGCATTAAATAGGGCCATTGTTCGATGGCCAGCTGTGTGAAGGGGTCCCATTTGGACACGTGGCATTGGTCGAGCCGCATATCTCTGTTGGTCGAATGTGAGCCGCATGTACTTCTGAACCTCATGCGGCTGGGGGACTCTTTGAACCGCATAGGACTGTCCCTATGTAAGCCGCATGGACTCTCCTGTCCCGAGCCGCATGAGACTAAGAGTCTCTCTGGACCGCATGGGACTGCTCCTGTATGAGCCGCATGGGGTTCTCCTGTTCTGAGCCGCATAGACCATCATTCTGATATTTTCCATACTTCTACAAGACCCTTTCAAAGTTTTTAATTTGCAAAATTGAAATACTTTGAATAAGAAGCATGGCCTTTGTTGACCGCATAGATTATTCAGCCGCATGGATTTATCTGGCCGCATGAGCTGTTAGGCCGCATAGACTTCTTGTTACGTGTCCTAGCCACGTGTGCAAATCTTCTGTATTAAATGCCCTTGATTCGCAGCCTCTTGGGGGAGGATCCCAAGGGTCAGTTTTGTTTTGACCGAAGCGGTTTTTTTTTCTTTATTCTTTTAGGCGGTGCGTGGATCGAGGCGTTTGTTTGATTTTTCGAGCCTCCTTCCCCTATAAATAGTAGTAATTTTATTCTTTGAGGGTTTCTTTACCTTCTCTCTTTTGCTCGAACTCCTTGTTGCCGACTTCCTCTTCGTCTTCTCCTATCAGCGATCGACAATGGCTCCCATGAAGACTGCTGCTGCTACGGGCAAGAAGGTCGTGTCATCTTCTGCAGCGACGAAGGGCAAGAAGGCGGCGTCTTCATCGACTGCGGCGGCGAATGTGGCAGCTCCTCCGATGGCTGGCGTGCCTGTTTTTCACCCCGACGTTCACCCGCCTATTGCTAGTAGGACCATCAATATGAACTGCCATGGCTACGCCGCATATCTTATGCGCGAGCCTATATTCCCAAGTATGCTGTATGTCCGACTCATGTTCGGCCCGCATGGGATATGACCCAGGCCTGAGCCGCATAAAAGTTGTTGCATAACTACTTCATCATCAGGGCCGCATAAGCTCATCTGGACTTGGACCGCATGAGCTCTTTCAAACTGAGCCGCATAAGCTTATTTCGAACTGAACCGCATAAGATCATTTGAACTGGACCGCATAAGCTCATCCGTACTGGACCGCATAAGCCTATTTCGAGCCGAACCATATAAGCTTATTTCGAATCGGACCGTATCCGCATATGCTCCTTTCGAACCGCATAATCTCATCCGTACTGAGCCGCATAAGTTTATTTCGAGCCGAACCGAATAAGCTTATTCGAACTGAACCACATGTGCTCTTTCAAATTGAGCCGCATAAGCTCATTCGGACTGACCTGTATGAACTCTTTCAAACTGAGCCGCATGAGGCTATACTGAGCTAAGCCGCATAAGCATCACGCAGTTTGTGTTTCAGCTATCTTTTTGACTTGTTTCTTTTGTTTTTTCTTTAGTGAATCTGCCAGTAAATCCTGCGGGGGAACTTATAGTGGGCTCAAATCAATTCGCCTTGGGCGTGCGTCTTGACGACTTAATTAAGCATGTGTTGAATCAATTCCCTACTGATGAGCCTTCGGAGAGGTTGAACGCCATCGAGAATCAGACCCTCCATTACCTCCGTTCCATGATGAATACTGGAAAGCTGGATGGATTATACCTGAAGCCTTCATTCCTCTTTGGAGACACTTTAATCATAAAGAATCCCCGAGTATTAGAGATTTTCGAGAACTGGGATTTTTCTTTGGATGGGGTGGCAATCCATATTCCTTTCATGGAACGTCATTATCCTCTGTCGTGGTTCAATATGGTATTGTTGGACAGGAAGATGGTGTGTAACTTAACTCCTACCCAATCAGGGATGTTGATGGACAACATCTATTATAACCCGAACATGCGGTCAGCGTACGCGGGTAAGGATTCCGTCCTCCGGTACATGATGGGTCTGGCCCCGGGCTCTTTCATGAATGTATACGGTCCCAACTTCATACTCACTCAAGCTGATACCTTCCTGAATCGGCTCGCTCGTAAGAAATCTTATCCCGTTGGCAGGCTGGCATTGCCGAACTGGATAAACCCCACTTCTACGTGGGTCCAGTTGACTACTTCGGTTCTGCAGACCTACGGAACATTCCTGCAGGAGGTGGAACTTTACCATGCCATTCGGGGCACTTGTCACGGGCTTCCTATCAATAAAACATTGTTCGTGGCGCTCTTGGAGATGTATAATCGTCGAACGGGGACGTTCTTTGCGCCCGGAGGAGAGTTGGGGCTTGCTCTCCATGAGATGTATACTGTCTCCAAACTTCCGTGGGGGAACGAGCCTTTTGAGGTGTATACCCCGTCGAATGAGGAGTTCGAGGACTTGAACCAACGACTCCCAGGTTTTGTTGCGGTGTATCAGGAGTTGCTGTGCCACCATAGTGCTTGTCATCAGATGGCTATAAAAATGGTGGATAGCTCAGAAGGGACTGCTCCCCACACCACATCCAGGGTTAATTATCTTTTTAAAGTTGACCCTTCTGGCGAAGTTACTCCTCGAACCCTTCGAACGCATGGAGAGATAAAGGACCTGATGTCAAGCGTCAAGAAGTCGCGGTCTAAGAGCGACATATTCGGGAGTCAAACTGACTCTCTTAGCTATTTTTACTACGGAACCACACAAATGTCAGAGAAGGCGCTCTTGGCTGGATTTCTAATGATATGGCTACGGAACTGCGTAGTCTCGGAAGGAGTAGGTTCTATAGAGGGGATCGGTCGCCAGTTCATTCTCCTTGCTGTTAAACTGGTATTTGGGGTTAGACTGGTCCTTCTTCCTGCTATGGTGTGTAGCATACACCATGGTCTTCGAACATTCTCGTCCAAGGTTATTGCGCACAAGAAGTCGTTGGATTTTGAGCGCGTAGAACTGCCTTTTCACTATTTGATGGGGTGGTTGGCGATGCACTACAAGTCTTTGATGGGACCTGGGATAGCGGAAGATGCTACAGATGAAGACGCTTTCCTTTTCAAATGCCATCGTCGGTCTTGGGAATACAACACTATGCCAGCTTGTCGGAGGACGCTGGCGAGGGTGGATGGGTGTGACTTTTTTGTGTCTGTTCCTCATTTTTCTGATGAGAAAGTGAGGAAGGTATACCTTGATGGTACCGGACCTTCTCACTTTCTGTCTCCGAATATGCTCACCTGGTTGGGCAACATCCGTCCCGCGCATCTGGTTTATCGCAACCGCGATAATGTGTACTTGGAGCCTTACCTACCTAGTAGGTTTTCCCGCCAATTCGGTTATAGCCAGTTATTCCTTGATTGTCCCAACCCTTGTTTGGGCTTTGAAGGTAGTGTTCTTGATGGTGTCAGGGCGTGGAATTATTATGACGCTTATCATACTCGGGCCAGCTTCTCGGTCCCTGATGCTAAGGCACCGAGGGAAATTTTGTACGTGGCTGCTTTGTATCATGTTATGGCGAACAAGCCTCCTGTTAATTTCGATCCGAGTACCAGTTTTATCGTGGGTACCGGTTTAGAGGAGAAGCCCAAGGGGGCTAAGGCTAGAAAGCAACTAGCGCTCCAGACTCCCCTCCCTGAATCAGAACCTTCCGAGTCGGCTGAGGAGGAGGATGATCATGATAGCGAAGACTCCCTTTCTGGTGGGGGTGAAGAAGTAACGGATCAACCGCTTCCTACACCCGATGAACTAGCAGAAGATCCGTTGCTTACTACACAAGAGGAAGTAGTGAGGGAAGAACAGCCTCCAGCTGTGTCTGGTCCCTCACATAAACGAGTCAGACGTGAGTCTTCTGACAGCAGAGCGACCTTTTTTATGAAGAGAGCTGCCGTTAGGTCTCGTGGATTACTTATTACCGAGAGGGGTGAAGGTACAGACGCTTTTCCGGAGGTAAGACCAAGTCGAAGCCATCTCTTTATTGTAGTTTTCTTTCCTCTCGGAGATATGACTTAATCACTTTTCTTTGTAGGCGTCTGATGAACCGGCCTCTCCTGAACCGTCTAGTGCCCCTGGAGTTGATCCGGCCCTTGCTGCTTTGATTAGCGACGTGTGTGCCGCGGTCCTTTCTGCGGGGGCTCTCTCAGCGGCGGTTGGAAGCTCCCAGGTTGCTGAGGCTTCGGCCCGGGGTGACGAAGGTTTCCTTGGGCCCATCTCCGAGATCGCTGAAGGCGATGCCGATCTCGGTACATCCCCTCCCGAGGATGCAAGGGCGGAGGAGTCTATTATACCTGACTCGGAGGCTGTTGGTGAAGAGGCTGCGGTGGCTGCAGGCGAACCTCAGCCTCCACACTCCTCCACGGGTAAGATAAGCCAAATATTGACTTGTGAGGGGGTTTATTTGCTCTATCAACATATCCTCCGGGTCAAATCGATTCATGGTTGCCTTGGCCCTGCAGGTCCTGACCCTTTACTTCCCACCGCGGATGTTCTTAGGGAAGGCTCGGCCTGCCGTGATCTGGAAGAAAGGAGCGTTCCATTTCCTTTGCCGTCTCATATCGAGGGGCCTCCCGCCAGCCCCGGGCAGATGGGAATGGAGCTGGCGATGGTCTCCACCTCATCGTCTGCTGATCATACGGCTCCAGAGATTGACCTCTCGACCCTGCCGAGCATTCAAGTTCTGCGGGCCGCTGAAGAGGAATTGGCCGCTGTTCATGCGTCCTTCCGTGCAGAGTTTGCTTTTCATGTGGCAAGAGCGACAGATTCTGTTGCGTCTTCTTCAGTGCTGCCAGCCACACTCCCGTTGACACCGGCTTCCTCGGAGGCTCTGGACGAGGTGACGCAGGATGTGGTCGATAGCTTCTGTCGCCATTTAAAAAGGGGCGTAGACGCTACTGTGGAACGGGGGACCCCTTTTTCTCTCTCTCCGGTGCGCTCGGGGTCAGATTGCAACTTTGAAGTCCCTTCCTGACGGGGTGGGGTTGGCTACACTGCTGGAGCCTAAGCTGGTAGAGGCTGATCAGCTTGTGACCCAACTGCTGGCGATACGGCAGGCGGGCTTGTCTGCTGCGATTGAGCGGGAGCGGGGCTTCCTCATTGCTGCTCGGGATAGGATCAAGCTCGCTCGAGATACTGCTGGGCCAGTTGTACGGGGAGACCTTGACAAGTTCTCCGCTTCGTATGACGGGCTGGGTCGTCGGAGTCAGGCTTGTCGTGCTCGGGAAGAGTCTGCTTCTCGTGGAATCGCTGACACGAAGGAGCGGATTCTCGTACTGCAGAAGGAATTGGCCTTCTTAGAGTCAGAGCGGAAGGCTGCTCAAGCGGAACAGGAGTCAATCGTTCGGGAGGCCGAGAAGGTTTTCCGATCTTCTGCTAACCTGGAGCGGGCTTTTAAAAAATTTGAGGACAACTGGCAAACTCACGCTCGTCTGGAGGACGAGGCGGTGCTGACCCAAGAGGCGGAGCGTCGAGCTACCCAGAGGTTTGAGCGATCGGTTGCCTTGCTGATGGACCGTCTCAGGGCATTATGTGCCCCGGAGCAGTGATCAGCTTTCTGTTTTCTTTTGTTTCTCTTTTTTTCTTTTCTTCTTCTTTTTTTTTGTAAGGGATATGATCCCAAATGATGTAGCACTTTGAATTTTGAATAAATGAGCATGTTTCAACTCATCTTCTCTTTCTTGTACTTGTGGCGTTTGTAGAATTGGACTTGCTGGAGGATTATTTGTGGACCTGTTACCCTAGGCGTACCTTGGTTTTAGGTACGGATAACAAGTTTGGCCAGGTTGTCCGGAACAGCCATGGTAAAGTGGTCATGGGTGTTCTTGGTGTTGGGAAAAAGAATGTCGTAGAGCAGCTAGGCTTCCGGGGCATGGTGAGATGGTGGATTTATGCTAAGAAGCTTAGCAAGGGATGTTTGTGGACCTATTATCCTTGGCATACCCTGGTTCAGGATACGGATAATTTGATAAAAGGAAACCAACATATTTGCTCAGAGGTTATGAGGACATGGCAAGAATGAGGGTTTTACCGTAGAATCTTCCTGCTCAGAGGTAATGAGAACATGGCAGGGGGGACTTTACGGAAGATGTTCGTGGTCAATAGCGGATATTTTATGGTCAACAGAGGACATTTGTGGTCAACAGAGGACGGTTGTGGTCAACAGAGGACATTTGTGGACCTATTATCCTTGTAGTACTCTGGTTGTGGGTACAGATAATAGGTTGAAAGGGGACCGACATACTTGCTCAGAGGTGATGTGGACATGGCAAGTATGAAGGTTTCTTCGACGGAGCCTTCCCACTCAGAGGTAATGAGGACATGGCAGGAGTGGGCTCAATGAAGAGGGGGTACATAGAACGACTCAGAGGTAGGAGAACGTGGAAGTTCTATGCGAGGGGGCGGTTTATTTTTGGTGGAAGTGAAAACGACTCAGAGGTAATGAGGACATGGTCGTTTCGGAAATTTGTGGATTGATTACCCTTTTTGTGCACTGGGAGCGCGGGTAGTGGATCATGAGGGAGGATCTCTTCCAGGAAAAAAGTTCAGAGGTATAATCATACGTGACTTAATATCTGAAAGAGTGACCGGAATGTGAGTTCAGAGGCATCAGCGGGTACATAACTCGGTAATTTAGAATATTGAGAAAGTGTGAGTTCAGCGGCACCAGCGGGTACATGACTCGATAATCTGAAATGTTGTGGATGTGAGTTCAGCGGTACCAGCGGGTACATGAATCGATAATCTAAAATGTTGTGGATGTGAGTTCAGCAGTACCAGCGGGTACATGACTCGATAATCTGGAGAGAATGTCGTTTAGACATAATATTTTTTCAGGAACTTGCCGTTGACGGGCAACATGAGCAAGTCTCCGTTTTGTTTTAAGAGGCGGTAAGCACCATTGGAGAATACTGTCTCAATGATAAATGGGCCTTCCCACTTTGGCTGGAATTTGCCGACGGTCTTGTGAGTCATGACCATCGGCCTCCGGACTGCCAGGACGAGATCGCCTACCTGGAATGTTCTGATTTTGACCTTCTTGTTGAAGGCTCCAGAGATGCGTGCTTGGTATAGCTCAATTCGTTGCTGAGCTAGGAGGCGCTTTTCATCTAAAGCCTCCAACTTTTGTAGTCGTCGTCGGTAGTTGTCGTCCTTCGTGAATTGATACGTGAGGGCGGCGCGGAGTGAGGGTATTTGAGTCTCCAATGGGAGAACTGCCTCACTCCCGTACACCAGGAAGAATGGTGTATTCCCGGTGGCTGTTTGAACTGTGGTGCGATAAGCCCATAAGCATTCGTCGAGCTTCTCGTTCCAGTCGCGTTTGTTGGAGGAGACAAACTTCTTGAGGAGTTTGATGATTGTTTTGTTGAATGCCTTGGCCAACCCGTTTACTGCCGGGTTGTATGGTGTCGAAGCGACATTCTGAATACGGTGCTTATCGCAAAACCAATAGAATGCGTGGCTTGCAAACTGTGGACCATTATCATGGATGATCCTTCGGGGCAGTCTAAAGCGGTAGATGACGTGATGCTTAAGGAAGCTGATCACGTTTGAAGTTTAACTTCTATGAGTGGGACAGCTTCCGCCCATTTGGAGAAGTAATCAGTGATCGCAAGTATGAAGCGATGCCCTCGGAAGGAAGGTGGGGTGATTGGACCAATGATATCCATTCTCCATGCTTTGAACGGCCAGGACGCCACTGTCGGATGTAGAAACTCGGATGGTTGGTGAATGAAGTCCGCGTGGATTTGGCAGGCTTTACATTTTCTAGCATAATCTATCGCATCTGCCACCAATGTGGGCCAATAGTAGCCCAATCGACGAAGGCGGTCTTGCAGTTTTGGGCCGGGCCGGTGGGCCCCGCAGATACCGTCATGAGCTTCTCGTACGGCTTCTTTGGCTTCTGTATTTGACAGATACCGAAGCAGTAATCCGTCGTAGGAGCGGCGATACAGCACTTTCATTTCTGTATCGTAGAAGAATCTGAGAGAACGCCGTCTGATGGAAGTGGCTTCCTTTGGGTTCTTAGACAGGATGTCGTAGACGATGAAGTCGATGAATGATTGTCTCCAGTCTGGGGCATCATCGATCGTCTGGGCGGAATAACTAGCCACGAATTGCACATTGTTCTTGGGACAGATCAGTTCGTGGCCTATCACATCCACTGATTGGCGATCATAATTCAGAACTGCTAGGGAAACGGCAAGACCGGCTAAGGCATCAGCTTCGATATTTAGGAGTCTGGGGACATGTTCGATGAAGAACCCCTCGAACGACGAGATGATGTCAATCGCTATTTGGTGATAAGGGATCATGTCTTCGTGGCGGACCTCATATGAGCCCCGTATCTGATTGACGATTAGTTGGGAATCGCCGTATGCTTCAAGGTATTCTCCTCCAGCTCTCTTGCGAGTTGGAGGCCAATGACCAGAGCGTTGTACTCGGCCACATTGTAAGAACAGGGCTCGGTGAGGGAATAAGTGCGGTTGATCACCAATCCGGAAGGAGAGATCAGCACTACCCTGACTCCGACGACTATATTGCCTTTGGGTCCGGTCCTCGAAGCATCGTCGAAGAACATTCGCCATATAGCCTCGTGAGAGGTTGCATGTGAGTCGGCGACCTCATCTGAGATTTCTTCATATATTCTGGAGGACTCCGAGCCTGGGTGGGCTGCTAAGAAGTCCGCCAGGGCTTGACCTTTGACTGTCTTTTGTGGGACAAAGATCATATGATAAGGGGACAGCAACATTGCCTATGTAGCGAGTCGAAAGCTGAGTGCCCCTGGTTTAGTCATGAGGACTCTGAGAGGGTTGACTCGTGAGATCACATGTATCGTTTGTCCGGTGACATAGTGTCGCGTTTTCTGAATGGCGAACACCAGGACGAGGCATTCCTTCTCCACAGCGGTGTATCGATGCTCTGGCCCAATCATCATTCGACTGAGGTAATATATGGCCTGCTCATGGCCTGCATCGTTGTTTTGTGCCAACATAGCCCCGAGGGAGTGTTCCATTGCTCGTACGTAGAGCAGGAATGGTTTTCCAGGAACCAGGGCCACCAAAACTGGAGGATTCGACAAATATTCTTTGATGCTGTCGAAAGCACGCTGGCATTCCTCGTCCCATACGAATGAGACTCCTTTCTTTATGAGGTGCGTGAATGGTCGACATCGCCCGGAGAGGTTGGAAATGAACCTTCTGATGTAAGCTAGCCTCCCTTGGAGGCCTCTGAGTTTACGGAGATTTCTCGGGGGGCCCATCTCCATAATTACTTTCGTCTTCTCAGGGTCTACATGGATACCTTGTGCCGTGATGATGAAGCCCAGGAACTTCCTGCTGGATACACCCAGAAAGGACTTCGTAGGGTTCATTTTCAAATTGTGAGCTCGTATTAGGTTGAATACCGTCCTTAGATCCTACAGATGGTCTCCCTTGCAGCGACACTTAACGGCTATATCGTCAACATAACATTCCACTGTCTTGCGTAAGTGGTCTCTGAAGATGATGCTCATGGCTCTTTGATATGTGGCACCAGCATTTTTTAAACCGAAAGGCATGACTGTGTAGCAGTACGTGCCAATTGGTGTTCGGAATGATGTATGCTTTTCGTCATCAAGAGACATCTTAATTTGGTTGTACCCCGAGAAGCCATCCATAAATGACATACGTTCAAAGCCGCAGGTATTGTCGATCATGATGTCTATGATAGGAAGGAGAAATTCATCTTTGGGGCACGCCTCATTCAGATTGTGGAAGTCGATGCAGATTCAAATCTTCCCATTCTTCTTGAGGACGGGTACTATATTGGCGACCCAATCGGGATGTTGCTCCTCACGAATGAAGCCGCTGGCTATCAGTTTGTTGACTTCGGTTTCAATCGCATCCATGATGCCTGGGCGGAAGCGTCGCTGTTGTTGCTTGACTGGCTTCGCATCTGGTCGAATGTTGAGTTTGTGAAGAGCAATATCAGGATTTAACCCTGGCATATCTTCATAGCTCCAGGCGAACATATCAATGTACTCTCTGACGAGTTTTCCTCGTAAGCGTCGGCGAATGCCATGTTGACTGACATGACTTGTCTGAACAGATCTTCGATGCTGGTATCCGAGTCAGAAGTTGGTGACCCGGTTGAGAGTGACTGCCAATCGCATTCTTCATCTGAACTCTCAGGAGTCGTAGTAGGCGTTACATACCCTAACCCGTATCGAGTTTTGCTATAGTAGTTCCGTGGTTTGCCCGCCGGGACTGGTGGCTTCAAAGGTAATCGTCGCCAGTGCCGTAGTTCAAACCTGGCATCGTCTCTAGATCATACCCCTGTTTTTTCATGAGATATTTGGATTGTGGGCTATACAGATACAGAGGCAGTCTTCCGGCATCTGTCCCGAGGTCGGCTTCCTCTATAGGGAAGGGATGCGGGTTGTTCGTCCGGCCGAAGATGATCGGTTGGTCCCCTCCCTCGATTATTCGGTAAGTATCTTCTACTGGAGTAAGCTAGATCGCGGTGTACACATTTGTCACTTGTGTGTGTAGGTGAGTGTCTATACCGTGTTCCATAGCATACATTGTACATAGCTTATTAAGCTCGGTGTAGTTCAAAGATAACCCTTTATTAATGAAGTAAGGTATCTTTTCTAGGGGGATTACATCATCAGCGGAGGGAACATCAGTATGGGCAGCCACATACTTGGCTAACTTCGGTTCCTCTTCAGCTACCCCCTGTGTAAATAAAGACTGAGAGGACGCCCTGGGCAGCTTGATTGTCAGGGGTTCAGCTGAGGGAGCAGAGCATGGAGTTGTTGGCAGACTAGCGACCCCCAGTTTTGTACTTGATATGGAGCGAGGAGTGGCTGGTTCGCTAGAAGTGTCAGACCTTGCATCGGGGTGACGACCCTTCTTGGGAAGGCGTATCGTCAGCGGCTTGTCGGAGGAGTTGATCTTCTCCGTTTGGGGTTGACCGACCCTCGACAGTCTGATTGTCAATGGCCCCGTTGTGGGTCTCGGCACTTGGCCAGACCTTGGCAGCCGGATTATCATCTGCTCTTCTTGCATCGAGAGGCTGATCGCGTCCTTCCGCAGAGTGGCAGTAAGGGGTGCGGACTTGCCCGGTTTGTGAGCTTAGAGGTGGATTGTCAGAGGTCCTTCTAATTCCGTAGCTATCTCGGTATGAGCTTATACGTCTCCTTCATCAAGGTGCCTCTTTGACTTTTCGTATAGGCAGGAGTCTGAGTAGTAGGATTCGACCCCTTTGAAGGGATCGATATCAGCAAATTCTGTCTTCACAAAGCCGTGTTTGTCGACGTATTTGAAGCACTGGTGCAGCGTGGAAGGCATGATCATGTAATCGTGTATCCATGGGCGCCCCAAGAGGATGTTGTAAGAAGTGTCTGCATCTATGACGTAGCAGGTAACTTCGGATTGGAGGTCGCCAATTTGATACTTCAGACGAATCTTTCCAATAGGGTAGCTCCTGCCCGAATTGAAACCGCTGATGGCGGTGCTTCTAGGTGTCAGGCGATGCATCGGGATGCGAAGATGATGTAGCAGACCCTTAGGGATGATGCTTATGGAAGAGCCAGGATCAATGTGCATCCGATCCACCTTCACGTCGCCGATGTATCCCGTGCAGTATAGCGGGCGATCATGTAGGTTGGTTTTGATGAGCATGTCCTGCGGAGTGAAGACGATGTTGGGCATTGCTCCCGTGCAGGCACTGTCTTGGAGATCCACGGGTGAGTCCTTCCCGATGAGGTTGGATTGAGCCAGATAGACATCGGCATTTTAGAGTGCTTCGCTCAATGCAATACGAACGTCCTTAGAGAGCCTTAGGAGTTCGTACAGTGACAACTTGGCTGGTGTGTTAGCTAATTGTGCTAAGATGTCAAAGTTATAGGGCCTCTCTAGCCCTTGGGCTGCCTCTTTTCGGAGAGATTTGTCGAAGCGAGTCTCCCTCGGCCTAGGCTTGTCGGTCGTCGAAGGCTGAGCCGGTCTCGGAGCATCAGTTGTAGTGGGTTGATGATTTTCGGCTGGATTGTCAACCACAGGTTGGGATTGCGCTTCGGACCACGTGACGACAGCTGTAGCTTCCTCGTTGTCTTCCGAGATTGTGTGGCAGGTCCTGACTTTTCCACTTTTCTTTTTGTTAGTGGAAGATGGTGTGGGCCGAGTCACTTCTGACACCAAGTCTGGATGGATCCACATGACCTTCCTTCGTGATGTGGTGAGGGGTACTAGACCGGCAGCATGATCTCGGGGAGGCGGAAGATTGGAAATCTCCATTGTCGCTAGAGGGACGGGGACCACCCCATCTTGAGTCTCCGTCGGAGGGAAGCTGCCAAATTGTACGGACACCATATTGGCCGCCACGGTTACCTCTTCGAAATCGATGGCCAGAGCGTTCGAATCGATGAGGTTCTGGATGTACCGTTTCAACTGGTAGCAATCGTGTGTAGCATGATGAACATAGCGATGATAATGGCAGTACTTTGGATTCTCCATCTCTGCCGGCCGCGGTTCCCGTCTTGGTGGAGGAAGCTGAATTCTGTCCCCTTGTATGAGCATGTCCAAGATGGGCTTGACGTGACTGTCTTCGAAGGAGTAAGTGATTTGCGGCCATTATTTGTCTACGGGCTTCGGCTCAGATTTTTGTGCTGTATCGGCCACCATAGCCTATTTTCCCTTGCTGTCCCGATTGTTGGAGGGGTTACCCCCATTATCGTTGCTGGGACGCTTGCCCTTGCTTTCTCCTTCTGAGATGTGCAATCCTAGTTGGCGAGCCTTCTTCAGTCGTTCTTTGGCACTTGTGGCACTGATGATAAATGCCTTCCAGTCCTTGAATTGACTCTCGCCCATTCAGAGACTGATCGTTGGAAGCAGTCTCTTTTGGCAAATTTTGATCAAAGAGGAATCTGGATTTCCGGAGGGCAGCTTCATGGCGGTTTGGCGGAACTGCTCAATGTAGTTCCTTGTCAGCTCCTTCTCCCCTTGGATGAAGTCCATGAGGGTGGACATGGTGACGTCATGCCCTACCTCGTAGAATCTCTCCAAGAACATGCGCTTGAAGCCGGCGAAGGAGTGGATGCAGTTGTCCGGCAGATTACGATACCAGTCGAAGGCGACTCCTTCCAATGCCCCAATGAACAATCGTGTGAGGATAACATCATCGTGGGGCAGATGGTCGGTGGTGACCTCGAAGTAAGTGATGTACCGACTTGCTGAGGTCTTGCCATCATACGGGTTGATATTAAACGGCTTATATTTTGGTGGGCACGGAACATCCCTCCATTTGGCAGGGTATGGCAGCCGTATTCTGAGGTCTTGAGCGTTTTCTCGGGCATGGAACATGGCTCGGAGCTCCTGGACCTCTCTTCCTACTTCTCGGGCCTCATCTGTCGCGGTAGAGGCTGTTATTTTGGGAGGATTATTGCCCGGGTTCGGTGCCGCTGAGTATGAGTCCGCATTGACCGCAGGACCCGTGCTTGTTTGGCCAGGCGTCCCTCCTTACAGAGTTGGAAGAGCAGCTTTGATTTCATCTACAGACTTGAACAAGGCCTGTAGTATAGCCTCCAAAGTGTCGATGCATTGGCGATTGCTGGAACCACCTTGATTGCTGTCCGTCATGAACACCGTCCTTACATGAGGAGTGATAGAAGGAACGGTGGAGGATGTGCCCTCCGAGTCGTACCCATACACCGAGAAGTCATCGGGATAGGTGGGAATGTTCTCTTCGGGCTCGGACTCAGAGGGAACGGTATCCCCAGCCTCAGAGCTTGCTTCGTCTTGAGAGTCACGGATGTCCTCGGGGACATCAGCGTCTGTTGTACCTGATGGGAGAGTTGTTTGTCCGGGCTCGGCTCCTTGAAACATCAGATTGTTGCGTATGTTCGGAGGAGTGCTACCCCCAGTTCCCACAACCCCCAGCGATGCGGATGATGAATTTCCCATCGCGGCAGATTTTGTCTTTGAACGGGTGTGTTGGAATACTCCGGTAGAGGACAACCGTTTAGACGACAGTTTCTTAGCTGTAGTGGTTGATATCTTGGGACTGGAGATGCTTGTCTTCTTCTATCTCCTTTCGGCGGGAACCTTCTGAGCGGAATTACAGGAGACAACAGGAGGTGCCTCGTCTTCTGAGCTCGGATGCCGTAATCTTTGGAAGACGGACGGCCGATCTTCCGTCACTCCGCGTTGTTGCAACGTCAGTTGACGATGATTTGGGTGCAGTGATGTCCAAGCGAGGACTCTTTGCACACCAAAACTCTTCCTCTTTCCTTACGTTTATGGAGGATCGCCTCCCGCAGGTCAGAGGAACCACTTTGTCCTTTTGCCGCCGGGGGCTGGACTCGAGGGGTTATATACAACTTCCCATCAGAGGCCCGTGTGATAGTCAAAGGGACGCCCCGATAGTCAGAGGTTGGGATAGCTGACTGGGCCTGATGAGCCCGCGCTGTCCTAGACTTCCTCCTTTTAGCACTTGCGGGTGCGTAATAGGAGGAGTCCAAGTTGAATACCACAGAGTCTGGCTTATCATCCAGAGAACCATCAGGGTCAGGACCGCGTGAGAGACGGTCGAAGACTGATCGAGAGAAGCGTGGAACGGACGCTATATGGCTAGAGTTGGGTACCGTGCAGGCTGTCTGCATGCGGTTGTCTTCTGCTGTCAGATGAATTATTTTTGTGCGGCTAGGAGTCACGACCGTGCAGGCTGGCCGTATGCGGTTGGCAATTGTGGCCACATGGGTTTTCTGCAAGCGATTGACTTTCTTAGCCGTATGGGTTTCATTCATGTGGTTGGTAGCTGTAGCCACATAAGCTATACGGCTGACAGATGTGGCCGCATGGGTTTTCTTTATGCGACCGGCGGATGTAGCCGCATGAACTTTCTTCCTGCGGCTAGTACCCTAATGCGGCTCGGATCTCATAGAGTTCCTCTTTGCCCCTGCAAGTCTAGCATCATAGTATTTTCTTCTGCCGGACTTGGGGACAGCAGAGTCGTCTATGATCTGAAGTGGGGCCGCGGGAGAGTCTTCTCCGCCATTTTGAGCAACGGAGGGTGTTTCTGCAAGAGCTTCGGTAGGAACAAAGGATCGGGGTCTCCACTCCTTGCGGGCCTTCTTTGTGCGGGCTCGTTTCTGGACCGGGCCAGCGCTCTTATCGGAGAACATTTCTTCGAATGCCTGTTGGTTGAACCGGACGACCATCTTTTGTTGCGTGGAGCCAAGCTTGGCTGCATCCGATTGCGTCACCAACTCCTCAGCCGTGGAGAAGTTAGTCCCCAGCAGAGTCGCCATTGTGTTTTCCATGAAATATAAAAGAACAGAACAATTATCGGAGGACCGGACTTTTACTTCACGTTACAAACTCGCTTGTACAAAGAAAGCCTAGGGACAAAAACCTAGGTACAGCAGTCTAAGTACAATTGTTTATTTTAGATTCTGGGGGGTGACGATAGAGGCTCGGGAAGGCGACGGCAGCCCTGCCTTACTCCTTGGACGATCGGTATGCAGCCTTGGCTCCTGTGAAGAGATGATTGACGTTGCTGAAGAAATGCTCTTCTTGCTCTCCCTGTATTGCTCTTCTGGCTTCTCTCTCTCTCTGTGTATTTTTTTCTCTGATAGCGTATATCTTTTTTTCTTTGTATATTTTGCAAGGGAATAGCACCCTGCTATTTATAATAGTGGGGAGCATCCTTAGGGTCTGGATGATTACCCCGACGCTGACCCACTCCTCGTCGAGTTCACCGACCTCGTTGCCTCAGCGAGATCGGGCCTTCCCCGTGCGCGCCGGACCCGTGCGACTTTCCTCGCCTGCCCCGGAGCAGCGTCGGCTCCGTCGCTCCCCTGGATCACCGCTGCGCGCCTCCACAGAACTCCTCACGGTCACCGCGTTCGCGCTAGGCGAGTTCGCCTCAGTCCGACGATCCGCCTTCCCGCCGTCCGGTAGCCCTCCGTTCCTCAGTTCCCACCAGATCCGGAGCCGCTGCCACCTTGCCAGACGCGCTGCCGGCGCCTGAGCACCGCGCCCCTCCGGCCGTCTCGCCCTCTCCGATAAGCGTCGGCGACCGCTCAGGTAAACCCCGAGCCCACTTTCCCCCTTCCTCACTCTCTGTGTGTGGATTGAGGGATGATGTGAGAATTGTAGTTTTCTTATATTATTATTAATGTTATTATGATCATTATTGTTATTATATATGTATGCTGGTAGATATTTTAGGATTTATAATAATAATATTATTACTATTATTAATAGGTTTATTATTATTATTATTATTATTATTATTATTATTATTATTATTATTATTATTATTATTATTATTATTTCTATCAGAATTATTATTATCATTATAATTATTCGTTGTTTTAATAAATTTATTATTTGCAGTATTATTTTAGAAGCGTACAATTATTATCTAGCTAGTTTCAAAAACCTAATATATATTATTGGTGTCTTATTTTAAGTAAAGCTTTTGATTAAAATATTAAAGTATTACTTTTTTAATTAAATTATTTTTCGGTACTTTCGAGTATGAATTACCTAAGAGTATTTTGATTAATAAAATATATATATTTCAAACTTAAAATATTATTTTGGCAAAAATTAGAGTTTTGTCATAAAACGATTTTTGGATTTTCAAGTATTTAATTAAAACCAAATAAAACTCTATTTTCAAGAATATAAATAATAATGGTTTTGTAAAATTATATATATATTAATTACTTATCCAATTCCTTCGACTACCCCCCTGTCCGTGACTTAATCCTATTATTCCCATTCTCACGCCAATTCGAAATTACTTTACGTGGACCCTAACTAATCTGACTGTTTTGGACCCAATGGAACTGTCCGTGCCAACAACAGAGATCGTCTTGCTTGGTTGTAACATCAAAGTCAAACATCGTGCCAACATGATCATTGCACCACACTAGGCGACACACCAGGCAAGACACCTTGCCTTTACTGTTTAAATTTTCTGCTCAATATCATGCATGTTGTGTTTATTTTCAAGTTGTTTCTTTCTAAATTATATGTAGATGCAAATTACTATATTTTCTACAATTGGCTTAGAGTTAAGAGACTACCATCAAATTTAGTGTGTCTCATTGACTTGTCACAATTTTACATGAGTTGTGTGTGAGAGTTGTGAGTATCATATAGAGGTCACTTGCGTGTGGGCTGATCTCCCGTGCGCATGCGTAGGAATAACTGTCAATAGATGCATGTTAGAAGACTTGACAATTATCTATTATAAAACAGTATGGTGAAAATAACACGTGTTTGTGCGTCGTGGTTACGACACACGTATAGTATCATTGGGGGGAGGGGACAGCTACTAGCGTAGGGGCTACATTTACTTTTACACACATTTGGGAGATAGTGTCTCGGATGAGCGCTACGTGTTACCCGGCCGACAGTGTCTCGGATGAGCGCTACTTTTTGGCCACTCTTTTTTTCTTGCTTGAGACAGCCTCTGTGTAGAACGTTGTCCTCTAAAGTACAATCCACATAGAATGGTTAGGAAGCTTTACTCATGCATACTTTTCTGTTGAGCTTTTATTATTCAGTTTATTGGCATGATATTATGTGTCTTGTTACGTCCCTCTGAGGACCTGGTGATCCCTCAAGGTGTGTGTATTCGTGATTCTTGCAGGTGCTCTAGCTAAGGTCATTCCTTCCTTCGTGATGATTGCTCTTGGACTCGTCACTTGCTCTCGCTTGCTCAATTCTTTCTTTGTATATTTTTTTCCTTATTTAATTTAGTTGGTATTGGATTTGTCTCCACCAAACTATTGTGTACATGACAAACTCAAAGTTTTTTTTATATCATTATTTATCTTCGTGGATGAGATTTAGTGTCTTGGCTTTCTACATTTATAGCTTATGTATACATACGAGCCTTATATTTACTCGTATGTATACAGCTGGCATGATACATTTCTAGTCCTACTATTTTGGGACTGGGGCATTACATGATTGGTATATCGTATTACCTAGAGTGTATAGAGTGAGTATCCGAATGCTATATAAGATATTTTAGAAGTAAAGTGTCCGTGTCAGTCCGAAGTAAGGTGTCCATGCCAGCCCTTCTCTGAAAAAGTAAGTCTACTACCGATATCGCCGATACCAATACTCATAGGAATAGTCTGATACCGATTCCCATACCTATATGTTGTTGCTCAAGCAGTTTATAGCTACAAATGCGTAAGTGCAACATGAAAATCTCATCTGTTAAATATGTTACCTAAGAGCATCATTAGTAAGGACAATTCATTACTACAGTCTATAGAGTATCCTAGAAGTGTAGGTATGATTGGTATATCGTATTACATAGAGTGTATAGAGTATCCTTTCGGTCTATAAGAGTTACTTCACTCATTTTGTCAAGACAAGTAAATTTTTTAAATGTTGACGGTATATATACCGTCAACATTTGATTTTGCCTTGTAGCTACATGCAGTTGCCTGCATTTTTCCTTATAACTTGGCCTTTGGCCTGTGCTTGAGAAGTGTGGACTTCCATGTTAGGGTGTTAGTTCATGATTAGCATTGTTTAGATATTAGTTTCAGTTAAAGGGTTAGTTATATTAGAAGGAATATAAGAGTTAGTAGATGTTAAAGTAGGATATTAATTTATTAGTTATGATAGATTATTTGAGTTAGGATACTGCTCAAGCACATGCCAAAGGGTCGATATTGGATATTAATTTAAAAAGTTTTATCTTTCTTGACAATCTGGGTGAAGTAACTCTTGTAGACCCAAAGGGTCGATATTGGACAGTTGGGATGAGTATCAGAATCGGTATCGGATTAGTATCGACTGTATCAGATCAGTATCGGCCATATGTACTTAGTGTCGTGTACTCCGACAAGTATAATTATACCTCGACTGTATGTACTTAGTATCGACCGTATCAGATTAGTATCGGTCTATAGAATATGATACTTTGACACAAGACAGTTGTTTTAGTCCCAACACAGTCGTTTTTGTTTCTTCCTTCAAATTCTTTGTTTGTAATATGTGGAATGAATGAACAGTTTATGTTGCACACCCATATCTAGATGGCCTTAACATTCATTAACTGACTGTAATGTGCATGTATCTATCTTACAGAATTATCCTCAATTGGATATGGATATGAATTACTACTTACGGAATCGTTCGTGGATGTATAACCGTCATCCTGATGACATGTGCGGTGTACGAGATAAATTTATAGAGGGTGTACAGCAGTTCCTGCAGTTTGTCAAGGCGTTTCCTCAGTACATGAACGGTACCAAAATTAAGTGTCCGTGTGTGAGATGTCACAACTTGAAATATCATCTAGAAGTGGAAGTCACGTATCATTTATACTCGAAGGGTTTTACGCCGAATTACTATCAGTAGAGCACGCAAGAAAAAATTGTGTCTTTAGCATCGAAGGATGAGCCTTATGTGGATGTCCACAACAACGCTGCTTTTGACGATGGGTTAGTGAACAGAATTTTTGACGCGACGGGGCCTACTTTCGATCCGGACGATCATGATGCACCTGAGGAGGCACCGAACGCCGATGATGCACAGTTCATGGAGTTGCTGGAGAATGCAAGGACGCCATTATATCCTGGTTGTGAGGATCATTCACCGTTGGAGGTGGTTACAAGAATGCTGAGCATCAAGTCCGATTTTAACATGTCGCAAGATTGCTACAACCGCCTTATGGAGTTGCTTATAGAAATATTGTCTGAGGGTGCTAAGTTGCCAAAAGACTTCTACCGGTCTAAGAGGATGGTGAGATCGCTCTGGATGAGATACGAGAAAATAGATGCATGTCGCAACGGGTGCATATTGTACTACAAAGACGACAAGGATGAAGACGTCTGTAGATTTTGTGGTGCCGATCGCTACAAGGGCAGTGGTAGAGGAAATTCTATCGGTGCCAGAAAGCCTACCGATTCTATGTACTACTTGCCGTTGACACCGCGGTTCCAGCGGTTGTTTATGGTGAAGAAAACTGCAGAAAACATGAATTGGCATAAGCGGGAACAGACCGAAGGAGTGTTGGATCACCCATTTGATGGAGAAGCATAGAAGCACTTTAATCGAGAGTATCCAGATTTTGCTTCTGATCTGCGTAATGTCAGATTGGGTCTCTGCTCCGATGGTTTTACCCCATTCGGACTTTCGGGATCCCAGTATTCGTGTTGGTCTGTGATCATCACTCCGTACAATCTACCGCCTTGGATGTGCATGAAGACTCCGTATATGTTCCGCATCATTATTATCCCAGGTCCGAGCAATCCGAAAAGGGCCACCGATGTGTATTTACAGCCATTGATTGATCAGTTGAATCAGCTATGGGAAGTAGGTTCCAACACGCACGATGTATCTACAAAACAAAATTTTTAGATGCGGGCATCACTTATGTGGACCATCAACGACTTTTCGTCCTATGGTATGTCATCTGGATGGAGCATGCATGGTCGTCTTTTATGTCCGTATTGCATGGACCGTACTAAGGCTTTCTATTTGAAACACGAAGGCAAACCGTGCTTCTTCAATTATCATCGACAATTCTTGCCGAAGGATCATCCGTACCGGAGGAACAAGAATGCTTTTCATGCTGACATTGTGGAGAAGGCTAATCCCCCGCCAAGGTGGCCCGGATACACGTTATGGGAAGAGGTAAAAGATTTACCAAGAGCTATTGAAGAGCCTGCTACGCGCTACAAGTATGACGGATTTGGTCGCACTTATAACTGTAGGACCGATTGTAGGAACGAGTTGTAAAGCTTAATACTCTAGAGGGGGGTGAATAGAGTAGGCAGCAGAAATTAACTATTTAAAAATGTTAGTAACAAGATCACAGATGATATATCACAGATATGTAAATAAAAAGTAGAGAGTAGAGAGCAAACGCAAACACAAGGATGTATACTGGTTTCCCTCTTGTGAGGACTAGTCCAGTCGGAAGAACTCTAGCTTCCAGTTGAATCCACTATAGAAAATCACCACAAGTTTTCATCCGAAGTTCTTGTAACTTCTACAACGCGAGCTTTGATCCGAAGTACTCGACCAACCTCAATTGTGAAGAGTCTTTCTTCAATCAAGCCTCTGATTACAACCACTCTGAAACTTCTAGTCCGTACCGCACTGGCAAATCGACTAGAGGATTGTAACTGGCTTGGGATTTGAAAATGAATAGCTCAGAATACTTTGGAAGAAGTAGTAGGCTTATAGAGAAGAGATATGAAAGTGAATGAGTGAGTTGAAATGATCGAAATTCTTCTCTATTTATAGTTTTTCCAAAGGCAGAATTCTGGCAGAATTCGGGCAAAATTCGGGCAGAACTCTATGAGAAAATCTCGGTGGGATCCGTAACTGCAGGAAGACCAAGTTCAAAAAGCAACGTTCACTAACCGAACTCTGGCCGAACTCTGGCCGAATTCAGACCGAACTCTGGCCGAGTTCTGTTGGAGTTCTGTCAGGGTTTTTGCAAATTGGTTTTGGGCTTTTTGAAAATTCAAACAGTTAGGAAGTAGTTTGGGCTTTTGTAAGTGGGCTTGTTTTCAAAATGAAAGGGTATTTTAAAAACGTTTCTTGGATAGACTATTTGCCAGTACGATGCAGTGTACATCGTATTCCTAGACTCAATAAATATGAAAAATACATTGATGAGATAGGAAAACCAAGAGCCCTTTGATGACACCTTTCTTCAAATATTTGAGCAGACTTGAAGACGCATTTTTCACTTGACGGCGGTCGTCCAAAGATAAACAAATTTGAAAATCTGAATACCTTTCGGGGGCTTCGCCCCCGAACCCCTGACGAAGGGAGCTGCCCCGTCGACCCCTGTCCGCTGACTGGGCAGCGGAACCCCCGATGCGAGGCCCCGGATTGGTCGTTAGGTGGTTCAGAAAAATCTTCTTGTATAACGCCGTCTTTGGCCCATCAATAATTCTCTGTTGTATATGTCCTGGTTTGACAAAGCTTGATCTTGCTTACAGCATGTCTATAAGAACATGTTAGACGAACAAAACAATATGATACAAGCATAGCAATTTAATATAGAACATTTAGGACAATGCTAATATTAGGACAATGCTAAGTTCAAGTAGTAACAAGATAGTGATTACATGAATATTAGTGATGTCATTATGTTAAACTTAATTGATTAGCCATATTCAAAAACATGATATAATCATTGGGCTAACAATCTCCCCCTTTTTGATTATGGCAAATCCTTTAAGTTTAATATATATACAATAGATGCATGTATCTCTAATAAACACATAATACTAGAATAGTGTGCTGACTTAAACTTATTTCTCCCCCTTTGACATGATCAAAAATAAGCTCCCCCGTAATTAGAGCTAAAATGAACTCAAGCATAAGTAAAGGAGGAAAGCAAAAATAATTATGATCAAGGATTAGGAGAACAGTGTAACGACAAGTTTGTAAAAAAAATTACATAAAATGTATAACTAAAAAAAAACTTATCAAAACACAACATAGTTGGTTGAACTTAAAAACATGGAAAGCAATCAATACATAGTTTACCAACTAGAAATCCAAAAATAAAAATGTTTTGAATGTCATTTGACCAAAATCTATCAAAATAGTAGGAATCAATCATTGGTCATAAATAAATCATGAGGAATAGAAATTTGCAGATCTAGTATATATAAAAAAATCAAAAATATAATGAGACTTTCAACAATGATCACAAAAAAATATGATTCATAATTTGCCCATACAAATTAGTGAATCAATTCCATAAAGAGTATAATCATCGAAAAGAGATCAAAATAAGTATACTAGAATCTATGCAAAATCTATGCCAAAGTTTATGTATTTGAATTTAATTACCATAGCATGATATATATATCCATCAGATAAACATGAAGGTAATGAAGACAAAATACTTGAGAAGGAGAAATTCAATCGACTTGAATGCTCCCCCGCAAAGTATAATCAGTCTAAATATAGATAATCATGAACTTTAAGATAAAATCTCAATAAAAAATGCCAAATTAGCTTAAAACTCAAAAGAATTATCAATAAATTAAATTAATTCAAACTCAAGGAATAATCAAGTAAGGATGATTAAACATATTTGGCAAGATAACTATTAGAAACTCAAAAATGAGAGAATAAAAAATAAATATTAAAATCATATATTCTCTTATCCAATACAAATCCAAATATCATGAACAACTCAACAAGATATTTAAATAAGACTATATGTCCATGATGAACTAGCTATACCACATATTAAGGGCATAAAATAATTGAAACTATTGATTTGCTCCCCCTTAAAATATGCGTATATAGTTCAAAAATAATTTATATGCATAAAATAGATGAAATAAATAATCAAAAGATCTAAGGGATATCCAAGATATGCATCTTTTCTTTCCTTTGATCAAATGCATATAAAATTTCAAACTCAAAACAAATATCATCTTTAGGCAAGAAAAGAATTATCCAATGAATAACTGCTTAAAGATGAAGAAAATATGTCTTCAATAAAAAAATATAACACAAATTATTTCATGTAAGTAAAAGATTTTTGAAAGCTGTCTTTAATAATAACATTTGAGTATGAGACAGATTCAATAAATCAAAAAGAAATCAAAAAGGCTTTTCAAAAATGTGGAATTTTTTACGAAAAACTGTCTTAGTAAATGTTCAAATGCGTCCATTTAGTCCTCAGACTAAAAGCTGGCGATTCGAATCACGGAAACAATTTCAATAAAAGAATTCATAAATCATAAATAAATCCATTTGGACAAATAAATATAACTAGATAAATGTCAAAAGAAAAGCGTATTCTAGATATATGGCATGTTAAGGGGCTAATTGACTGGAAACAATTAACTACTCCACCTTTACATGGCTATATCCAAAATAATAATATTGACAAAATTTTAAAATAAATTTCAGAGACATATTTTCAGAAATAGAGAACTAATTCAAAAAATGTTAGGTCTTCTTATCAAAGTTTATTTCTTCCCTTATAAAGTCGTAGCACGGTGTCCACCTGACAACCGTGAGGTTAAAGAAAAGAAACGCTTTGAGAGAGAGATTCAATTTGCTTGACTTCTCCCGGCAAAGAATTACTGCTATAGGCAGTTAGTAACTTGAATAAGAAGAAAGTAATATAAAGCTCAAAAACATGAATATTACAAATATTACACAAGCTAAAGATGAAATCACAATACCATAATATTCAATGAGTAGTCACGAATACGAAAAATAATCATCTTTAGACAAAAGAAGAAATATTCATTAAATGAACATTTAAAAATAAAACAATCAAAAGATATTTCAAATTAGCATGATGAATAATCGTATAAGTCAAAAGATGACATAAATTGATCTTTGCTGTAGAATCTCACAATCGACAATAGATCAATATATGCTACCTTTTGTGAAAATATAAATAGAGAATATTATCCATCAAATCTAAAATTCAAAATCCATCAGATAATAATTGCAACTAGATCTCAATAAATCTTTAGTTTATAAAGCGTTGATTAATCTTGGTTTAGCTGTAGGGGTAATATCCCAGCTAACGAAGGTTCACCGGGGAACACTTAAGTACCGCTTCGCTTCGACCGTAGTCGTGGTGACAGACAGACCCTTTGTAGGCTTGTACCCAAAATAAATCTCTTCTTTAATAACCGAGGATTTAAGAAGAATTAGTGCAACATGAAATCAATTATATTCTATGGACTTAAAAAAAAATCTTAGAACAATGTAGCATACGGCATAAGATGTATCAATTTACATTTATCCATATGTGCTACAAAATTATTGGGTAACAATAAAATATAAAATATTTGTAAATCAAAATGTAGGACCTAGATACATTGATGTATTCTGGAACCTAGGAGACAATCCAGAACTAGATAATAGTTGCAAGTAGACCTTAATAAATCTTAAGTCTATAAAGTATTGATCACTTCGGGTTAGCTGTAGGGGCCGGTTCCCAGCTAGCGGTAGTCCGAAGACTAGTGCACCGTGTCGCTTCAGGCAATTTACTCCTGTATGACAGAAGGACCCTTTCGGCTTGTTTCCAAAATAATTTCTACTCTTAAGAACTTAGATTCAAAGTAATATATGCAGTATCATCGAACATCGTCGAAATCCAGAATTCCTAAAAGTAAATACCTAAAGAATAGTTTATCAAGATCAAGATATTAAAAATATCATGTATCGAAATGTCAACCAAAAAGCCAAAAGAAACATACATCATTAAAAGAGGCTTTGAGGAAGAAGCTGATAAAGATAAGAACATAAATTTGTTCAAAGGAATCAATAGCTGATGTATGAGATAAGCACAAGTTTGAAACTACTTTTCAAAATAATATAATATAGAACTTGAACTTATCTCATATATCCCATAAAGATATTTATACACAAATATAAGAAACATATCAGCAATACATAAATAAAAATGAATTATTCATGTATCCTTAATAAGCATAAAAAAAATACCACAAGATCAAAAACATGCATAAATATGCTTTGTCAGACAAAGATGTAATTGATTCATAAGAAGTTAATCACAATAAAATACGAGAATCAATAATGAATATATTATGCAAGCACAAGGTTAAAATAAAATTATATGTATATATTTTTCAAGTAAATAGAATACTTGTGCTAAACATAGATAGTAACAAAATATCGATCAAAGTATATAATACATATTAAAGACAAATCGGTAAGAAGTGACCATTAAAAAATATTAAAGGCGAAGAGACAAAAGCATATTCACCAAAACAAAATTAAGCTCCTATGCATGCTTCAAGAACAATAAATAGCATACATAGACAAATGTGTCACACTAATAGAAAAAAAAACTATATAGTGTGAGCTGATCATTTAAGCTAGACAATAGTCATGCTAAGATTATATCTCACATTGATTCAAAAAATAAACAATTTAAAAGATATCAATGAAAGCTAATCGCAAAACATCAAAAAGAACATGCTAGATATTAGAAACTATTTAGTAAGCATGTTACCGAAGTGGTTCTAGTGACCACGCTTCTGTTGGTGCAATTGCATGGAAGATGACCTTTGTAGTTTTGCAATCACCAACATGTTTCATGGTTCTATTTGATATGAGAAGCTTCACCTGCAATATTAGGTGAAGACTTTGGTATCCAATACTTGGATCCACATTTGTTAGCTTTGGGAACCCATTTGCACAAGTTTATATCAACTAGTTTTCTAATCTGACAATGATTAGAAACATGTCCATTTATACCACAATAATGACAGAAAAAATTAACATTAGTACTATGTACAGCAGTATGAGAATGTACAGTAGTTTGATATGATGTGCGTGGATACTTGTAATGGTTGTGTGAAGCTTTAGCTTTGCTTGCTTCCTTTCTAAAAGATCTGACGTGTGTGACTTTGTGATGTGCTAAGTGTCTTGTGTTAGACTGAGTCGTAGGTTGTACTACCTGCTTTCCCAGTCTAATCTCTAACTTTTTAGAGTTAGCACAGATCTCATCATACTTAGCAGAAAGAGCATCAATTCTACATGAAGCAATAGAATACTTCTTCTTTCCTGATTCTAATTCCTCCTTAAGTTTAGCATTTTCTTGAGTGCTTTTCTCAATGCATTCAAGCGCCTCATACAATCTAAACTCAAGTGTGGATATCTCAATAGAATTATCAGAAGTAGGAGTATCTCTAGCATCATTCAATAAGCAAGTAAGCTTTTTAATCTCACGCTTATAGGATAGAATATCCTTTCTAGCTTGCTTATATTTATCTAATACTTTTTTGTGTTCTTCTAACAGATCACTGAAAGCATCAGATAAATTATCATAAGAAAATTCACTCTCTTCAGAAAAGAATTATTTTGTACCTCGTTAGATAATGCCATTGTGCATAAATTTGCAGCTTGATGAGGTTTTTTTTCTTCTTCTTCTTCTTCTTCTTCTTCAGACTCTCTTGCTTCGCTTTCACACCATATGCCCGATGATCTTCCTTCATTTGATTGTTCGTAGTGACTCTCCTTTCTTGTAGTAGTACAATCTTCTTGGATGTGGTCTATCTTCTTGTAATTGTCACATACAAGCTCTTCTTCATATAAGGGATTATGCTGTGTCTTAAATCCCAATTTCGTCATGTACATATTTGCATCATTATGAAGACTATCCTTCTTTTTGGAGTTGCTAGCTTTGCTTTCATACCTGCACTCATAAGTAGCTTCAAGAACTTTCCAAATTTTATGAGATGTTGTGCAAGTAGAAATAAGATTGAATACATTTGTGTCTATAACACATTAAAACATATGCATAGCTTTTGCATCAAGGCTAGCTAACTTCTTCTCTTCATCCGTGTAACTATAATAAGGCTTATTGATTATAGAGGATGTAAGAATAGAAGTGATAGTAGGCTTTTTGTAGCCGGTGACAACAATTGACCATAAGTCAAAATCTAGAGACTTCAAGTAGAAGCTCATCTGTGTCTTCTAATAAGTGTAATTTGTACCATCAAAATCTAGATACTTCAAGTATGTACTTCAGTTGTGAAGTACATACTTGCCATATGTGATACTGTGATCTATGTAATAGCTATAATAAATAAGAATATAATAGCAGTGTTACCTCGCTTTACCGGAATAACCCGATCTGATAATGAGGATTTGCTCCAAGGATGTTAAGCCAAAATAATAGAGTCCTTGCTAGGATACCAATTGAAGGAGCAATTGGTATAAGCAATAATATCTCTATAAGGAGCACCTGCAATAATATCTCTAGAAGGAGCACCGGCTCTGATAGCTCTATAGAGCGCACCTGCTCTGATAGCTCTATAGAGCGCACCTGCTCTCCTGATGCAGCACTGGCTCTGATACCAATTGTAGGAACAATTGGGATAAGAATATATTACCTTTAGTTGTAGAACCTCCTCTGATACCAATTGTAGGACCGATTGTAGGAACGAGTTGTAAAGCTTAATACTCTAAAGAGGGGTGAATAGAGTAGGAAGCGGAAATTAACTATTTAAAAATGTTAGTAACAAGATCACAGATAATATATCACAGATATGTAAATAAAAAGTAGAGAGTAGAGAGCAAACGCAAACACAAGGATGTATACTGGTTTTCCTCTTGTGAGGACTAGTCCAGTCGGAAGAACTCTAGCTTCCAGTTGAATCCACTATGGAAAATCACCACAAGTTTTCATCCGAAGTTCTTGCAACTTCTACAACGCGAGCGTTGATCCGAAGTACTCGACCAACTTCAATTGTGAAGAGTCTTTCTTCAATCAAGCCTCTGATTACAACCACTCTGAAACTTCTAGACTGTACCGCACTGGCAAATCGACTAGTAGATTGTAACTGGCTTGGGATTTGAAAATGAATAGCTCAGAATACTTTGGAAGAAGTAGTAGGCTTATAGAGAAGAGATATGAAAGTGAATGAGTGAGTTGAAATGATCGAAATCCTTCTCTATTTATAGTTTTTCCAAAGGCAGAATTCTGGCAGAATTCGGGAAGAATTCGGGCAGAACTTTATGAAAAAATCTCGGTGGGATCCGTAACTGCAGGAAGACCAAGTTCAAAAAGCAACGTTCACTAACCGAACTCTGGCCGAACTCTGGCCGAATTCGGGCTGAAATCTGGCCGAGTTCTGTTGGAGTTCTGTCAAGGTTTTTGCAAATTGGTTTTGGACTTTTTGAAAAGTCAAACAGTTAGGAAGTAGTTTGGGCTTTTGTAAGTGGGCTTGTTTTCAAAATGAAAGAGTATTTTGAAAACGTTTCTTGGGTAGCCTATTTGCCAGTACGATGCAGTGTACATCGTATTCCTAGACTCAATAAATATGAAAAATACATTGATGAGATAGGAAAACCAAGAGCCCTTTGATGACGCCTTTCTTCAAATATTTGAGCAGACTTGAAGACGCCTTTTTCACTTGACGGCGATCGTCCAAAGATAAACAGATCTGAAAATCTGAATACCTTTCGGAAGCTTCGCCCCTGAACCCCTGATGGGGGGAGCTGCCCCCTCAACCCCTGTCCGCTGACCGGGCAGCGGAACCCCCGATGCGAGGCCCCGGATAGGTCGTTAGGCGGTTCAGAGAAATCTTCTTGTATAACGCCGTCTTTGGCCCATCGATAATTCTCTGTTGCATATGTCCTGGTTTGACAAAGCTTGATCATGCTTACAGCATGTCTATAAGAACATGTTAGACGAACAAAACAATATGATACAAGCACGGCAATATAATATATAACATTTAGGACAATGCTAATATTAGGACAATGCTAAGTTTAAGTAGTAACAAGATAGTGATTACATGAATATTAGTGATGTCATTATGATAAACTTAATTGATTAGCCATATTCAAAAACATGGTATAATCATTGGGCTAAGAATAACTGGACGAAGATGAGTATATTCTAGGATCTGCCATATTGGAGCACCAATCTGATTAGACATAACCTTGATGTCATGCATATCGAGAAGAATGTGTTTGACAACATAATTAATACTGTAGTGGACGTAAAGGGGAAGACGAAAGACAATCCAAAGGCTAGATTGGACTTGGAAGAAATATGTAGACGTCCTGCATTGCATTTGATAGAGTACGGGAATGGGAAGTTGAAGCAACCTAAGGCAATTCTCTCACTAGAGAAGGAGGATAAAGTGAGACTTTGTAGATGGATTCAAGGTCTAAAATTTTTAGACAGATATGTTTCGAACTTAAGAAGATGCGTCGACCTCAAGGATAACAAACTGACATGTATGAAGAGGCATGATTGTCACGTATTCATAGAGAGGTTAATTCTGATTGTATTTTGGGAATTCTTACCCCAGATTGTTTGGGATCCATTGACCGAGCTTAGCATATTCTTTAGAGATCTTTGTTCTAGTAAGTTGCTCGTCGATCGTCCAAAAAAGCAGGAGAACGATATTACGGTAACACTGTGCAAGCTCGAGAAGGTATTTTTTTCTGGATTCTTCGACTCCATGGAGCATTTGCCAATTCATCTTTCCTACGAGGCATGTGTTGGTGGGTCCGTTGGTTATCGATGGATGTACCCGTTTGAGCAGCATTTGAACCACCTAAAGAGGAAGGTGAAAAACAAGGCTCGGGTCGAGGGTTCTATTTGTGAAGCCTATATTCTCAAGGAGATTACAAACTTCTGCTCGACGTATTTCAAACCTCATGTTGCTACGAATAGAACGAGGGCTCCGAAAACGACGACGGTTATCAAGAATCTAATGATGGAATATTGAAAGTATTCAATACGTCCGGAAAGCCTTCGAGGAAAATATAGAAGAGATATTTGAATGACGAAGAGCTAAGGGCTGCTCAATTTTATGTATTACTCAATTGCGACGAGGATGAAGTGGAGAAGCTAGAGGGGTAAGTAATTAATGATAAGTTTACGTCATCTCAATGTAATAGTATAAGCTAATATTATTGTACTAATCGGCGGTTGCTTCATTATTTTTCAGCACATATAATGCTGAGTTAAGGTCGGTTAGACCCTACCTAACAGACGAAGCATTAGAACAAGAAATGAGACGTCATTTTCCTTCTTGGTTGAGCGAATATGTAAGCACCCCGATAATTATTGGCCTCTTTTAATGCAACTGCACAATAAATAACTTACTATCTCTTCTTTGGTATTCAGGTCGATCGTCTAATTTCACCCGAGATTGAATTAATTAGAACTCTTGCCAAGGGACCAATTACTTTTATTAAAATATGGCTAAGTTACTGTGTCAATGGCTTTCAGTTCAAGTCGACAAATGCTCCGATCATAGACAACTTTCTGGATCTTGATTCCACGAAAAACAGTTGTTTGTGTATTAAATCTTCGAACTACAAAAACGTCGATCTAGGAAATGATTTCTTTGGCATCTTGCGAGAGATTGTGGAGTTGACGTATAATTATGACAGAGAACCTGTAAAGATCGTGTTGTTCAAGTGTGAATGGTTCGATCCGACTGAAAATCAAGGTTAGAAAATTGACAAGCATGGTCTTGTGGATATAAACTACAAGCGTAGATATCAAGGCTACGAACCATTTGTCCTAGCAACTCAAGCTTAGCTCGTGTACTTCACAGCTTATCAGAGACGGGGAGCAACAAAGTCTGACTGGTGGGCAGTATGCAAGACTAAAGCTAGAGATACTTTTGATGTTGACAAAAAAGCATATCAGGAGGACGAGCTACCTCTTGTAACCAATATTGTTGATATGGACTCCACGAAAGTTATGCATTACACGACACATAATGTAGAAGATGTAGAATTATCCGAAGAGAAAGACGAACCCGACGAGGGCGAAGATGAAAGTGAAGATGAGGAGGAAGATGAGGTCGAGGAAGACTAACAAGATGATTATTCTGAAGATGATTGAGAGAGACGTACTTTAATTTTCTTATTATGTAGAGTTGGTTATTATCTAGTCTTGGTTATTATCTGAATGTACTATCTGGACTTAGATGTTTCTTGTAAAATGTATCATCACATGTTATCTTGGTTATTATCTTGTCTTTGTTGTACTTTCATATTTCTAGTCTTTATTATTTGTTGTATTTGTTGTATCTCATCATATGTTGTTATCAGGCATGACAGGTCATCGCAGATCGTTTCGCATTTCTCGACATGGGGCACGGGGTACTGATACTGGCAGAGGACAGGGTACTCCTTCGGTACCTACTGGTAGTACTGCTAGAGGACGGGGTTCTTCTTCGGTACCTCCTACTGGTACCGGCTCTGGATCCTCGTCGCCCAGTACTCCTGTGTATCGGACAGTAGCTCCGCCCGCCACGATGCTACGTGTCATATCTCCTGGGACGAGTAGTTCCAGGCCTGAGACTGCTCCCGAGAGTAGCGTTCCTCCTGCTGATACGACGATGGAGGCAGATGAGGAGATTGAGGAGACTGCACCGGCGGCCGACCAGTATCAGGAAGATGATGCCTGCGCACCTCCGGAGGAGACGAGGACGGAGATCTGGGCCGATGGTACAAAGTAAGTATTTTGGTTCATCATTTTTTTTGTGTTTATCATAAATTAACTTTTTTCATTAATATAATATGTCTGTATAGATATCGTCTCCCGTTGATCGTGCCAGAAAGCCGATCCAAGGTTGGATCACCCCTGATCAGTGGAATGCGATGAAGGCTCGATTCAACGAGCCAAGGTACAAGGAAAAGTCCAAGAAGGCCAAGACGGCTAGGCAGCATGCGTCGAAGTGGTGCGGTGGATCGATTCCGATGACAGAACATTTTTGTCGTCTGGTATGTATTTTTCTTTCAGAAATATTATTTTAATACAAATTCGATAAATTATTACTAAGATAATATATTTAATTACCGGTAAGGAAGGTCCGTAACGCCGACATGGTGACCGTCTTCCTGGCCACCCATCGGAAGGGCGAAGGCCTTATTGACGAGAGGGCCCAGCTTGCCTATGTAAGTATTACAATACTATTTGTTAATTATAATACTTCGTGTTAATTTTAATATAACTTAGTAAATATGCATGCAAATAAATATTCATGTAGTTAGTAATAATAAGTAATTAATTAGAAATTAGAAATCATAGAGTACTATCCATACTATCTAGGCCGAGTATGAGTGGCTTCGGGACCGGGCGGCTGCTAGTGCACCTACTGCGGGAGAGGCCGAAACTTCCTCACAGCCCACTCTAGCTCCGTCGACGAACGAGCTGTGGATGACCGCCGCTGGTGGCCAACGTAGGGGTACGTACTACGATACGGGATCCTATGGCGCCCTAGTTGCGAGCCAGTCCTCTAGGGCATCCCCCGTTAGTGTGCATGGTCCACAGCCATCACTGGAGTCTGCCCGAGTCCACCAGATGATGGAATCTCTCAGGAACGAGCTGCTACGACGGATTCAGGACCAGTCTCAACACCAGTCGAATGAGCCTGCGCTTATAGCACGATTGGATGCGCTCGACCACAGCATTATGGAGCTCCGGCATGTGACTAAGCGGACAGAGCGGAGCGTTACCGATCTTAGAGCGTCGACGGAGCGCAGCGTATTGGATCTGCAGGCATCACAGATGATCATGGGCGAGAGGCAGAGATTGGTGCAGGATTCGGTGGCTGATAGCAGTGATAGAATGTTATATAGAATGTTATCTACCATAGATTTAGACCACCAGCGACTTGCAGCGTTGGAGCGTTATCGTCCTTCGGGTGCGCCTTCATCGTCGTCGACTCCGCCGGCGCCACTGCCTTCTTCATCGATACCGACTCCACCGACGTCACTACCTCCTTCATCGGTGTCGATTTAACAGGAGGACTATGAGCTTTTCTTATCCCTTCATCGCGGTGCGCCCCCTCCTGCTCCAGATCCCCACTAGTCTGAGATAGGACTGTTTGTATTGAGTGTTTGAGTACTTGTTTTTTTTGTACTTGTTTGTGACACTTATTTGTTTGTGAAACTTGTTTGTTGGTTGCATAGATATACTGGTAATTGGTTGTGTAGACCCACGATTCTGTGGAAAAAATGATTCTGTGGAGAAAATAATTATATTGGTTGCATATATTGTGTTTCAGATTAAACTGCAGGGAGAAAATGATTCTGTGGAGAAAACTGCATACTGTATTTTATTTTTTTCAAATTTAGCGACGTCTACCGTCGTTTACCGACTCATTTCGACGGCACTTTGCGTCGGTAGACATCGCTAAACTGGCATATATTGCCAGGCTACCGATGTATAGCGACGACTGTTTCTATGGTATGCGTCGGTAAATGTCGCTATACGTCGATAAATATCCCAGGATTTTACCTCATTTTCCCAGGATATACCGACGTATAACGACATCACAAAACGTCGGTACTATATACCGATGCATAGCGACATCAAAAACGTCGGTAATTTTTCCAGGGAATATCGACGTATAGCAACATCATAAACGTCGCTATTTCATCGACGAAACGACGGTAAACGTCGGTATATTACCGACGTATCCTTGCATCGGTAAACGTCGGTGTTGGCGACTGTCAACGACGTCGTCCCAAACATCGACTAAGGTTTTCGTGACAAGAGGAAGACGTCGCTAAATACGTCGCTAAATAGGTTTAGCGACGTCTTTAGGCGTCGCTAAAATGACTTATTCTGGTAGTGTCGATGATCTGACAACAATACGACGAACACATATTTTATCAAAATATAAAACCTAAACCAAGTGGCACAAAAGTATATGGAATAGAAATGTTAGGATGTCTAGAGTATTATAAAAAATATTTGAAAGGTTGAAGTCTCCGCAAGTAGGCGAAAATAAGTTCACAAAAGAATTGGTTCAGTCTGGACACCCTGTAGCAAAATGGATGCTCCGAACAAACCGTACAAAGTCACGTGGGTGGTCAATTGGTGATAAAATAGACACGTAGGGCTTCATGTTAGTTTTGGTTTCGTGAGAAACAGACATCAAAAAGTATATGAAACCTCGTATACAAGTTATCCTACCTGCTATGATGAATTCAGCACAAATTTTGTCAAATTCGGGTGCCTTCCACGTCATGTACCGACCAAATGGGGCCTCATGGCTCCTCGAAAAGGTTCTAAAGTGTTACAAGGGTTTCTTAGAGTCGAGATGAAGGTGGTAGAAGGGTTGGAGGCGGTAAAAATTTTTGGTTTCTGTCAGTTAGAAGGTAATATGCGAAAATGAGAAAAGAAGAATATGTGGGAGCTCGGTTTTAGAAAATAGGGAGAGGTACAGACATAAATCTAGAGATTTAAATATAATAAATCATGGTTTAAAGGATTGAAATTGATTAGGATTTGATTTGGTAGGATTTGATAGAAAATTCAAAAGATATGCAAGATTATGCATCAAAAGATTTAAATTGTTTCCAAAAATAGGAACAAAAGATTTGTTTGGTTTTAAACCAATTTTGATCTAAAAAATCTAAACAAAATCTATCTAAATTAATCCTAATAGGTTATGGCAACCCACTATATGCTCTACCAAGGCTAGTTGGATTAGTTTTTGACCGATATGATTTATTGAACCGAAATAGGCTTCGAAAGTCTAATAATTGGGTCTTGTGTGCCATTTGAAAATAAATAGCTTATGAAAACTCAATCGAATGGAACACCATTGACATGTGTGCAGTAGGCTCAAAATAGGTCAAAATCATATATTGGGTCGAAAAGTTTGAATCGGGTTAGGACTCAAATCGAAATTAAAAAATACATCGAATTTACGATAAAGACAAAAATGACCATTTTGACCCTAAATTGTGCAAGAAAAATATAGTGCAAGAGGAAATGTTTGAATGGAACATGATATATCAAAATGAAGGTGGACTTACTAGAACTTGAATATGAAACTTGTTTCGAGAAATTGGCTAATACTACGCTTCAAAAATCAAAGCCAAGACAAAGTGTATTTATAATCAAAATTTAAATATAAAATATACTTTAATAAATAAAAACCACATTAAATAAAAACCCAAAAAATTATGGTGCTTAAAACACCTGTAAGGAGTATCGATCCCTGAAAGATTCTGATATCCATAGCGTATGAGCATCTTTTCACGTAGTGAGCTTATGACAGTAAGCTCAACTTCCATACGTATTATCTAAACCCCAAAGATGACATCTGCATCTCCCACGTCCTTTATACAGAATTTGGATATAAGGAACATCTTTGTTTTAGTGATACGATAGTATGTCATTCTGTAAGCACCCTAATTTTTACAAATTATTTTTTAATATGATTTTGTATTTATTAAATTACATTTTATTATTGATTATGACTATATATGTACTTTTCCGTAGCTTTGATTTTTGGAGCACAATAAATGCCAATCTTTCGAAACTTCCTTCATAAATTTTGAAGTAGGCAACTCTACCTTCAATTTGATATATCATGTTCTATCAAACTTGTTCCCTAACATTCTTTTGACTTCGCACAACTTCGGGTCAATTTAGGCCATTTGACCGTTTACCGTAATTCTAGAGCTAACTTCCTGATGGAACTGGGGATTCCCTAGGACCCTTCCTTTGGTGTGCGTATTGATCGATAGAAAGTTAAACAGATCAAATACATGTTCTAACCCTTCATAGGCGGAAACTAGGATTTACGAATTATACCTGTGATGGAAAGGAGACAAGTAATTCATGGCAATCTCGAGCGGACGACCCCAAGATCTTCTGCACGTATTCCTTCCTCGAGTTGGACGTCATGTGGGCGACGATCTCCCAACCTTTTCTTCTTCTTGGCAGCACTCTCTTTCTCTCCTTACGTGAATCAAGAATTTAGAGAAAATTTCAGATTTTCTAATCAGTCATCTGGCGGCCAGAGAATAGAGGATATATATAGGCTACGGCAGGGACCATGAGGAGAAATTAGGGTTAGGTCTCCTAACGGATCTGGATATCCCGTATTCAGCCCGAACACACAATCCAGGCCCATTAACAATAACTCGGTCCACTAATGAGCTATTGTTGCACTACCATCCTAATCCCAAATTATGTTTGTGGGCTCCTTTTATTATATGCTCGTTTGGCTCCCCATGTTAAGATATCATATGTCTGTCGATCAAATTAAGTTACTGACAACTATATTGATTCGACATCTTTTATCCTTAAGTAGTACCGCTCAACTTTATTTGTTATGTCGGATATAATCCAGCTGCAGGGTTTACATGACAATCCTTATGAGCTCCTTCAGAGGACATCATCAACCCAATGTATCGGGACATGGATTCCATTTATAATCAACAGCCCAACATACATACAATATTATTACCCAATTCATAGAGGTTGTTGATCCATAATAAATCTCACTCTTTTATGAGTCAAAGTAATGCACATTGCATATACATGTCCATTATTATATCCGGATTAAGAGTACAAGCATCCATAATAACAGAGGTGTTTGTTCTCTTATGTAGTCAGTACAAAGAGAACAACCTCAAGTGGTCATGTTCAATACACACAAAGTGTACTAGTGTAAACCTATAGTCAAGATAGACTAATTCCAGATTACACTACAACCTTTCCAATAGATTGTCCAAGTCCATCTAGGTTGTGAACTATTTATATACTCCATAGAAAACTGATAATATGATCTTCTGTGTGACACCACACACCATATTATCTACAATATAGAATATCAGACATTTGCATTAACACTTGCAACAAATACAATATGCAAGCATTTTTCCATATGATTCTCATTCAAAATTTAAGGAAATAAGGTTACTACAAAAGTGATGCTTTTAGTATATAATCCTAACAATCTCCCACTTATACTCAAAGCATTGCTTTTCAGTATACTGTTACACTTCCAACTCGAGTTTGGAACTCGACATCGATCAAAACCATTTGACCAAATATATAATTTGGACCCATTTTTAGCCCACACCACACATGCCAAGGGTGTGCCACTTAATCGAGTTTTTATGTACAATTTATTACGAATGGCACATGAGACTCATTGATTGACTTTCGAGTTCGATTTGACTAGAGAATATGTTTGGACCCTAACCTAGCCAAACCCACTTGGTAGAGCCATGTTGGGTTGCCATGACCCAATAGAATTATTTTAAATTTATTTTATATGAGCTCTAGTTGTGACTATGAATATATTCTCTATATATATGGATTGTAGACCAAAGTAAATTTTTTATGTATTCCTAAATATTTTCTAGTGAATATATTTTGTTATGATAGTAAATATTTGCGTATGTTTACAAATCAATCTATAGGTATGAATTGTCACGCCCCGCTCCGGTAGGAGCGATCATCCTAGCTAAGACGTGATGCCGCGTAAGCCTAAATTGCGCACACACAAGGCAGGTCCATAACGGTCGATTACAGGCTAAGCGACGGGTCGTCGCACAGAAGTCCCAAGCAGAAACATTGAATAGTCAGCAGCAGAAATTTAATGCAAAACGCAAGTCAGACAAAATACTCTTTTATTGATATTGAACAAAGATTATAATATGGGCACGGAGCCAAATTACAAGTCTCTCGAGCTCACTTTTCTCTCATATTACAAGTCACTCTGCTCTCTCTCATTTCTCAATACAAGCTTCAAGCGACGAGTGGCAGATTCTACAGAATGGCGATGTCCATACATTATCTCCCGTATAAGTCCTGACTCCGTACGATCGCACGCCTTGAAACGTCAAGGAACTCCATGCCTCGACGCATCCAAGCGAGCTCCACGCCATCGAGCTTCTACCTGTACCTGCACATGAAAACTGTGTGGGTATCATTACTCAACTATACTGGTGGAGTGAGCTCCTCGTCTATCCGTACAAAACTGACACGTTCATTTACTTTGTGCAGCTTAATCCCTTTTAGATTGTCTTTCTGGTCTTGCCTTAGGATCAATTTTAGGACAAAGACTTCTTGGCCTATACTTGGCAACGCAACGATATGGTTGTGCTATACTCTATTCGTGACTTCAATGTATTCGAGGCAGTGCCTCATCAAGTAAAAACTTATGCAACTCGACCGTGCCAAGACTTTTCACTTGTTTTTGTATGCCTCTAGACCATTCTCGTGCCAATGACGTCAAGGGGATGACTCGTGCTGGTCGTGCCAATAGAATTGATCGTGCCTTAAGATCGAGGCCGTGCCTCCCAAGGATCATCCAGACTTAACCAACTTGCCGTACGGCCATTCCTGACTTAACTCGAGACTAGACCATATTCATGCCGAAGCACGTGTCTTTGCTATAGCCAAATATTTGGCTCCAGAATGGTGTTGTAACAGTGCCCTACCTAACTCGTGTCGTTTCAAGGTTAGCGCTTGCTATAAGCATAACTTGTTAACCAACTCGTAACCTACTAGTACTCGAGGCAATCCAAAGGCATACATGCGGATAGCCGCTCTTATGACGACACATCTATATGAGTGGTCACTAGCAATGTCAAGCTATCCTGGATCTTTGTATACGGTGACCATCCGCGTATGAGGTACGAGCTCCCACCGAATGACCCGTAGCCTATATTGTAACGGTTCACTTCAATCGAGTCATACCATTGATGAAGTTCGTACAATATCTGCAATTCCTCCTATGCCGACATGAACCCGGCGCCCCGGGTTCGTTCGAGGAATTCACCTTGTGCGTAAGTTATCCAATTTCCATGCAAGACTCAACTCGATCTACCAAGTCCTTCCTTAATTATGACCATGCTTTCCAACTTTCTACCGAGACTCCCAAGTAGCGGGATCGATCTCGGCGACAACCAGTCACGTGGACTTCCTTATCGAGACTCCCAAGTAGCGGGACCGATCACGTGAACTTCCTTATCGAGACTCCCAAGTAGCGGGACCGATCTCGTGAACTTTCTTATCGAGACACCCAAGTAGCCGGATCGATCTCGTGTACTTCCTTATCGAGACTCTCAAGTAGCGGGACTGATCTCGTGTCCTTCCTTATCGAGACTCCCAAGTAGCGGGACCGATCTTGCGTACTTCCCTATCGAGACTCCCAAGTAGCGGGACCAATCTTGTGAACTTCCCTATCGAGACTCCCAAGTAGAGGGACCGATCTCGTGTGCTTCCTTTGTCCGTGGCTTGCTTTTTACAAGACCAACCGTGGCTCGTACCTTAGACTGACTTGTTCTCTAGGCAACACTATCTCTCAAGTTACATACTTTATATGATGAGCCTTATTCTCGTGGGACTATGTGACTTGACAACCGCAGGCAACAGGGGACAGTGCTTGCTATTGTAGGAACCCTAGAGGGGGGTGAATAGGGTCAAGCTAACTAATCAAGCACTTAGAACAAGCTAATTGGCAATTTAAAAATATAAGTGCAAGATAAGAAGCAATAACAATACCGACACCCGATGTATCCTGGTATCCTCCCTAGAGGCAATCCAGTCCCGGAACTCTCTCCGGATTTAATCCACTATTTGAGAAAATAGTTACACACGAGTTTAGATCCGAAGAACTCGCCAACTTCTTACACGAGAGCTTTAATCCGAAGGCCTCTCCGACTTCAACCGAGAGTTTGGATACGAAGACTCGCCAACTTCAACCGAGAGTTTGGATACCAAGACTCTCCAACTTCAACCTTTCATAATAGGTTTTGATCTCCTTAGACAATAAGATGAAGATCTTACTTTTCAACTCAATAACTCTAACACTATTTATGGATGGCAAATGAAAGCTTTGTAGAGTTGTCTTTGGATAGGCTTTGGTGGTTTAGAAATTTTTAGGCTCAAAGCATCAACCTTGAATGAAGGGGTTCAAGGCTATTTATAACCAAAGCATTGAAAAGAGTCAAAGACAACTTTTCAGTCAGCGACCGGCATACTGTCGATATGAGTCGGTATACCATCGGTATACCGGTCTGGGATTGCAACGGCTCGAAATATAGCCGTTGGGATCATTTAATGCTGAAAATTCGACCGTTGGACTTTCAACGTTACAGAATCGGTATACTGTCGGTATGATCCGGTATACCGTCGGTATGCCGATTTTGTAGACAGAAACTTTCTGTGAACAAAATCGGTATACCGTCGGTATGCCGGTATACCGTCGGTATGCCGGTTTTTATCCAAAAATGATCCTAGACTAGTTTCTACCCTAGCTTTCGATTTTGCCATCCATTTCTTATGTTTACAATTATTCCTAAGACTCATTACAGACTCTAGATATACTGTAGCAGGTGCAGGCTTCTTCAGAGTCTTGAAATGATTATGGCATGGCTTGGCTTCTTCTTTTGATAGGTGCTGGCTTTTTCCCTTGGCGGCAGCTGTCCAAAGATATAAACCGATATATATATATATATATAACCTAATAACTATTTTTTCCTACCCCTCCGACTCACAAGCAGCGGTGGTGGAACCACCGCTGTGGCCACCGTCCCTGGGCCCTTGGCATCACGACCAGCCTCCCCACTTTCCCTCCACCGTCCTACCGTATACTAATATATATATATATATATATATATTTTTTTTTTCCTCTATTTTTTCCTCCCCTTCGACTCAACAAGCAGCTGAACCACCGTTGTGGCCACTGTCCCCGGGCCCCTGGCATCACGACCAGCCTCCCTACTTTCCCTCCACCATCATCCTACAGCCGTCGGCCGTAACCGGCCATCCGGGCAGCCCACGCAGCAAACTGCAGCAGCAAGTGCAACGAATAGCAGCCATAACAATTGCAGCATCGACACCTTCCCGACCGACCGTCGCTTCCGACCTCGCCTGGCCGCGTACGCCTAACACTAGCGACGACCTGCACGGCAGCGACGATCCATACGTGCGACAGTGCCAGCGCCAGCGCCAACTGTCGCCTCACAGCTCCGACTTTCCCCGACATCCCCAACGAATGCCCTGGGGTGTCCATGACGTCCCTGACGCACGATACAACCTATTTAGGTGATTCACACGAAATTCTGTCTTGATGTACGTAAAATTGGATCTAGAAATTTGTTTCGGAACAACTTTGGACACATTTTCTGGACAATTTGACTGACGTCGATTTGATTCTTCCATCTCGGTATATATCCCTTCTCTCTCTTAAAATTTTAAACGTTAATTCGATCGTTTGATAGATCAAAATCGGCCACCAAATTGGGTGTTTAGTCACGTTTGTTTTGGACAGTTTCGTGGGCCAACTTTATAGGTTTATTTCTCTCTCGTCGAAGCTCCATTTGATAAATCACCAACCCCGATGCATAGAAAATATAACCACCTTTGAGACATAAAAATTTTATTTCAATATAATAACGTTTGGTTGGTTGAAATCGACGCTAAAGTTGGCCTCTCGAAATCATAATTTCCAACATGTAAAATTATAATTTTGAACCCGGAACATCGGATCCCAAATCTGTTACCACAATTGGACTCGTGATGTTGGGCAAGATTGAATATAGTTTGGACAAATTTTTGTCTTGACGCATTTTTGGGCAAAAAGCGGGGCCAAGGAAGGACATCGTTTGAACCAAAATTATCATTTTGTCTTATGTCCAGATTTAGACTTATGGGTTGCCAAACTTAGTTATTTCCTTTATTATGAGACTGATGGCGATGTTTGTTTCAGTATTCTGAGATGTTTGTAGAAGATTCACTGTTGGAGTTTCGATTGATTTGACAATTTAGTCGCGACTTGTTGTTTAGTCGTCATACAACCTCCATGCAGGTATATATTGCCATTTTTGTACAGTTTATTTACATGCATACTTCCTATTATTTTTGTTGTACATGTCTCATTTTCTATTATGTATCTGTAGTCTCCCCATAATTTATTTCCATGTGTTGTAATTTTTATCACTTGCCTTTATCATTAGTTGTTTTTATATATTTCCACATATGATTTCGATAATGTTACGACTTGACTTGATCATGTGTTCCATGTTACTTTGACTTGACCCTCAACCAATATTAGGATTGGATACTTCACCACTTTCGGCTCGGAAACCCACACAAGGCTACGATAGAGACTAGTATAATTAGGAGCACCACACAAGACTACTAGCTATAGGACCCGGAGCACCACGCAGGACTACAGTCATTCAATTTATTTGTAGCCATGCTTAGTATTATTTTCTTTATGACATGTCATAATCTATAGAGGTCTTCCATATGTTCTTCATTATGGTTCTAGTAGTTGCTTCATGTTTTTTCTTGTATGTTATTTACTGTTATAGTAGGCATATTTATATGTATATTGCTAGTGCTCTGAGGACCTGGTGATCTCTCCGGGTATTAGATGATCAAGGTATAATTCGTTGATGGATGATGGTTGTCTCACCAAGAATTTTGTTATATTTAGTAATGCCATTATCATTCTTTTCCTTATTTATATTTTGTCCAATATTTGATTCTCGCTGTTATTATAGCCTAGTCTTTTACAAGCTTCATATTTCTTCTAGCTTGTTCATGATACATGTATTATTGGGGATCCACTCTAATACATTTATCTATTATAGAATTAGTGTATTACGGTTTGATCAACCTTAGTGCACTTGATTCATTATGGATATTAGTATTTTATGGATTAAGATATAGTTAGCTTGACTTTTTAGACAATTATACTTGACCCTATAGAAACTTATATATATTCGAGCTGGGCTGGAGTCCACTTGATACGTAGCTGGAATGTATACGTATTTCTAGTCCTATATATTTTGGAACTGGGGCGTTACACATCCATATAGATACAAACGATGACACGTCTATAATCAACAAACTTTGTGTAATCACACTTAACAATCTAGTTGAACCTATAGCCATTTGACCTAATGACTTGGTCAAACTTCTCATGCCATATCTGGGGAGCTTGCTTTAGGCCGTATATTGATTCCACCAACCTGTAGACTTTGTCTTTATAACCCTGAACGACAAATCCTTCTCGCTGTAGCATGAAGATCTCTTCTGCCAATTTTCTATCCAGAAAATTGTCCTGGCATTTTTTTGATGAATAGCAGTTATGACAATCATCATCCTGATAGTTAACATCCTAGCCACTTGTAGCTCCTGAGTCAAACTAATCGATCTCTTGCTTCTGAGCAAACCCTTTGGCCACCAACCTAGCCTCGAACTTCTTAATTGTTCCTTCAGCCTTCACTTTCTTCCCCTTGAAGATACAATAGGTTTTAGCTCCTTCAAGCAAATTAACTAACACCCAAGAGTTATTGGATGTTATGGAGTCAATCTCATTATTGACTGTCTCCTCCCAGAATATCGTGTCTCTAGTCTTTATTGCCTCATCATCTTCTACGTTATAGGTAATAAAGTTATCTCCGAAATCTTTCGGCCTCCTTATTTGAAATCACTTTTTGATGCTGTGGAGAAAGAGCGTTGAAGGTTGCAAATGAGAATACAAGAGGACATCCTTGAAAAGGAATCTTCCAATTACACATTGTTCTTGATCTGAGTCGTGATGATAGTGGGTTGCTTCATTACTCTATTGACGGTCTGACTGGGAGAGAGGATTGTCAGACTTAACTTCACTGGCTAAGGGAGAAGCAAAAACTCCCTTTGGAATGCTCAAGAACTCTAGAGGAAATGAGAGAACTGGAGGGAATCGAGAGCTTCAAATGGAGGAAAACCCCTCCTATTTATAACTGAGGGAAGGCATTATGCACGCGCCTGTGGGAGACAAGTGCGTGTGCCTCTGATTGCCATGTGGCGTTCGGTTACAACAGCGCACACGTTTAACTAATGTGGGACTTGTAGATGATCGCCATGTGTGACTTTATTGAGATTTTTGGGGAGAGGATCTTTGAGCTGCTGCGAACCTACTCCCTGGACGCGACCAGGCCTTCGACACATAGCACGTGCCTAGTTCCCAACATGCCTAGGAAGCACTGTCCTAGGGGGCATTTTTATTATTTTAGGAGAAATATAGGCGTGGGGTAGAAGCACATGCGCCTGGGAGGAATGACTCAAGACGACACACGCCTGAGCTTGACGCGCGCCTGGAAGAAACTCAAACACACGCCTGAGTTTGACGCACCTTTCTGTGTTGTTTCTAAGGAGGATGAACCTTGACTTTTGTGTCTAATCTCTGCATGAGAATCGAAGCATCATGTTGGTGTCTTTGAGAGGAGTTAAGCTCATTAAATGTAGCCTCGGGTACAGTGACAATAAGCCGTAAGCGAGGATGCAAAGGACAAGGCGCGCCTGCATAAGTGAGGCGTAGGTAGGAGGAAGGGCACACCCTTGGCGAGATGTGAGTAACCCAAGTAAACATGACTTTGACCTTTGAGCCTTTTAGCTGTCTTTTGCTTAGAGATCGAGGCGAGAACATAGGCAACATGATGCTTAGGTTAAAGAGGCGTGAGTAGCCCAATGCTAATGAGGCGTGAGGCGCACCATGTTTGCTTTCTCTGGGGCACGTAACCCATTCTTCTGCAAGACCCCCTTCAAAGTTTTTTTTAACTTTTTGAATAATTTTGAAACACTTTGAACAGAAGAAGCGGTGCGCAAGCTGGTATGAGATCAGCACAATCCTTTTCTGGATAAGAACGGTTAGTTCGATTCTATCCCGAGTAGATAACTATTCGTTTTCCCTACTTATCAAAGTACAAATCATTCAAGGCCTATAAATAGGCGATGAGATGAATCCCTAGAAAACCGTTTATCACGAGAATCGAAGCGTCAGGTTCATCACCACAAATGCCAAGTTTATTACATCGAGCCTATAAATAAGGGCTCTTTAGAAGGCTTTCCGTTGTTTTACTTCTCTTCTCGTTCCATGATCGACCTTAAGACTTTCCCGACTCTTCTTTTCATCGGAGAAGAGAGAGAACTTAAGGTGGAGCCGCCCGGAGCCCTCGGAAAAAAGAGCAAGCTTAAGGTGGACCTGTTCGGAGCCCTCGCCTAAACGTTGCCCGAAGCTTTTATTGAAACCCCGCTCTATGCTTTCGCCGAGACGTCACTTAATGTCGACGTGATATACTTTGCAGTTGATGGTAAGTAACCTTCTACAGGCAGGAGGAAAACTTTATTTCTCGGAGGCCACAGTGCGTGGATGTGAAACACTTTAGTTTACTAGAGAACATGAATACTGGCGTCTTAGGGCACTCTTCACTATGACACGCGCTTTAACTTCTGTCACATGCCAAACGTGTGTACATAGTCATAGCACGTGTGTATGTGCAAAACATATTTTCCATCGATGTATGGCACGCACAAGCTTTCAATATGCGATGCACTGTATACATGCTGCCACATAGACGCGTTGATGCACGCCAAGACTTTTATTGTGTGCCGCAATGCGTGCTTGCTGTTTCATTGTCATGCTGATGCATTCAATCAATGCGTTGCTCGAATAAGTGATATACCTAGGAAACTCATGTCCAAAATTCTAATTCTGGAATAGGGGCAAATCATAATTTTGGGTCAAAACGATGTCCGTCGTTGGACCCGTTTTACACCGAAATACGTGCCAAAGTCTATGGTCTCTAAAGACATCAAACTACATGTCTACGGATCCAGTTTGAGGCGACGAACCCAATCGTATTTCCAAAGTTGGATTTCGACCTTATGCGACTATTTTTATAGTTGTTTGGAGTGAGTATGTTCTTCCGGCTATCTTTTGATACACTTATTATTTGTTGGACTCTTATTTGTTCTGTGCTGAGCTATGATGAAATTAATTACTTATATTCTGGCCTGGGATTTTGTTATATATACAGCTTATGTACGTATACGAGGATTCCATATATTGGAGTATTCTTCGTATATGTGCACTTGGCATGTTTGCGTACTTGGTCCTAAGTATTTTGGGACTGGGCGTTACACGCCAAGATTTTTGTTGTACACTCTAGGGCATGTGTATTGCTTTGCGCTTGGTACGTTCATCCCCTGTCGTGCGTCTAGGACGACTTTCAGAGTGTGACTTTCTTTCTAAGTCTTTTTATGAGACTGACACTTTTGTTTGTCTTTGTGCAGATTGCATACCAACTCATGCCGACTCAGATGGAGCATGGAAGGACTTCATAAGTCAGTTGATTCGAAGAGACGACCGTTCTGATACGGGATTTTGTTACGAGATCAAGCAAAGTGATCCCCATTCATACATCATACTAGTTGTCTTTACTTCCGAGATGAAACGTATTATCTACTAATAGAGTACTAGATTTACATGGTTCAGATTGATTATCCAGTTTGACACTTTCTCTTCTAGTAGCTTCTCTGCATGGGCGAGGCGACCATCATGTACACTCGAGACGGCCTTCCTGCTTATCTTAAAAAAATTATTGCGGGCCCAGTGCTGGAGATTTTGTGACAATACTGCCCTCTGCGAAAGAGTATTTGTCACATCACTGCCTTCTTTGGTTGGGGTATGTGTCCCATCACTGCTATTTTCAATGAAGGCATTTGTCACATCACTGCTCTCTATAGTGAGAGAGAAGTGGGCCAGAGTCTTCCGTAGAGATCCTCCATGTAATAGATTTCCATCATATGTAATCATGAATATCAAAGAAAAATATAGTCATGTAGTAGATTTCTATCATATGTAATCATGAATATCAATAAAAATCTAATTTTCTTTTGCTGGTTTTATGTGAATTTCTTGTGATTGTGGTCTTTTTTGGACTCACCTTCTTCAATGTGTTTAAACTGCAGATGTCAGGTGAAAATAGGCATCACAGGATAATTTCTTGAAGGATAAAAAGATGTTTATTAAGAGGTAATTTGAACATGATAAACAAAGGATTCTAGATAGGTGGCTTACTCAGAGGTTTAGAAACAACATGGTAAGCAATGAAAGAACAACTCAGAGGTAATGTGGACATATTTGTCCATCTAGGAATCCTTTTTATGGACTTATCAATGCGAATACGATAAGTTTAGAGTGACAATTTTATCAACAGAGGTATTATGGACGTGTTGGAAAAAGGTCAAGAGGCAAGAATGCATACTCAGAGGTAGTATGGACATGGTAGATATTCAAAATAGGATAGAGATGTAGGAATGAAGGTTACACTTGGAGGACGTTCACTCCAACCTTTGTTTAGACATAGTACTTTTTAAGGAACTTGCCATTGATAGGCATCATGAGCAAATCTCTATTGGGTTTAGCTAGCCGTTATGCACCATTAGAATAGTCCGTTTCCATAACCAATGGCCCCTCCCATTTAGGTTGAAACTTTTCGGTCGTCTTATGGGTCATAATCATTGGCCTTCTGGCTGATAAAACAAGATCGTCAACTCGGAACGACCTCTCTTTAACGTTCTTATTAAAAGCATCCGATATTCGTGCCTGGAATAGCTCAATACGCTGTTGAGCTAGGAGGCGTTTCTCGTCCAATGCTTCCAATTCTTGTAGTCGTAGACGGTGATTATCTTTCATAGTCACATGACTATTAAGAGCTACTCGTAGAGAGGGAATTTAAAGTTCTAGAGGGAGTACATCTTCGCTTTCGTATACCAGGGCAAATGGCGTACCATCGATGGGTGTCCGGACTGTGGTTTGATACGCCCAGAGGGATTTACTGAGCTTCTCATTCCAATCGTGCTTATTTGAAGACACAAACTTCTTAAGGAGTTTGATAATTGTTTTGTTGAAAGCGTCGGTCAACCTATTCGCTACTGGGTTATACGCGGTTGAGGCTATACTTCGGATCCGATTTTGGTCAAAGAAACGACGGAAGGCGCTACTGACGAATTGTGGGCCATTGTCATAGACGATCCTCTGCGGCAACCCGGACTGGAAATGACGTGATGCTTAAGAAACTTAATCACGTCCGAGGTTTTTACGTCGACGGGCGATACTGCTTTCGCCTACTTAGAAAAGTAGTCGATTATAGAGAAGATGAACCGGTGACCTTTTGATAATGGTGGGGAGATCAGGCAGATGATATCCTTTCCCCATGCCTCGAAAGGCGAGGATGCAACTGCCGGGAGTAAGAATTCCGACGGCTGGTGAATGAAGTCCGCGTGGATTTGGCACATTCGACACTTTTTAGCATATGCCAATGCATCTACAATCATCGTAGGCCAGTAATAGACCATGTGTTTGAGTCTATCACTACCCGCACCCAGTATAGGGGCACGATAAGTGGTTACGTCTAGCCTACGCCGCAGTGTCGGCGGTAGAACGCTGCCCTAGGTCATATACATCTAACAGTTATAAGGTACCTGTACAGTTATACTCTCCGAATGGAGGAATAATATAAAGTACAACTCAATCACAGCTAAGGAAGAAAGTACGATGAGATAGATAGATAATAACAACAGAATCCACAGATGAATACAAGATATGAGAGAGAACTAAATGTCTAAGATAAACAACTCCACAATCCAGAATACAAATCCCCAAATAAGTACAAGTGTATCCAACAAGATATGATGATAAATAGGATAATGATCTAGCTAACTAGCCTAGACTACTGGGGTAATATCCTCTGTAAGTGTTGGGTCCTCCTGGGAATCCAGCTCACATGTGTCATCTAGGCCTGCTCCATAGTAAGTGTGACAGAACTCCTCAAGGTCATCTGTAACATTTCAACAGATCCAATCAGGACGGGAGCGAGCATAGTACATCTCACGCACTTCATATCATGATAGGAATATAATACAGGCAATAGAGTAAGATACATAAAACGCTGAAGAATATACATAAAGCAAAAAAGAGGAGACTGTAAAGAAATATCTACTAGAAGTAAAGAGCTACAGTGAACTAGTGATTTAGAGTACAAGATAGACATGTGAACGGCTTGATAATAAACATGAGAGGTTGTACATGGCTACACTACTTTGGAAATGTCCACATGACTATTTCTACTCCCCCATCCCCAATCAATACACAAGGATCCGTTCAAGTTATGTTATTGTACATAATTTTACATAGAGGCCCTTAAATGGGTGCACATGAATAAAAACATAGGGGCTCCGTGAACATGAGAGTACATGAATCACGAGAGTGCACATGAATGGTGAAAGCACAAGAATACATGATGAATGTGAAATGCACATGGCATGATGTATTCGATGCTCACGAGGGGGATAACATCGTATGAAAAGCTCCATATAGTGCTAATTCGTATTTCCATCGTGACAACATCAAGTAAAGTAATATAGAGCAAGAATATAGTCCTAGCAAGTATGAAACGGTCAGAGAATGTACTCGCCTGATATCCTGAGTACCTGAATGAAATACTGCCTAAGGAGTGGTGTATGGCTCCTATTCAGAACAGCACAAGTTAAAACATTTCCAAAATGGTAAAATAGACTACTACAATGCATTTTACATGATGTTTGGGTCAATGTAGGCTAAAGTCAACCTTTGGTCAACTCTAGTCAACTCACACTAGTCAAATTAGGTCAACTAGGTCAAACCTAACCCAAACAAGTCTCACTAAGCCTAACTATACCTATCTAGCATTCACACATCATCACAAAGCCATACAAACCTAACACCACACAATCTTATGTGTATACATGCCTTATGCACATGGGCCTACACATAGGCTATATCACATAGGCTCTATGCCAAATACAACCTATATTGGCAACACACGCATTTAATTACCATATATATATATATATATATATATATATATATATATATATATATATATATATATATATATATATATATAATTATAGGCAATGAGCATATATATATACTTATTACATATTTATCACACAAGGCTATAGATTATATGTATATATACAAAATAGAGAGATAGAGTGACAATGCATATTACATTATTATCATACAGGAATATAGATATTATATTTATATACTTGTATAGTGAGGGGAAGAAAATGATAGTGAAATCCATATGTGTGTGTGTCATGTGTGTGTACATGTATGTGGGTTCCTGTGTGTGCATGAGTGTAGTGTGTGACAGTACATAGGGTCTTAGGTTTGTTTATATGTGTAGATGTGTATGAGTGTGTGTTCATAGGTGTCAATGTGCATACATGACAGTTTTCAGTTAACAGTTCAAAGTGTGTGTCAAGTGTTCTCAGATAGTGTTCTTGTGTGAGTGTGTATAGATGTAGGGTGTTAGGTCAATATGTTCTCAGTTTTTATTCAGTAGAGTGTGTGTGTGTAGATAGGGAAACATCATAGGTTATAGGGATATCTCAATGTGTGTGCTCATGTGTTCTCAGTACATTATATGTAGGTGTGTAATAGGAATCAATGCATACATAAAAGTGTGTCAATCCTCAGTTTTGAGTTCAGTTTTGAGTTCAGTTTGGAGTGTGTGTGTGTGTGGATGTCAGTGTACCCATGACAGTGTCAAGTGTTCTCAGTTTTAATGTGTGTGTGAGTGTGCTATATGAGAAAACAGTGTTCAATAACAGTTTTTCCAGGAAACAGTCGAATGCAAGTTCGAAAACCATTGATCAATCACTAACCATGAACCATAACATGTAGACAATCTCAGGCATAAATGTATGATCCAAACATGATAAATTAACCACTCAAAAATCAGTTTAACATAATATAAATCACAGATAAAATCGGGTAACAGTCTAGTATCAGAAAAATGGGGAATCATCAATTCGAGTTTGAAAATACAATTAATAATCAATTCAATTGGTTGGTAAGTGAAGTGCCCCATATGAATGTGTCATAAGTGTGTTCTAGTGTCCAAGTACTAGACACAAACGTGTCCAAAACAGTTCCATACACACGAGCACTGAAACAGTGTACTGACAGCGTCGTGCGTGCGTGTCGAGTGAGCTAGGGACACGTGTGTCCCACCAAGTGTGTCGTGGTCATGCACATAGGTAGAGGGGGTCTAAGGCTAGGGACTGAACACCTGAAATGTGTCTATAATGTGTCTACGAGAGACACGAAGTCTGTGTCAGTGATCAAAGTTCGGCTGTGCACTGTCACTGCAAAACCAGTACTGCCTCGATACCTCACAAACCACACCATAAAACTCGATGAAACTTTGTAGACCACCCGTCAGTCATCTCCTCTACCTACCCATCAAGTTTCGTGCCATCTCGTGCTGTGTCCACAGAGAAAACGGACACGGGTAGCAAGACACCCGACCGAGTCCTCGTGTAGTGAGTTCGTGTCCATTTTGGACACGGACACAGCTCGATATGAGCTCAGAGTTGGGGTTTTAAAATCCCCACATATAGGGTTACGAAAATATGTAATTAGTTTTGCAAAATATGAAAATCCATTTCTATGTGACATTCTAACAAACACATGCACATACACATTGACACGTGTCCGGTACACCAAATGGACACGATTTCTTACCAAACTTGAGGGACAGCTAGGGGACACCTAGATCTAGGCTAATATGCAAAGAAATTTGAATAAAAATACAATTTAGAGGGATTACCTATAGTGTGTCAAATGACAAGAAAAACTTCAAATAGAATGACTCCCCTTGCTAGCCAAAATCTCCAAATTGTTCAAAAGCTGAGATTTCTCTCCATAAATAGAAAATAGAGTAGGATTAGACTCTAATGCAAGAAACTAGAGTAAAAAAGGAATTAAAATAGAATAGTTATGGATTGGGGAAGAATGACAATACCTTTCCTTTTCCACAAGTTGATTCAATACAAAAGAGGCAAGAACCAATGCAAGAGATATTATATAGGGTTAGGAATCCCTAGGCGGCCAGCCTAAAAAAGTAGGAATTAGGGTTAGGGTTTTGACAAGTAGGCTAGGGCCAAGTCTCATTGGTAATGTAAATCAATTCATGAGTCAAAGCCAATGAACCTAATCATTTATCCTCATATTTGAAACTTGATTCTAAGTGACCTGGGTTGACTTATGTTAGACTAGGGTCTCACCATGCTAATCAAGTCACCATAGCTAGAGTCAATATCTAGGTTAGTCTCCGAAGTCTCAACTAACAAAAGTTAAAAATAACAATCATCACTTCAATAATTCAAAATAAAAAACTAGACTGATGAGAATGATAGACAATCATACCTCAAGTTCCAAAAAGATAAAGGTATCGCTCGCGCATCTCATCCTCCTGCTCCCAGGTAGACTCTTTTGGAGAATGATGCCTCCATGCGACGCGAACCAAGGGTATCACCTGGTTTCTCAGTACCTTCTCTTGGCGATCCAGAATCTCCACTGGCTGTTCTGGATAACTGAGAATAGGTCCCACCTCAATCTCCGAATGGTCAAGTACATGGCTAGGATTAGTCACGTACCATCTCAACTGTGATACGTGGAATACGTTGTGGACACCCACTAGTACAGGTGGCAAGTCTAGCATGTATGCTACGTCACCGACTCTCCCGCTGATCACGAAAGGTCCGATGAAACGCGGGCTAAGCTTTCCACCTCCACCAAAACGTATGTTACCACGAGTCGGAGATATCCTTAAAAAAACTATGTCTCCGACCTAAACAAAAACAAGGTCTCAAGTTACAAAATAATCAAACATGAACAAATAAACACAAACAAACAACCTACTTCTAATCATATCTCTAATCTGTACCTCAAACTCCAAAGGACTCCGGTGGCTATCTGTCCAATGCCGATGTCTGTCCTGCGCTATGCGAAGTCTGTCCCTGATAAGCTTCACCTTCTCGGCTGCGTCAACAACCATCTCTGGCCCCAGTAAAGCTCGCTCACCAACATCATTCCAAGATAAGGGTGTACGACACCTAGCCCGTACAACGCCTCGAAAGGCGACATCTCAATGCTGGCCTGAAAACTGTTGTTGTAAGCAAACTCCACCAAGTGCAGGTAATTCTCCCAGGATCCTCCAAAATCTAAGATGCATGTCCGCAGCATGTCCTCGAGCGTCTGAATATTACTCTCTGACTGTCCGTCCATCTGAGGGTGGTATGCAGTACTGAACTTGAGCTGAGAGCCCAAGCTAGTCTACAGACTCTACCAGAAATGGAAAGTAAAGCGACTATCCCGATCCGAGATAATGCTGACCGGAACTCCATGAATCCTGACAATCTGTCGCATGTACATCTCTGCAAGCCTCTCAGTAGACGTACCTACTTTAAATGTCAAAAAGTGGGCCGATTTGGTCAACCTGTCTACGATGACCCAAATCACGTCTTTCCCTCCTAGTGTACGCGGTAATCCAGATACAAAATCTATCGTAATATGCTCCCACTTCCACTCTGGAATGGGCAATGGCTGCAACAAACCTCCTGGCCTCTGCCTCTCTGTCTTGACCTGATGACAGACCAAACACCTGGATATGAAGCGAGCTACCTCCCACTTCATCCCATACCACCAGACGTGTTCCTCAGATTCCTGTACATCTTGTTGGTACCAGGATGTATAGAGTACTGAGATCGGTGGGCCTCCTGTATAACCTGCTCCCTGAGCTCTCCACTGGGGACACACAGCCTGGAACCGTGCCTCAAAGCACCATCCTCTGCAAGAGTAAACTCACCATCCACCAGCCCTGCTCGAACCTGCTCTCGGATACACCGCAGAGCAACATCCTCGAACTGTGTCGACTTGATCCTCTCCATCAAGTCTGACTGAATCTGAAGGCTCCACATCTGCATCTGGACTCCTGGCACAATCACCTCAATCCCCAGGCTCTCCAAGTCTGCTAGCAAGTAACGATCTATAGTCAAACACATGGCTGTCGGATACCTACTCAAGGCATCGGCAACCACGTTGGCCTTCCCTGGGTGATACTGTAGTGAAATGTCGAAGTACTTCATCAACTCCAACCACCTGCGCTGCCTCAAGTTCAGCTCCTTCTGTGTAAACACATACTTCAAGCTCTTATGATTGGTGAAGATCTCCACCCTCTCTCCATATAAGTAGTGTTTTCACAACTTCAAAGCAAATATCACTGCTGCCAACTCCAAGTCGTGGATAGGCTAGTTCTTTTCATGGGGACATAACTGCCTGGAAGCATAGGCAATCACCTTCCTATGCTGCTGCAAGACACAACCCAAACCCTTCCCTGAGGCGTCACTGTAGATAGTGAACCCTCCAGATCCTGATGGCAATGTCAGAATCGGAGCTGTCGTCAACCGCTTCTTCAACTCATCAAAAGCCACCTGACACTCCTCTGACCAAACAAACTTTGCATCCTTCCGGTCAGCTTAGTTAACGGCTCTATAATCCGGGAGAAATCCTGCACAAACCATCTGTAATAGCCTGCTAGTCCCAAGAAGCTCCTGATCTCTGTTACTGAACTCGGTGCCGACCAAGCCACAACTGTCACGATCTTCTTTGGGTCTACTGAGATCCCATCTCCAGTCATCACATGACCTAAGAAGTCAACTCTGTCCAGAAAGAACTCGTACTTCGAGAGTTTTCCATAAAGCTCCTCCCTTCTGAGTGTCTCAAGAACCACTCGCAAGTGCTCCTCATGCTCCTCCTCAGTCTTCGAATACACCACGATATCATCGATGAACACCACCACGAACTTGTCCAAGTACTGGTGGAACACCTTGTTCATCAAGTTCATAAATATCGCTGGAGAGTTGGTCAGCCCAAACGGCATAACCAAGAACTCAAACTGACCATACCGCGTCCTGAATGTGGTCTTCCGGATATCCTCCTTCTTTACCTTTACGTGATGATAACCTGACCTCAGATCAATCTTCGAAAAAACCCGAGCTCCGCTCAACTGATCAAAGAGATCATCATCTGCGACAGTTGGTATCTATTCTTGATCATGAGGTTGTTGAGTGCCCTGTAGTCGATACACATCCGTACCGACACATCCTTCTTAGGTACAAAGAGTACCGGAGCACCCTAAGGTGAAGAACTCGATCGGATGAAGCCCTTGTCCTGCAGCTCATCCACATGCTTCTTCAATTCCACCAACTCACTGTTGTTTACTCCATAGACATACTGAGAAATAGGCTCCGTGCCGGGAACAAAGTCTATCTAGAACTCAACATCCCTGTCCGATGGAAGTCCTGGCAACTCCTCCGGAAAGATGTCCATAAACTCTGCAATCAAAGGATGTGGAACTGCTTGCTCCTCAACCGAAACTCCGCAGAAAAGTCCGCTGCTCTGCTATGCCTGCCGTCGGGTGAACTCGAACTCTGGCTCTCCTGGCGCTCCGAACAGAAATCTACCCCCACGATAATCTATGCTGGCGTGATGTCTTCTCAACCAATCCATACCTATTACGGTAGCGTAGTTCGGTAGTGGCATTACGAGCAGACTTACCTCTAACTTTCGGCCTCCCAAAATAATACTCCACCCTCTGCAAATATCACTCATGAGGATAATACCACCCCCGGTCGTGATCTTGTAGGTCCTAAACAATGGTTCCGATACAAGGCAGTGTCTAACAGCAAATGATACAGACACAAAACTGTGGGAAGCCCTATAATCAAATAAGGCAAAAGCTGGAATGGAGTCAAGAAGAACAGAACCTGCGATTAGCTTCCCAATAGCCTCTGCATCCTCGGCCGCCATGGCAAAAGCTCGTCCCTACTGGCCTCCCCTGGCCTGCTCCTGGTGTTGCACGAACCGCTGCTGCTGAGTCGACAACAGTCCCTTCTGTGGTCCCACTAGAGCCTTGGCTCCTGCTCCCTGTGCTACTCTGTCTGCGAAGAGGCAACAGTCCCTCAGTTGATGCTCTAACGAACCACAGAGAAGACACTTCCCCAGCCTCTTCCTGCACTTACCCCATCCATGCTCCAATTTTTTCTAGAAAGTACAACTAGTAGACTGCTGCCTCGTGGCCTGCTGCGGCTGCCTGTGCTGTTGATGCTGATCTAGCTGAAGTCTCGGCTACTGGAACTGCTGCGGCTGAAACTGTCTCTGCTAGTCTGCTGAAAGTACGGCATCTTGGCCGGTCCTCCACTACCACAGGCTCCCTGAGTGTCTTGCCCCCTATTGAGCCTCAGCTCAAGATCATCCTCTGCTGCTAAGGCACCCACCAAGATCCCCTCAAAAGTGGCACTGCGGGCACTCTTGGTATAGGACTTCACCTCCTTGACTAGTCCATTCCTGAACCTCCGGGCCTTCGTCGCCTCAGATAATCCCCCAACAAACCTGCCTAGACGGCAGAACTCTCCAACATACTCCTCTACTATCTGACTACCCTGTACTAAAGCCTCGAACTGAGTCTCCAGAGCACCAAGCGCCGCATCGGGGAAAAACTTCTCCTTGAACAGCTTCTTGAAGGCTGCCCAAGTCTGCCCAACCGTACCAACCCTCAGGTCGGTCTAGTACCATGTGCGGGCCAAATCCTGTATTATACTGACCGCCGCCTCGATCTGTAGCCTCGCTCGAATCTCTGTCAGCCTAAAAATCTCCTCCATATGCTCAATCCACTCATCAGCGTACATGATGCCCTCTGTACCTCTGAAGTCCCACGGGTGTATCTTTTAGAAATCTTGGATGCCCTTCTCCCTCGGCTGATGCGGCTGCTGAACTTCCGGTGGCTGAGTTGCTGCCCTCTCAACTGTCGTCAGGGCCAGATCGATATCCCGAATGAACTCGGCCGTCTGACGTTGCTGTTGGGCCTGTTGGGCTTCCAGGAATTGCTGGAAGAAAGTGAACAACTGGACTGCTTCAACAGATCCCGAAGGTGGCTGCTGCTGCTGGAGTATCTTTGGAATCTCCGGGATCTGCCTGCAAACTGCTGGTGGAGGGGCTCCTCCGAATGCAGCTGAGACACCCACCCCAGCTGGCATAACTAGGGCTGCGGTACCGGAGGCTGGCTGCTGAGGACGAGAGGTGGTAGACTTCTCATCAGTGTTCCCCTGACCTGGGCGATGTTATCTAGTCTCGACCATCCTGGAGACAGATCAAACAAGAAAATAATTTCTGAAAATGAGTCAAAATAGCAAATGAGGACAGTTTATATTCAAGAAAAGGCAATAAGCAGCAAATTTAAATAAAAGGAATCTGATTAAGAGTTTTCCTAATGTGATTGAGTACCTTCAAAAATATCCTAATCCTACTGCAAGCTGTAATGATATTCTAGTTCGAATACCACCGCAATTCTAAACTGGACCTGCATGGGCCACCACTAAAAATATGTCACGACCCACACCCAGTGTAGGGGCACGAGAAGTGGTTACGTCCAGCCTAGGTCGCAGTGTCGGTAGTAAAATGTTGTCCCAGGTCACATATATCTAACAGTTATAAGGTACCTGTACAGTTATACTCTCCGAATGGAAGAATAATATAAAGTACAACTTAATCACAGCTAAGAAAGAAAGTACGATGAGATAGATTGATAATAACAATAGAATCCATGGATGAATACAAGATAAGAGAGAGAACTAAATGTCTAAGATAAACAACTTCACAATCTAGAATACAAATTCCCAAATAAGTACAAGTGTCTCCAACAAGACATGATGATAAAAAAGATACTGGTCTAGCTAACTAGCCTAGACTACTGGGGTAATATCCTCTGCAAGTGCTGGGTCCTCCTGGGAGTCCAGATCACATGTGTCATCTAGGCCTGCTCTATAGTAAGTATGGCAGAAATCCTCAAGGTCATCTGTAATGTTTCAACAGGTCCAGTCAGGACGGAAGAGAGCACAGTACATCTCACGCAGTTCATATCATGACAGGAATATAATACAGGCAATAGAGTAAGATACATGAAACGCTGAAGAATATACATAAAATAAAAAGAGAAGACTGTAAAGAAATATCTATTATACGTAAAGAGCTACAGTAAACTAGTAATTTAGAGTACAAGATAGACATATGAACGACTTGATAATAAACATGAGAGGTTGTACATGGCTATACTACTTTGAAAATATCCACATGACTATTTCTACTCCCCTATCCCCAATCAATACACAAGGATCCGTTCAAGTTATGTTATTGTACATGATTTCACATGGGAGCCCATAAATGGGTGCACATGAATATAAACATAGGGACTTCGTGAACATGAGAGTACATGAATTACGAGAGTGCACATGAATGGTAAAAGCACAAGAATACAAGATAAAAGTGAAACGCACATGACATGTGTATCCGATGCTCCCGAGGTGGATAACATCGTATGAAAAGATCCATATAGTACTAATCCGTGTTTCCATCGTGACAGCATTAAGTAAAGTAATCAAGAGCAAGAATAAGTCCTAGAAAGTATGAAACGGTCAGAGAATGAACTCGCCTGATATCCTGAGTATCTGAATTAAATACTGCCTGAGGAGTGGTGTCTGGCTCCTATTCAGAATAGCACATGTCACAACATATTCAAAATGGTAAAATAGACTGCTACAATGTATTCTACATGATATTTGGTTCAATCCAGGCTAAAGTCAACCTTTGGTCAACTCTAGTCAACTCACACTAGTCAAACTAGGTTAACTAGGTCAAACCTAACCCAAACAAGTCTCACTAAGCCTAACTATACCTATCTAGCATTCACACATCATCACAAAGCCATACAAACCTAACATTACACAATCGCATGTGTATACATGCCTTATACACATAGGCCTACACATAGGAATATACATAGGCTATATCATATAGGCTTTGTGCCATATACAACCTATATTGGCAACACACACATTTAATTACTATATATATATATATATATATATATATATATATATATATATTTATATATATATATATATATATATATATATATATATATATATATATATATATATATATATATATATATATATATATATATATTATATATAAAAAAATATATATATATTATATATATATATATAAAAAAAATATATATATATATATATATATATATATATATATATATATATATATATATATATATTATATATATATATATATAATATATATATATATAATATATATATATATATATATATATATATATATATATATATATATATATATATATATATATATATATATATATATATTTTATATATATATATATATATATATATATATATATATATATATATATATATATATATATATATATATATATATATATATATATACTAAATTATAGGCAATGAGCATATATATATATATTTATTACACATTTATCACATAAGGATATAGATTATATGTATATATACAAAATAGAGAGATAGAGTGACAATGCATATTACATTATTATCATACAGGAATATATATATTATATTTATATACTTGTATAGAGAGAGGAATAAAATGACAGGGAAATCCAAATGTGTGTGTGTGCCATGTGTGTGTACATGTATGTGGGTTCCTCTGTGTGCATGAGTGTAGTGTGTGATAGTACATAGGGTCTTAGGCTGTTCATGTGTGTAGATGTGTATGAGTGTGTGTTCATAGGTGTCAATGTGCATACATGACAGTTTTCAGTTAACAGTGCAATGTGTGTGTCAAGTGTTCTCAGTTAGTGTTCTTGTGTGAGTGTGTATAGATGTAGGGTGTTAGGTCAATATGTTCCCAGTTTTTATTCAGTAGAGTGTGCATGTGTAGATAGGGAAATATCATAGGTTATAGGGATATCTCAATGTATGTGCTCATGTTCTCAGTGCAATGTGTGTAGATATGTAATAGGAATCAATGCATACATAAAAGTGTGTCAATCCTCAGTTTTGAGTTCAGTTTTGAGTGTGTGTGTGTGTGTGGATGTCAGTGTACACATGACAGTGTCAAGTGTTCTCAGTTTTCATGTGCGTGTGAGTGTGCTATATGAGAAAACAGTGTTCAATAACAGTTTTTCCAGGAAACAATCGAATGCAAGTTCGAAAACCATTGATCAATCACTAACCATGAACCCTAACATGTAGACAATCTCAGGCATAAATATATGATCCAAACATGATAAATTAACCACTCAAAAATCAGTTTAACATAATATAAATCTCAGGAAAAATCGGGTAACAATCTAGTATCAAAAAAATAGGGAATCATCAATTCGAGTTCGAAAATATAATTAATAATCAATTCAATTGGTTGGTAAGTGAAGTGCCACATGTGAATGTGTCATAGGTGTGTTCTAGTGTCCAAGAACTGGACACAAACGTGTCCAAAACAGTTCCACACACTCAAGTACTGAAATAGTATACTGACAGCGTCGTACGCTTGTGTCGAGTGAGCTAGGGACACGTGTGTCCCACCAAGTGTGTCGTGGTCGTGCACATAGGTAGAGGGGGTCTAGGGCTAGTGACTGAACACCTTGAAACGTGTCTACAATGTGTCTACGAGAGACACGAAGTCCGTGTCAGCGATCAAAGTTCGGCTGTGCACTGTCAGTACAAAACCAGTGCAACCTCGATATCTCACAAACCACACCACAAAACTCGATAAAACTTTGTAGACCACCCGTCAGTCATCTCCTCTAACTACCAATCAAGTTTTGTGCCATCTCGTGTTGTGTCCACGAAGAAAACGGACACGGGTAGCAGGACACCCGATTGAGTCCTCTTGCAGTGAGTTCGTGTCCATGTTGGACACGGACACAGCTTGATATGAGCTCAAAGTTAGGGTTCTAGAATCCCCACATGTAGGGCTACGAAAATATGTAATTAGTTTTGTAAAATACGAAAATCCATTTCTATGTGGCATTCTTACAAACACATGCACATACACATTGACACGTGTCCGATACGGACACCAAATGGACACGATTTCTTACCAAACTTTAGGAACAGCTAGGGGACACCTAGATCTAGGCTACTATGCAATAAAATTAGAATAAAAATACAATTTAGAGGGTTTACCTATAGTGTGTCAAATGACAAGAAAAGCTTCAAATAGAATGATTTCCCTTGCTAGCCAAAATGTCCAAATTATTCAAAACCTGAGAATTCTCTCCATAAACAAAAAATAGAGTAGGATTAGACACTAGTACAAGAAACTAGAGTAAAAAAGGAATTAAAATGGAATACTTATGGATTAGAGAAGAATGACAATACCTTTTCTTTTCCACAAGTTGATTCAATACAAAAGAGGCAAGAACCAAAGGAAGAGATATTCTATAGGGTTGGGAATCCCTAGGTGACTGGCCTAATGAAGTGGGAATTAGGGTTATGGTTTTGACAAGTGGGCTTGGGCCAAGTCTCATTGGTAATGGAAATCAATTCATGAGTCAAAGCCTATGAACCTAATCATTTATCCTCATATTTGAAACTTAATTCTAAGTGACTTAAATTGGGTTGACTTAAGTTAGACTAGGGTCCTACCATGCTAATCAAGTCACCATAGCTAGAGTCAACATCTAGGTTAGTCTCCGAAGTCTCAACTAACAAAAGTCAAAAATAACAATCATCACTTCAATAATTCAAAATAAATTCAAATTTTACAAAATGACCAAAATACCCTCAAAATAAATTTTGGTAGTGACAGAGTCGGTCTTGAAGTTTAGGACCTGTTTGGTAGGCCCCACAAGTGCCATCGTAAGTTTCACAAAGTGCTTCCTTGGCTTTTGTACCTGATAAACACCGGCGTAAGAGTCTGTCGAAGGAACGACGATACAACGTTTTAGTTTGAACGTCACAGTAGAATCAAAGAGAGCATCTTCTAATGGAGGCTGCTACCTTGGCGTTGTCCGGTAGGATTCCGTCGCCGCAAAATCTACAAAGGGGGACCGCTAGTCTCGAACATCCTCATTTACATCCGTAAAATGGGAGGTTTGCATACATAATTATTCTTAGGGAATACTAGATCTTGACCAATCACTGTGATTATTTGCTGAGTTCCGACGGGCGCTGCTAGCAAGGCCGCAAGACCAGCCAGGGTGTTAGCTTCTAGGTTTTGTAATCTTGGAAAGTGTTCTATAAAGAATCTCGAAAAGGTAGAGATCACCGAGATCGCTTCTTGATGATACATTATTAGGTTTTTATGTCGGACCTCATATTTCTCTCTAACCTGACTGACTATCAGCTGAGAGTCACCATAGGCTTCATCGAAATCGACCCCTAGCTCTCTGGCTAGCCGGAGCCCTATAATGAGACCATTGTACTCGGCCATATTATTGGAACATGGCTCCGGGAGTGAATATGCTCATTGGATGACTGGATCATCAAGAGAGATTGATACTACCCCCACTCTTGCCATGATATCACCCTTGGGACCTATCCTTGAAGTACCGTCAAAGAATAATTGCTAAGCTGGCTCTTCTGTTATGACGTGGGCCTCTATTAGCTCGTCCGGGATGTCCTCATATTGTTTTGAGTTTCCAACTACTGGATGATCCGCCAGGAAGTCAGCTAGCGCTTGGCCTTTGATCGCTTTTTGTGGAACAAACACCGTATCATAAGGTGACAATAGTATGCCCATGTAGCGAGGCGTGAATTTAGCGCTCCTAGTTTGGTCATGAGGGCCTGAAGGGATTGAGCCTGGAGATGATGTGAATTTTCTGTCCCAATATGTAATGACGGGTTTTCTGGATGGCAAAAATTCGGGCAAGACATTTTTTCTCAACATGGGTATATCTATTTTCAGCTCCGATCAGCTGCCGACTGAGGTAATAGATATCTTGTTCGTAGCCTGCATCACTATTTTGGGCTAACAAGGCATCGAGGGAATTGTCTATGGCTCAGACGTAAAGCAGAAAGGGTTTACCCATGACTGGGCTACTAAGACCAGAGGGTTCATGAAGTACCCTTTAATGTCTTCGAAGGCTCGTTGGCATTCTTCGGTCTAAACGTAAGATACTTCCTTCTTCATCAGTTAAGTGAAGGGATTACAACGACCTGAGAGATTAGAGACAAACCTTCGGATGTATGCTAAGCGCCCTTCAAGACCACGAAGTTCACGAAGGTTCTTTAGTGGTTGCATCTCGATGATAGATTTTGTCTTCTCGGGATGGACGTGGATCCCTTTTGAAGTTGTGGTAAAACCCAAGAACTTATCGCTAGATACTCCTATGAAGGACTTGGTCGGGCTCATCTTCAATTGGTGCACCCTCATCAAGTTGAAGACGGTCCTTAAATCATGAATGTGAACACCACGAAAGTTACTTTTGATCGTGATATCATCAACATAACACTTGACAGTCTTTCACAAGTTCTTGCAAAATATGGTACTCATAGCTTGCTGGTGTGTAGCACCTACATTCTTCAAACCGAAAGGCTTCACATTGTAGCAAAATATACCAATCGGAGTCCAGAACGACGTATGCCTCCCGTCTTCTGGAAATATTTTGATTTGGTTATATCCTGAGTAACCATCCTTAAAGGACAAATGCCCGAACCCATATGTGTTCTCTACCTTTACGTCGGTGATAGGTAACAAAAATTCATCCTTTGGGCAAGCGGCATTCTGGTCACAGAAGTCTATACAAACTCGGATTTTTCTATTCTTCTTGACGAATGGAACAATATTGGTTACCCAGTCAGGATGTTGTTCCTCACGGATGAAGCCACTCGCTATGAGTTTATTCACCTCTGCTTCAACAGCATTCGTGATAATCAGGCGGAACCACCGTTGCTGTTTCTTCACTAGCTTAGCATTGGGTAGGATGTTCAATTTGTGCACGATGATGTTTGGATCCAGGCCTGGCATATCTTCGTATCTCCAGGCAAAGACATCTATGTATTCCTTTACAAGCTTAATGAAAGATTCACGGTCCTCCCCTTTAAGACTTTTACTAATAAAGATTGGCTTAGGAGACGCGTTATTTTCCAAATTGACCTGTATGACCTCATCTTTGGTAGGAGGCTCGCGCTCTTTGAAGCGTTTCTTCTATTGGAAATCAAGTTGTCGAACCCACGGTTCGACTTCAAAAGGCTCAAAGAATTGGTCATAATCTTCTTCGATATGATCCACGGACGTCATATTCAATGATAATATTTTCTGGAATACCTCTCCGATGCTGACATCGGAGTCATAGGAAGATTCTGAAGAACATGAGTAAGTTTCCTCCTTGGGTAGTAGAATTTCAGGAGATTTGGATAAGGCATACCTTTGGAGAAGTTGACCTTGATTGTCGAGTGTCGACCTTTACCATAGTTAAGGCCATATTGCTGTTCAAGTTATACCCTATCTTCTGGATGATTCGTCGGACTTGAGGAGTGTAGTGGTGAGTCTGCACCGTACTGGTTTCATGTTCTAACTCCTGAGGGATATTGGACCGAGAACCTTCTACTCGGCCGAAGGTAATAGACTTCCCTTCCTTCTTTCTGGCTGGTACTATGAAATACGCATCGCGCTTTGGGAGAACTAGGCTCACAGAGTAGGCGAACACAACTTATGTTTGCAGCAAAAACCTTAGGTCTTTCTCAAATAAATATGTTTTAAGAGAAAAAAAGTTATAAGAAGGCATCCTTTTATTGATGAAATAGGACAAATCCTCCAATAGGAATATATTGTCAGAGGCAGAAAAATGAGGCACAACCATGTCTTTCAAATTGCTACCCCAGTATTTACGGCTGGTGGGAATGACGAGGGAAGAGGCGGACTGTGCAGCTTCACTACAAGGGATTTGGTGAGAAATATTCTTTTGTTAGCGGCTTCCCTTTCAGCCGAATGACTAACAGAGCTGGAGTCTTTGTCAGGAGCGTGGCTATCAATTCTGTAGGGCATTCTTTTAGTTTTACTTTTATAGGCCCTTCAGAGGAAGTTTGAGCTTCCGTCTCATCATCAGCGCTCTCACCAGAGTCCTTTTGATGGTTCTTTCAGAATAGATGAGATTTCGTATAGTAGACCTTGACTCCTTTGAAGGGATCGATGTCTGCGACATCAGTCTTTACTACACTGTCACTAGTGACATACTTGAAGCATTGGTGTAGGGTGGATGGCACGATCATGTGTTCATGTATCCATGGTCTTCCCAATAGAACATTATAGCAAGAGTCCGCATCAATTATATTACAGATTGCCTCCATCATCAGATCAGCAATTTGGATTTTCAGACAGATCTTTCCCTCTGGTCAGCTTTTGCCATTATTGAAACCACTGATCATGGTTTGGGTTGGAGATAATCAATACATCAGAATCCCCAGACTATGCAATAAGCAGTGGAGAATGATGCTTACACACGACCCATGGTCAATATGCATGCGGTCGACCTTGACATCACCGATATATCCCATACAATACAAGGATCCGGCATGCCTATTGTTCTTCAGTAGCATGTCCTGCTGCGAGAGCGTAATGCTTGGTATGGTCACCATCACTTCTGATGAGAACACGCAGCGGGACCTTCTTTCGGCTGCTGTATTTATCCTATGTAGGACTCGACATGTTGCAATGCCTCACTGAGAGCCTCTCGAGTCTTCTTGGTGAGGCGAATGGGTTCAAACAATGATATCCTGGCCAGAGTGTTGGCTAGTTGAGCCAGGATGTCGAAGTTATAAGGCCTATCGAGCCCCATAGCAATTTTTTTCTTAAGGGTTTGTCAAAACGCCCTTTTCAGTTTCTACTTATCCGTTGCTAGTTGTTGGGATGAGCCAGGTTCGGATGAGTTGGGATTTACGGACGTCGATGCCGACGATACCTCTTTTCCAAGGGCCTGGTCATAGTTACGTGAGTAATCTTTACCAGCCCTAGTTGCTTCCACCTTCTCCTCATTTATTGCGAAAGAGATCGTATTGCAGGATTTGACCTTCTTTCCTTTGATCTTGCAGGCATGACGTGCGACAGGCCAGACTAGATCGTTAGTAAGGTCCGGGTGTACCCACATGACCACTCTTCGAGGTATTTTGACGGATACTAGCCCCGATGTTTGAGCAGCTTGTCGGTTAACGACCTTCATAGTAGTTTTTAGGATCGGGACGAACCCATCTTGTGCCTTCATTGGCAGGAAATTGTCGAATTGGTGGGTCACCATGTTGGCAGAGACCACCTTCTCTTTAAAGTCTAATGAAAGGACGTTGGCATCGACCATCTTCTGTATGTTATTCTTCATGATATAGCAAAGTCGCGTAGTGGACATACCGATGATAATGCTAATACTTGGGATCATCCACCTTGTCTACCTTGTCAGGACACCTGGGAGGTGGAAGTTGGACTTGCCTTCTAGGTACATTGAGTAGCTGCAGCTTATCCTCATCTTTGAAAAAATAGTTCCCCTTTTGACTTGGGGGTCTCTCGGGCTTCTGAGCAGGAGCTGCACCCTGACTGAGGCTTGCGGTCATGACCTGCTTTGCTTTGGACTCCCGATCATTATTGTTGGAAACCCTAGCAGAGCTTCTGCCTTTCTTAGTAGAAAAACTCATTTCCAACAAATGAGCCTCCTTAGCTTTCCTTTCGGCATCCTCGACATTGATAATGAACGCAACCAAGTCTGTGTGATTGGAGGAACCCGTCCAAAGTTTTGTCATAGGTAACAAGCCTTCCCGACAGGTGTCCATCAAGACTGATTCAGGAACGTCGGGTGGTAGTCTTAGTGCAGCTTATCGAAACCATTCTACGTAGTCCCGAACAGATTCCTTATCCTTCTGCGTGCTGTCCAACAAAGTGAACAATGTCATATCCATTTTTGGCTCATAAAATCGAGATAGGAATAGATGCTGAAGGTCATCGAAGGTCGAAACACAATTACCGGGGAGACTACAAAACCATTTGTAGGCGACTCCCCTCAAGGCAGCGACAAACATATTTGCGAGGAGAGCAACATCTTTTAATAAGTTCCCCATCATAGTGCCAAATGATTCAGATGTTGACGAAAAGATCCCTTCCCGTCAAAGGGAGTGATGGTCAGAGGTTTGTACTTAGTAGGATAGACCACCTTTTCCATTCAACTGGAAAAGGTTGACTAAGCCCCAGCTTCCATCAAGATTTTTGTTTGTCTTTGGCGTCAACTCTTGCTCGGAGATCTCGGATGGCTTCCAGAACTACTTCTGACGCTGCTGTCATAGATGCGTACGGCATGCTATGATTACTAGCTCCAAGAGGTAGCGCTACATGATGACTCATATTCGTGTGATTGGGGGCATTGGATTCCCTATTATTCCTCGGTTCCGAAGCCGAAACCTGTGGTTGTGACGAGATTTGGGTCGCCTTCAACTCAGCAACCTTCTTCGTTAAGAGTACCAGGCTAGCATTCATAGTATGCATCATTTTCTCTAGCACCTCGAAGCATTGGGTGTCCTGGGATCTTTGTTCGTCACTCGTCATGTGTGACGGCATGACACGGGTACAAGCTAATCGCTCACCATGTGTGACTCCTATGCTTCACTGTCGGCAGTATAAGCAATCATCTGGGAACAGTTGTAAAATTGGTGTTCCAATCGTCCTCCGTCCTTGAGTTTTCAGAAGCATACTGGGGATGGGTACCACCGGCACTTTCTTCTTTGATTCTATGAGAATCACTGTCCCTTTGGAATGTAGAGTTGTGCTACTGTATCGGGAGTTGCCTGCCTCCTGCGACTTGGACGTGCTGAGGGTCGGTACCCCCAACTATGACAATAACAGGTACGGGGCATTGGATACCCCAACTTTTGAGGCTGCGGATAAAAGTTTGGATTTGGAATGGGTGCTCTGGAATACCCCGGTGTTGGGCACAACCAACTTGCTGCTCTTGAATCGGTTCTGCGATGTATTGACCGAAGGGTTGGAGTTTCTTCTGTCCAAAGGGGAACTTCCTGTAGCATGGCACGGGGCGAAGAGTGGCTCTTCCTCATCGTCTGATCGTATCCGTTCACCAAGACACTATCAGCTAGATCTGATGGACTATAGCCGTAAAAATACGGACTTTCTTTTTGGGACTACTGCCGATTTTACACAGCAACAGTTAATAACTATACTAGCACACATGTGCCCAATATAGGGTGTTTTGCATGTAGCATCTGCGATTGTTCAGTTCACTTTGTGTTTGTGATTAATCACTTGACGCGGATCGTGAAAAGGAAGGTTCATTTTTATGTCTTCTTCAAGCACTCGATTAGAATGGTTGTTGTGGCATGGAAGTGGAAGTACGTCTATACTGATCTCTTGTGCGTGAAGCATATCTAGGAATTTGGGGGATCTGGAGATTGGTCCAACCCTGGCGCACAGGCGCGTGGACATGACCTATAGAGTTTTCTATTAGATGCACACATCACCGTTAGAGGCGCGCAACTCCTGTCCATTGCCGGCTCGGCAATCGTGGCATGCCTTGCACGTGCAACCCGTACCTTCATCTTGGATTTAAGCCTGCAATATGCAACGTCTTTGTCTTCACACGCCTTGGGCTTATTACCACCCAAGCGGTCCAAGGCGTTGAGTTTGCCTCGGGTCGATTTGTTCCTGCGCCTTTTGATAGGTGCATGTTCCCTTGGCAGCATTTAAGCATTGTACTTCTCAAAATCAAATGCTCGGGAAGGAGCGAAGAGTAATGCCGCAAGCGTGCCAGGTGAAAGTTGCACTGGCACGTGCTGCTCTCCTTCAACATGTTATGGGTAGGCTATACGAGCTTTAGGCACCCACACCTTCTTTATTTTCTTAGGCATAGACATCCTAGGGGAAGGACTTGCATTATCCCTAGAGAACATTTTCTCAAATGCTGATTGGTCGAACTTAACGACCAAGATCTTCGCAGTGGTTCCAAGCATGGCTGTGTCAGTCTGCATCACAGACTTCTCGTCGGAGGAGAAGGACGTCTCCAGCAGAGTCGCCATCTTGTTTGCCATCGCTTCTTGATGTTGTGGAGAGAGCATTAAAGGTTGCAAACAAGAATACAAGAGGGAACCCTTGAATAGTAATCTTCCAATTATACTTTATTTTTGATCTGGGTCGTGATAATAGAGGGTTGCTTCATTACTCCGTTGATGGCCTGACTGGAAGAGGGTATTGCCGGCACTTCACTGGCTAAGGGGAGCAGCAAAAACTCTCTCTAGAGTGCTCAGGAACTCTTGAGGAAATAGAAGAACTGGGGGAATCATGAGCCTCAAATGAAGGAGAATCCCTCATATTTATAACAGATATGAGGCATCACTGTATGCACCTATGGGAGATAGGCGCATGTGCCTTTGATTTCCACGTGATGTTCGGTTACAATGGCGCACACAATTTACTAATGTGGGACTTATAGGTGATCGCCATGTGTGACTTTGTTGAGATTTTAGGGGAGAGGATCTTTGAGCTGCTGAGAACTCGCTCCTTGGACGCGACCAGGCCCTCGACACGTAGTGCGTGCCTAGTTCCCCACACGCCTAGGAAGCACTGTCCTGGGTGGCATGTTTATTATTTTTGGAGAAATTTAGGCACGGGGTATAAGTACACGCGCCTGGGAGGAAGGACTCAAGGCGACACATGCCTGAGCTTGATGCGCGCATGGGAGAAACTCAAACACACGCCTGAGTTTGACGCACCTTTCTGTACTATTTCCGAGGAGGCTGAACCTTGACATTTGTGTCCAATCTTTGTACGAGAATCGAAGCGTCATATTGTTGTATTCGAGAGGAGTTAAGCTCATTAAATGTAGCCTCGAGGACAGTGACCCGGAGGCGTAGGTGGGGATGCAAAGGATGAGGCACACCTGTATAAGTAAGGCACGGGTAGGAAGAAGGGCGCGCCCTTGGCGACGCATGAGTAACCCAAATAATTATAACTTTGACCTTTGAGCCTTCTAGTTGTCTTTTGTACAAAGATCGAGGCAAGAACATAGGCAACATGACGCTTAGATTAAAGAGGCATGAGTAGCCTAACGCCAATGAGGCGTAAGGCACTCCTTGTATTTTTTCTATAAGGCACGTGACCCATGCTCCTATACTCCTCACTCGCTTTGCTAAATGCTCGACGAATACTCTTTCATCCGTTGTCTCATCAACGACAACCATTACCTGGAAAACTCCTTCTTTGGTAAGACTAGCTTCTTGTACCAACAATATTTTTCAGAACATCCACGAGAATAATGTTCTTATCCTTGGAAAACTTGTCTTCAAAGAATTTTGTGTCACGAGACTAAAACATATAATTGAATCAATATCAGAAGATCTTCGAGTGTTGCTTTCAATAGCAATCCTAGAAATATGGTCTTCTTGGTCCTCGTCTACGGCTTCTGAATCTTGACATACAGAAACTTCATGTACACCATAAACCCCGTATTCGAATGTCATTCGAGTAAGGTCTAGAACCCGTAGCTCATGAAAAATAATTTCAGATATGGCGAACATTAATTTATTAGAATAAATGTAGCCGTAAGCGCAATCTATCCCCAGAAGCATTTTGGAAGAGCCATAGATAGATATCATCTCTGATAGCATCCTGATATTCTTCCTGAAACTCCAATAGATTGGAGAGAATATGAAACATTTGTTCCATTGACAATTCCATGTTTTTTACAGAACGATATGAATTCTAATGAATAATGCTCCTCGTCTTGATCACTTCTGAGTCTCTTAATTTGAGACCAGTTTGATGTTCAACTTCAGCTCTGAAGTCACTGAATTTTTTGAATGTTTCATCTTTGATTTGTTAAGATATACGAATGCGTACTTCGATAAATCATCTATGAAAGTATTAAGTTACTTCATCCTAGCTCTGTGGAGAATTGTTAAAGTCACATATGTCTAAGTACACCAACTTTAAAAGATCTTTACTTGGGTTCAATAGACTGAGCAGCTTCTTGACAATCTTTGTTCATGCACATACTTCACATTCCTTTATTTCCTTACCCCCACATACTGGAGGTTAGGGCTAGACTAGACAATTTTTTTTTACATTGAACATATCCTAGTCTATTATGCCACAACCCAAGAAGAAGCGGCTATATTAACATAATTAGTCGGAGTTATAAGTTGAAGTTTGAACATAGCTTCGGTATAAAAAACTTTTAGATGTATGTTCCTTTACAGGACACAACCATCTGACCAACGTTGATGTAATATCCTCAAGTCTGTGTTGCAAAGCAGACTTCCTGAGACCAGGTTCTTGGCTATCATCGGTACGTGCTTCACATCTTACACCGTCAGCGACTTCTCCGAAGTCACATTTAGTACCGCCGTCCCTATCCCAAGTACTTTAGCTTGTTCCTCGTTCGCCATAATAGCCTTCTCAGATATAGGCTTATATGTGGTAAACAACTCATTCTTTAAGTAAACATTACAGGATGCACCAGTGTCCACCTACCAATCAGTGTTGACACCAGTCATGACAACATGCACAATCATAACAACCTTGTTTGGCTCACCTTGCTTTGTCTGCTTGGGCTTGGATATGCAGTCTTTTCGTTAGTGGCCCTACGAGAATTTTATCCTCTAGAATAATGGGCTTATGATCTATCAACACGTAATCCACGTTTACGAGTTGAAGATTAAGGCTGGCCTTCCACTTCAAGATGTTGTACTACCAAAATAAGTCATATCAGCGACGTATTTAGCGACTCCAAGGTAGAACATCGCTAATTTTTAGGGGTTTAGCGACGTTTAACTAGGACGTCGCTGTTGGTCGCCAACAGCTACTACTAGCGACGTCTAGCGCCTATAATTTGTTAAATGGGAACTTGCGTCACAAGTTCGTCGGTACACGTCGCTGATATGGCGACGCATAGCGACGCAATTTAAGCGGCATCGCCGTTTATTAAATATCAGCGACGTTTAGCGACGTCCTTTTCGGACGTTGCTAAACATTTCATATAGGCTGCGAGGGTTTCCTTTTCGATCATTCACAAAATTTTCCCCTAATTTCTCGTGCGCTCCTCCTCCGCGGCGCTCCTCCGGCGATTTCCCTCCTCCGACCTCCTCCTCCGCGGCGCTCCTCCGGCGATCTCACTCCTCCGGCCTCCTCCTCCTCCTCCTCAGGTAGCTCCTCTATTTTTTTCCTCTCTCTCACACACACACATACACTCTCCCCTGTCCCCGCTTCCAAGTTTAGGATTCAAATTTGATGTGTGTGTTCTCGTGAAGTTGGACACTTCGTGTCCACTTGTGTGGACACGAATCAACCCTCTGACACGTACACATGTGGGGGGTGACATTTCTGTACTATTGATTTGGGTTTTTATTGGTTTTCCAGTTCGGATTTGGGGTTTTTGAATTCTTTTCACTGATACATTAAAATCAGTCCTGACACTATAAATTCAAACTGATATTTCGATTTTGGATTTAAATTTGATTATGAGATTCAATGTTTAAAAGTATTTTTGAATTCGAATATTAATATACAAACTGTGATTAAATGGAATATGGAGAACTGAAAACTGGGTTTTGATTTTAGAATTCAAACTGAGATATGGGTTGAAGGGTTAGTGAGTGAATGTACTAGGCAGTAATTGGATATGGCACTTGGCCTATGTTTTGGTTCAGAGTTCGGGTTTTTGGGTTGTTATATCTGATTATATATAATTCAATATGTATGCACTTATGTAAGTGTGTTCATATAGGTTTCAAGATGTCAGTGGTTAAGATTTCAGTATTAGTTATCAACATTGGTAGCAGTTTCATGTTACCCTAGGTATGATGGCTTGGCTAGTTCATGTTACCCAAAGAAAATTTGTCTATTGATATGGACTTAGATAAATTCCTATTGGGAAATGATATTGGAAAAAGGATTAACCTGAGAATAGGCTTAACTGAACAGTGATATCAGTTAGCAACTATTTTCTGACTTTGAATGTCAGGCATTTTGGGAAAATGGTGAGATACACCAAGTCAGACACTGTTTCTACAGCCATTCGACTGGCGAGGTAGAAACCTATTTACGATATTTGCTATAAGGACTTTGCATTAATCTACGGTACGACATCGTGATCAGGACATAGTCCCTGCAGCCATTCGACTGGCGAGACAGAAACTATGTAGTCGTAGATAAAATTGACTGTCCTTCGACCCCCATCCCTCGGCAATGATGATACGAGAACCTATCACTACATCTTTTAGTAGTAGATAATGTCTTAGTATTACATTTTGTGTGTTCATCTTATTGATTCTGTTACATCCTTCAGATACTATATTCGATAAGAACATATACTACACCATATGTACAGAACATAGATGATTCACACTAATGTATGCTAGAATATATTTTGGGTTGTGTTCTGAGCCATCCGTTCTCACACTTGACAAAAAATCGAATATAACCTTTTTATCTGCCATTTGACTGGCGAGACAGAAATCTATGTACGATATTTGCTATAAGGACTTTGCATTAATCTACGGTACGACATCGTGATCAGGACATAGTCGCTGCAGCCATTCGACTGGCGAGGCAGAAACTATATAGCCGTAGATAAAGTTGACCGTCCTCCGACTCCCATCCCTCGGCAATGATGATACAACAACCTATCATTACATCTTTTAGTAGTAGATAATGTCTTAGTATTACATTTTGTGTGTTCATCTTATTGATTTTGTTACATCCTTCAGATACTATATTCGATAAGAACATATACTACACCATATGTACAGAACATAGATGATTTACACTAATATATGCTAGAATGAATTTTGGGTTGTGTTCTGAGCCATCCGTTCTCACACTTGACAAAAAATCGAATATAACCTTTTTATCTGCCATTCGACTAGCGAGACAGAAATCTATGTACGATATTTTTTATAAGAAATTTGCATTAATCTACTGTACGACATCGTGATCAGGACATAGTCCCTGCAGCCATTCAACTGGCGAAGCAGAAACTATGTAGCTGTAGATAAAGTTGACTGTCCTCCGACCCCCATCACTCATCAATGATGATACGACAACCTATCACTACATCTTTTAGTAGTAGATAATGTCTTAGTATTACATTATGTGGGTTCATCTTGATTCTGTTACATCCTTCAGATACTAGATTTGATAAGAACATATACTACACCATATGTACAGAATTTTGGGTTGTGTTCTGAGCCATTCGTCCCCACACTTGGCAATTATGCATGTGAAATATATCGTTGAAGAACATAAAACTTGTGGTCGTACAATCGTCACTTTCGTGCTCGGTCCATGTCGGTCTTCACTTTCTGTAGTAATTATCTTAAATGGATATGAATTACTATCTGCGAAACCGTTTGTGGATGTACAATCGTCATCCTGATGAATTATTATCTGTGTCAATCTTTGCAGAATTATCTTAAAATGGATATGAATTACTATCTGTGGAACCGTTTGTGGATGTACAATCGTCATCCTGATGACATGTGCGGTGTGCGGGATGAATTTATACAGGGTGTACAACAGTTCCTGCAGTTTGCCAAGGCGTTCCCTCAGTACATGGACCGTACAAAAATTAAGTGTCCATATGTGAGATGTCGCAACTTGAAATATCATTCGGAAGTGGATGTGACATATCATTTATATTCGAGGGGTTTTATGCCAAATTATTATCAGTAGACCGCACACAGAGAACTTGTGCCTTTAGCCTCCGAGCCGGAGCCTTATATGGAGCCTTATGTAGATGTCCACGAGCATGCTGATTACGACCAATGGTGGACGAACATGGTTTTCGATGCCGCGGGGCCTAGTTTCGATCCGAACAATCAATATGCAGCTGAGGAGGCACCGAATGCCGATGCTGCAAAGTTTATGGAGTTGCTGGAGAATGCAAGGACTCCTTTATATCCTGGTTTTGATGACCATTCACCGTTGGATGTGACTACAAGATTGTTGAGCATAAAATCAGATTTTAACATGTCTCAAGAATGCTACAATCGAATCCTGGAGTTAATTAAAGATATATTGCCGGAGGGTGGCAAGTTAACTAAAGACTTCTACCGATCCAAGAGAATGGTGAGATCGCTCTGGATGGGTTATAAAAAAATTGATGCATGTCGCAACGGATGCATGTTATACTATAAGGACGACAAGGATGAAGACGCCTGCAGATTTTGTAGTGCCGATCGCTTCAAGACAACTAGTACAACAAGGACTTCTGGTCCACGCAAGCCAACAGATTCGATGCACTATTTGCCTTTGATGCCGTGGTTGCAGAGGTTGTTTATGGCAAAGGAGACAGCTGATAATATGAGTTGGCACAAGCGAGAAAAAATAGATGGAGTACTGGATCATCCATCCGACGGAGAAGCATGGAAGCACTTTGATCGAGTGTATCCCGATTTTGCTTCGGAGCCGCGTAATGTCAGATTGGGGCTTTCCTCCGACAGTTTTACCCTATTTGGACTTTCGGGCTCGCAATATTCTTGTTGGCCTGTGATTGTTACTCCGTACAACTTGCCGCCTTGGATGTGTATGAAGACTCCTTACATGTTCCTAACTGTTATTATTCCAGGTCCGAAGAACCCGAAGAGGAACATCGATGTGTACTTACAGCCCTTGGTAGATGAGCTGAATCAGTTGTGGGAAGTAGGTGCAACCACATATGATGTTTCCAGAAAGCAGAACTTTCAGATGAGGGCCGCACTAATGTGGACCATCAATGATTTTCTGGCCTATGGAATGCTGTCGGGTTGGAGCACCCATGGTCGTCTCGTATGTCCGTATTGCATGGGTAGCACTAAGGCTTTCCGTTTGAAATACGGAGGAAAATCATGCTTCTTTGATTGTCATCGACAGTTTCTGCCAAAGGATCATCCGTACCGGAGGAACAGGAATACTTTTCATGCTGGCGTGGTAGAGAAGTCCAGTCCACCGCCACGGTGGTCCGGGGATACGATATGGGAAGAAGTTAAAGAATTTTCAAGTGTTATTGAAGAGCCTACAGCGGGGTACAAGTGTGATGGATTTGGCCGCGCTCACAACTGAACGAAGAGGAGTATATTCTGGGACCTACCATATTGGAGTGACCATCTGCTCAGACATAACCTGGATGTCATGCATATCGAGAAGAATGTATTTGACAATATAATAAATACCGTGATGGACGTAAAGGAAAAGACGAAAGATAATCCCAAGGCCAGGTTGGACTTAGAAGAAATATACAGGCGTCCAGAGTTACATTTGATAAGGGAAGGCAGTGGGAAGTATAAGCAGCCCATGGCCATTTTCTCACTGGACAAGGAGGACAAAGGTAAACTTTGTAGGTGGATCCAGAGCCTAAAATTTCCAGAAGGGTACGTTTCGAATTTGAGAAGATGTGTTGACATGAAGGAAAACAAACTACAGGGTATGAAGAGCCACAACTGTCACGTTTTTATGGAGAGGTTAATCCCGATTGTATTTCGGGAATTCTTACCTCAGGTCGTTTGGGATCCACTGACAGAGCTTAGCATATTCTTCAGAGATCTTTGTTCTATTAAGTTGCTCGTCGATCGGCTTGAAAAGCAGGAGAATGAAATTGCAGTAACATTGTGTAAGCTTGAGAGGGTGTTCCCTCCTGAATTCTTCGACTCTATGGAGCATTTGCCAATTCATCTTTCATATGAGGCACGTGTTGGTGGGCCCATCGGTTATCGATGGATGTACCCGTTCGAGCGCCGTCTAAACCACCTGAAGAGGAAGGTAAAAAATAAGGCACAGGTCGAGGGTTCTATTTGTGAAGCCAATATCCTTGGGGAGATTACAAACTTTTGTTCAATGTATTTTAAGCCTCATATTGCTACAAATAGAACAAGAGCTCCGAGGAACGACGATGGAGATATAGAATATAATGATGCATTATTGAAAGTCTTTAATGCACTTGGAAAGCCTTCTGAAAAACTGAAAAAGAGATATTTGAATAATGAGGAACTAAAGGCTGTCCAGTTATATATATTACTCAACTGCGAGGAGGATGAAGTGGAAAAGCTAGAGTGGTAAGTGAAAATTTTCAACGTTCAAGTAATCTATTTGTTGATTACGTTATTATAATTTAACGAGTATATCCCGATAATTATTGGTTTTCAGCAAATTTAATGATGAGGTGAGGTCAAGTAGACCATACATTACAGATGAAGAAGTAGAAGAAGAAATGAGACTTCATTTCCCATCTTGGTTGACTGCATATGTACGTAAGAAGCTAGTTAGAATCTTCCTCCATTCATAACTGCACAAGAAATAACTTAACATTGAACTTAATTTTGTATCTTCTCGTATTTAGGTCGATCGTCCGGACGTCATCCTTGAGAATGAATCTATTAGAACTCTTGCCAAGGGACCAATTTATGCCGTCAAAATATGGCCAAGTTATTGCGTGAATGGGTTTAAGTTCAAGTCAACAAATGCTCTCATCAGAGATAGCTTCCTGATCTTGATTCCACAAAAAATAGTTGCTTGTGTATCAAATCTACAAACTTCAAAGATGTCACTCCAGGCAATGATTTCTATGGCATCTTACGGGAGATCGTGGAATTGATGTACAACTATGGCATAGAGCCTGCCAAGATCGTGTTGTTCAAAGTTGATTGGTTTGATCCCATGCAAGATCAAGGATGGAAAATTGACAAGCATGGTCTTGTGGATATTAACTACCGTCGTCGATACCAAGGATACGTACCATTTATCCTACCAAGTCAAGCTCAACTCGTATATTTTATAACATATCCTAGACGGGGAACAACGAGGTACGACTGGTGGGCAGTATGCAAGACTAAAGCCAGAAATACCTACGACGTCGACGAAGGGGCCTATCAGGAGGACGAGCTGCCTCTTATACCAAATACAGTTGATGTCGACTCAGCAGAAGTTCCCCATCCAATATCTACTTGTGTAGAAGACGTACAAGTATCCGAAGGGGAAGATGAAGGAGATGCTAGTGACGATGAGGAGGAAGAGGAAGAGGATGAGGAGGAGGAGGAGGAGGCAAACGAAGAAGATAAATTTTCAGAGGATGATTGAGAAACTGTGATTTTGATGTATTCATATTTCTGTAATCTTAAAATATTAACTATGATCATTTCTATTAGTATTCAGATTTTTTAAAACTTAAATTATGAACTCCAATGTATACAGATATTTCTAAACTGTCATTGTATTTATTTATATTTTCAATCATATGTTATTATCAGCATGGCAGGACGACGCGGAGGCACCTCAGGACGACGCGGAGATAGGTCAGGACGAGCCGTGTCCTTAGGTGGATAGAGAGCTCCGTTACCAGAGGATGGCTCTGGACCATCGTCTGACCCGAGCACTCCAATATACCATACGGTCGCAGGTCCGGATGGCAGTACACCTGCGACGAGCAGTTCCAGGCTTGCTGATCATACTCCTTCCCCTAGCCTTCCTACCGCTGACAACAGCATGGCGGGTGGGGAGCAGTTGGAGGAGATAGTCCCTACTCCCGTCCGGGCGGATCCATACCAGAGCGACCCTCCATGTGCACCTCAGGACGAGACGAGGATGGAGATTTAGGCCGACGGTCCTACGAAGTAAGTTAAATGAATATATATATATATATATATATATATATATATATATATATATATATGTTATGCATGTCTGTATATCTATATATATTCATTAATACGCCGGTTATCGTTGTATACAGATATCGTCCCTCGTCGGTACAGAGAGCGTTGGGCTCCTTTCTAAGGTCCAACTATGGGGGTCCGTGGATCAACTACTCGGATGCCTCGGAAGAGAGGAAGGCATTCTGGTTTGCCCACTTCAAGGTAACTAAAGATAGTTAATTTAGTATGATTAATATAATTTTAAGCATTTTTTAGAACGTATTATTTTAATTTGTAATTCTTGAAGAGGACTTATTTTTATCCACCATACCGGGTCGAGCAGAATGAGAGGCAATTTCCTGCCGTCGCAGCCAAGTTGATCCGTAATGCAATTGACCATCAGAAAGCTCGTCAGCGCTCCGGAAAGTCGATTGCTGGTTGGATCATACCTGATCAGTGGACCACGATGAGGGCTCGATTTGAGGAGCCCCGGTACAGAGAGCGATCGGAGAAGGTGAAGGTGGCTAGGACGAGGGCCGAAAAGTGGTGTGGTGGATCGATTCCTATGACGGAGCATTTCTGTCGTCTGGTATATAATTTATTACAATATATAAGATTTTATTGATAGTAGGAGTATATAATTTTCTATTTTACTAAAGAATAAAATATAACAAACACGCAGGTACAAAGGGGTGAGGACGCAAACATGGTGACCGTCTTCCTAGCCAGCCATCGGAAGGATGGGAAGCTCATCGACGACCAGGCTACTCAGAGCTTTGTAAGTACTAATTTAGATTTCGTTAATTTTTAACACAACTTGAAAAATATACAGATAACCATATAGTTAATAATAATTAAATACTTTAGACGTTTATTAGGCTAATTTAGGTAAGTACTGATTTATAGAGATGCACAATGATTTCTGGGACGAGTTTGTTAGGCTACGTGAGCGTACGAGTGCTAGTGCACCGGCAGAGGGAGGAGTTGGTACATCACAGCCCTCTCCGTCTTCGTCGGAGGACGAGCTCTGGAAGATCGATGTTGGTGGTCTTAGAAGGGTACGTACTACGGTACGGGATCCTACGGCGTATTTGTTGCGACGCAGGCATCCAGGGCTCCCTCTGCCAGTGCGCATTCACAGCCGTCACAGGCCGAGTCAGCCTGAGTCGAGGGTAGCATTGCCCGCCAGATTGCTGAGCTGTACGACGATATGGTGAGGAGGATTTCTGAGCAGCCAGGGTCTCAGGCGCAAGGGGACGCTGCGTCGGTCACCGCACGCTTTGACGAGCTCGAGCGCACCGTGAGGCACGTACAGGGGACGCAGGAGTCCATTCACGACACCGTTACTAGGATAGCGGCTTGCATGGAGTAATGCAGCGCCAGACTGCTAGCCCTAGAGGAGACGTGGACGCACCCATCTCCAGCGGTTACACTGCCTCCTTCTCCAGCGGTTATACTGCCTCCTTCTCCAGCGGTTGCATTGCCTCCTCCTTCATCGTCGTCGGTGGTTCTTACACCGAAGCAATATGCTTACCTTCTTTCCAGGAGCGGTGATGCTCCTCCTGATCAGCCGTAGTCGACATATATATATATTGTTGTGTGATGGCCCATTGTTGGATCTTTTATGTGGTTATACCTACATTATTCTTATGTGGAGCATTATGTTTGACATTGTTGTTACAATTTTTCATATATCTGTGTTGATTGATGAGATTGTGTTTCAAACGTGTTCGTGATTGTGTGTATCTGTGTTGTTTGATAGTGTGTTCGTGATACACACCGTCGCTGTTTGATACTTTGTGTTCGTGATACACATCGTCGCTGTTTGATACATATTTGTGTTCGTGATTGTGTACCTGTGTTGTTTGACACTTTGTGTATCTGCTGCAAATGCTGTAGGGGATGCTGCAAATGCTGTATTTTTTTTTAAAAATTAGCGACGTTCAGCAACGTGCCGCGACGAACTAAACGCCGCTAAGTAAGTATCGAAACGACGCTAACTGTGCTGAACACTGTCGCTGATCGTCACTAAACGTCGCTACATACGACGTCGCTAAACGTCGCTATATGTCGGTACTATAGCAACGTAAAAATGTCGCAGAACGTCGCCATTTGGCTCTCAAGCCAGGTCAGCATCGATACATGTAAACGTCGCTCAACGTCGCTAGGTGACGTCGGTAACTGCAGTCGTTTTACGTCGCTGGTAGTCGCTGAATTAGCGACGTGTATGCGTCGCTAAGTGTCGTCGCAATAGCGACGTATTGCGACGTTGTGTTGTTTAGCGACTAGGTTAATCACGACAACGTCCAAACGTCGCTAATTGAAATTAGCGACGTATTTTCCCTATTTAGCGACGTCCTGCGGCGCCGCTGATTTGACAGATTTTAGTAGTGTTGTAATGCTCCCCGTCAAACTTCTCAAGTTTATTAAAACTTGTGTCGAGAAGGTTTGCACGGTTGGTCTCCATCTTACTCAGATCTTGCTTTGAGAATTTTAGTCCAGATGCTTAATCAAAGATGGAGGAACAATCAGAAATAGAGATCTCACGCAAACAAGTTTGCTTCTCTGATATGAATCTGTGGTTGAAAGCAAACAAGTATGCTCTCCAAAGAACTCAATTCCAACAAAAAACCACTATAATGATTCTGATTACAATTTTCACTTTTCTGTTACAAAGTGACAAAATCAGAGTACGTTCTTCCTTGCAATAAGATATAATAAAAATTATTCTTGCTGGGGTGGTGAAGACCACCGTTGCTCAAAGCAAGATCCGCCGCCACACGATCTTCTTCTAAGAACCAACAAGTTCACAATAGAACTTCTAGAACGCCTGTAGTCACCTCTTTGTGCGACTCAAACGGAGTCCCTGGACTCCTTTATTATATTTTCAATATATCTCCAAAATGAGGCAATAGGGCTCTATATATATAGAAGGGTGGAAACCCCATCTCTACTCTTATGTGGGACAAAAATACCAATTCTTAAATAAAACAATATATATTTTAAATCTCACTTTGGAGTGTCTTCAAATGTGAGCTATCCTTCTAGCTCTGAAGGAGGAACACCTCCTTGAGGATAAGGAAAAACTCCAATAATTATTTTTTAGACAAATCTTTTTATTGAGCTTGCCCCTACATTAATTATTCCAATTATTTGCCTGTATTGAGACATCCACCGTCTTCTAAGGATTTGGCACAATACGAAGACACAGAGGAAATATGATTAATATGGATTTTGGGAAAAATAGTTGCAGAAGTTTCAAGTGATCCGTAAATAAAATATACATTGTCAATTTTTTTTACAAAATTATAATAGAAATGCAACATGAGAATAACCGACTTGTATACATGACTTTGAATGACGTGTGAGTTGTGTACCTCTATGTTGAACTTTTGTACTTGAGATCCAGTACGACGTGACTTCGGAGGTGGAGTAGAATATAAGACCATCTCCAATGGGGATTTCTAAAATTTGGGTTTCTATCATACTTGGCATTGTACTTTCTATCCTAGTTGTAAGAGTTTCTACATAGAATTGTACAACAACAAAATACTTTTTCAATAATTTAATAGTGTGGGGTCCAATAATAATTGTCATGGGAGGGAGAGAGAGGAGAATTTTGTAGGAACGAAATAGTAAAGCGTAATACTCTAGAGGGGGGTGAATAGAGTTGGCAGCGGAATAATGCTAATTAAAAATTGTTAGCAGCACAATCACAGAATATTAATCACAACTGAAATAAAGTAAAGACAGAGTTAAGAGAGCAAACGCAAAGACAGCGATGTATACTGGTATCCCTCTGTTGAGGACTAATCCAGTCGGTAGAACTCTTGCTACCAGTTGAATCCACTATTGGAAAAATCGCAAGTTTTCTTACGAAGCCCTTGCAACTTCTACAACGCGAGTTTTGATACGAAGAACTCATCCAACTTCAAATGTGAAGAGGTATTCTTCAATCAAGCCTTCTGATTACAATCTTTCAGAAACTTCTAAACCGTACCGCACTGGCAAATCGATTAGAATTGTAATTGGCTTGGGATCTGAAATTGAAAGCTCTAGAAAAACTCTTTGAAAGACTGAAAGCTTTAGATAGAGAGAAGATTGAAAGTGAATGAGTGGGTTGAAATGATCGAAATCCTTCTCTATTTATAGGAATTTTAAAGGCCGACTTCTGACAGAATTCGGCCAGAATTCGGGCAGAACTCTATGAGCAAATCTCGGTCAAATCCGCAACTGCAGGAGGACCAAGTTCCAAGGATTCAAAATCACAACGGCCACTAACCGAACTCTGGCCGAACTCGGTCCGAGTTCTGTCAGGATTTAGTCAGGGTTTAGTTAGGGTTTTGAAAAAGCTTTTTGGTGATTTTTGAAAACCTTTTTGTAAACCTTTTTGAGAGGTTATTTTTAAAAACATTTTTGAACTCATTTGAGGGTAGCCTATTTGCCAGTACGACTCGGTGTACAATATATTCCTAGACTCAAATAAAATGAAAATACATTGCATAAGGAATTACAGACTCGAGTAGGCAAACAGATCTTCGGTCTTGAATTCAGTGGATAGCCATTCTCGATCATGTTCAAGAGTCCGAGATGTCCCGACTAGCTTTCTATATCCAGACAGAGTTTATTCAATTATTAAAATCAGGTTTGACCATATGACCAAATGGGCCAACAATCTCCTCCATTTTGATAATTGACAAACTATGAATGATATAACATTAAGCTTGTTCAAAATATCAAAAAGAAGTAGAATTGTTCATATCCTGTATTATCTTTAAAAAAATGTTAGATCTTTAATTTTCTCCCCCTTTGTCACTTAACAAAATAATTGCAAAAGATAAAGCTCCCCCGCAATCAAATGCATAAGTAACAAATAGTGAGAAAACATATATAAAAGAAATAAGGCATAAAACTAGAGAAATATCACAGACAAGTATTGTAAAAAAAATCATCACAGGTATGTAATTTCACAGGCAGTTATAAAGAATGAAGCAATATAAGAAATAGTGCTAGCATAAACTGAAACTGAAACATAGTGCTAAAATAAACTGAATGCCATAAACTGAGGCATAATAAACATGTCCATGAAAGAAAAGAGTACTAAAGCATACTAAAAAGTGCTAAAAAAATACTGATAATAACTTGGAATGTCGGAGCATTTCCAAGTGCACAATAAAATATCACTCAAAATCATATAGTCACATCTACTCATCATCATCCTCATCATCATCAGCAGCAGCTCGACCAGCATGTCCTGAAGTACCAGCTCCAGAGGTACCAGCACCAGAAGGATGTGGAGGGGCGCCAGCATAGAACTCACCAACATAATCACGATGTGGAGCACGGTCAGGACGGTACCAATCATAGGCGTTACCGGGCTGGAAGTAGGCATGAACAGCCTGATCCTCACAGCGGTAACCGAAGAAAACTGGATTTCTAGGGATGGAACCGGCTGAATGACCAGTCTGGGTGAAACGAAGATCAGCTAAGGAGTTTGCAAGCGCCTGATAGCGGATGACGTCGCGGAACTCACGCTCGCGAGCCATGTCCGTCATCGAGACGTGCAAAGCAGATAAATGCTGATATATGCCCTCAAATGTCATAGCATACTGATGAGGTGGTGTAGGAGGTGCAGTAGGAGGAGCATGAGGTGGAGCTGAAGCAGTCATGCTACGACGAGATAACTGAAGAAACTTGGGCTCAGGGTCCTGAGTACAAGTCGACAGATCGATATCGAAGCGCTGAAAGATGCATGGGAGAATCATCGTGTAAGAGAGATTTCTATCTCTTGCACGACAACGACCCATCATCTGAATCATGGTCTTAGGGGCAGAAAATGGAATCCCCTTAAGAATGTGGTACATGGCGGACGGCTCAAGAGAAGTCACATCATCCTTTGAAGTAGATTTTGGAAGGATAGTGGAATAGATGATGCGATGCAATTCATAGTTAAACAAGTTCAAGTTGTTAGCCTTGAACTTTCCAGAGCGTACTCTATTAGGTGCACAGAGTTCCGCTTTGAAACTGGCGAGTGTCGTGCCTTCAGGAAAATCAAATTCAGTGATGTCAACTAGCGGTGCACCTTTGTTAGGGATACCAAGGATCTCCGCTAAGAGGTCATCATTGAAATTGATATCAATACCTCCAATACGAGTGCTCACATCAAAAGTGTTTAATATGAGATTGCAATAAAATAATCTAATGGCATTAGTTGCTATAGGGAAGCAGATTTTAACAAAAAGATATAACCCTAATGCCTCAAATAAATGACGATGATCAGGAAATACAGTCCATTTGACTGGAGCGCCTGTGCATATGGATCTCATGGAGAAGTCTCCATACCATAGTAGGACTTGGTCTAGGGTTTGAAAGAAAAACCCGTCGAACGCACCGTCGCTCGTTTGGACCGACAAAAAGAGGGAATCCGTATACAGATGCGAAGATGACCCTTCCTCACTAGGGTTCGTCTTCTTCCTCTTGGAAGGATTGAATTTGGGTGCCATTTGTGCAAATAGAAATAAAAATGCACTAATTGAAAAGTGGAGAAAGATGGGGTTATACCTCCCAAAATCAAAGTATATCGAAGAGAACGACGAACTCCGTACGAAACCAAATTTTGGATTGATTTCACCACCTGGATTGGAAGAATGAGGTTGGTGAAAAGCTAGGGTTCGGGGCTCCTTCGCGGCTGCTGCTGCTGTTGTGATTAGTTTGGAAGCAATGAAGAAGAAGGGCTGCTCGGGTTCTGTATATATAACTTGATACCCTCAACCGAACTCGGGCCGAATTCGGTCAGAGCTCTGGCCAAATTCGCCTAGGGTTCTTTAAAGTTGATTTTTGCCATTCTTTTTCATTATCTCATTTCAAATATTTAATTCAAAGATTAGTCATTTCAACTTCAATTAACATAATTAATAATATTTTATAGATTAAATGTCGTTACACAGCGACTGTTTCAGATTAGCTGTAGGAGTACTGTCCCAGCTGGCGGAGGTTCACCGAGGAACTCTTAAGTACTGCTTCGCTTTAACCGTAGTTGTGGTGACAGATAGACTCTTTATTGGCTTGTCTCTAACACAGTTTTTGTGTAATGATATATAATCATAAAACAAAATTAATTAATATTATTGACGTCCAAAATTCCTAATTCTCGACGTAAATAATTGAAACGATCTTCCGCTAGAGGTTTAGTGAAGATGTCAGCTAGTTGATTTTCAGTATCTATGTACACAAGGTTTATATCTCCATTTTGATGATGATCCCTAAGAAAGTGATGTCGAATCTTGATATGTTTAGTACGAGAGTGACATACTGGATTCTTAGTCAAATTAATAGTGCTCGTGTTATCACAAAAAATAGGAATATGTGTGTAAAATAAATCATAGTCTTCTAGGGTTTGTTTCATCCACAAAATCTGAGCACAATAACGTCCTGCGGCGCTGTACTCAGCCTCTGTTGTTGATAGGGCTACAGAATTTTGCTTTTTACTAAACCATGAGACTAAAGCCTTGCCTAAGAAATGACATATGCCACTGGTACTTTTTCTATCAATTTTGCATCCAGCAAAATCTGTATCCGAATAACCAATAAGGTCAAAGGACTTAGATTTGGGATACCACAAGCCAACAGAAGAAATGCCCTTAAGGTATCGAAAGATACGCTTAACTGCGGACAGATGTGATTCCTTTGGGTTAGCTTGAAAACGTGCACACAGGCAAACACTAAACATTATATCTGGACGACTAGCAGTTAAATAAAGTAAACTACCAATCATACCTCGATACTTACATGTGTCGACTGGCTTGCCTTGTTCATCTGAATCAAGCTTTGTTGAAGTTGCCATTAGAGTGCCAATAGGTTTGACATTGTCCAGATCAAACTTCTTTAGCAGGTCTTTTGTATACTTGGCTTGATTTATAAATATCCCATTATAAGTTTGTTTGATTTGTAATCCGAGGAAGAATTTCAGCTCTCCCATCATGCTCATCTCAAACTCATTCTGCATACACTTAGAAAATTCTTGACACAGAGATTCATCAGTAGATCCAAATATAATATCATCAACATAGATTTGAATTAAAAGAAGTTTGCTATTAAAAGACTTAATAAACAGTGTAGTGTCAACCTTGCCTTTTGAAAAACCGTTGTCAAGTAGAAAAGAGCTTAAACGATCATACCAAGCACGAGGGGCTTATTTTAAAGCGTATAAGGCTTTTTTTAACTTGAAAACATGATCAGGGTTTTTGAAATCCGTGAAACCTGGAGGTTGTGCTACAAAAACTTCTTCTTTTATAAAACTATTTAAAAAAGCACTCTTGACATCCATTTGAAATAGTTTGAAATCATGAAAATATGCAAATACACATAACATGCAAATGGATTCTAATCTCGCAACTGGGGCATAAGTCTCATCGTAGTCGATACCTTCTTCTTGATTGTATCCTTGAGCTACGAGTCGAGCCTTATTACGTGTCACTAAACCATTCTCATTTAGTTTATTTCGGAATACCCAACGGGTGCCAATGACCGGATGATCAATAGGCATGGGAACAAGTTCCCAAACTTGATTCCGTTCAAATTGGTTTAATTCCTCTTGCATAGCATCTATCCAAAAACTATCACTATATGCTTCATCAATAGATTTGGGTTCTAGCTGTGAAATAAATGCAACACTAGAAACAATATCTCTACTGGATGTACGAGTACTTACTCCTTTGGTAATATCACCAATTACCAAATCTTTTGGATGATCAGCTATAAATTTTAACCTTTTTGGAAGATTCTGAAGATAGCTGGTTCCTGGATCTTCTCTAGGAAGTTCAGCTAGTGCAGAGCTTGGTTGAGGATCAGCTGATGTTGAGCTTGGTACAGTTGAATATTCGTCATTGTCATCGATCGTCATCTGATTTAGTTCATCAAAGGTGACGTTGATTGACTCTTCGATGATCATGGTTCTTTTGTTGAAGACTCTGTATCCTTTGCTCTTGGCCGCATAACCTAAAAATATACCTTTATCGGCCTTTTCATCAAATTTTCCCAAATTGTCTTTTGAATTAAGAATAAAACATTTACAGCAAAAAATTCTAAAGTATGAAATAGATAGAATTCTATCAAACCATAACTCAAATGGAGTCTTCTTCGATTTGGGTCGAATTAGAACTCTATTGAGTACAAAGCAAGCTGTATTGACAGCTTCAGCCCAGAAATATTTGGGTAGACTAAACTGGTTTAACATCACTCTGGCCATTTCGGTTAGAGTTCTGTTCTTACGTTCCACAACTCCATTTTGTTGTGGAGTCCTAGGACAGGAGAACTCGTGTACAAAACCGTGTGTGTCATAAAATTGCTCAAAATCAGCATTTTTGAATTCGCCTCCATGATCGCTTCTTATGCGAGTGATCATGTAACCTTTTTCATTCTGTACTTTCTTGTAAAAGGCGACAAATTCGGATAATGCATTATTCTTGTGTGTCAAAAAATATACCCACGTGTATCTAGAGAAATCATCTACAATTACGAAAGCATAAAGTTTACCTCCGAGGCTAGCAACTCTGCTAGGACCAAATAAGTCCATATGAAGCAATTGTAGAGGTCTAGTAGTACATACTACGTTTACTGACTTGAATATGGATCTGGTAGCTTTGTTCTTTTCACATTGGCTGCATACCGAGTCCTTCTTGAATGTAATGTCCGGCAAACCGCGTACTAGCTTCTTTGTAGATAATCTTGAGATCGTATCCATATTAGCATGACCGAGTCTCATATGCCACAGATGACTCTCATCACTCTTGGCCATTAAGCATCTACCTGAAATGTTAGTTTCTTCTAACAAATAGAAAACATATATATTGTCTTCCCTGATACCTTCAAAGATAGTACTACCAGTTGAGCTATCAACTATAGTACATTTGTCTTTGCCAAAGTTGATGCCATAACCATGATCAGCTAGATGACTTATGCTAAGTAGATTATGTTACAACTCGGTAACCAGACAGGCATCCTTAATCACAAGATAGGGAGACTTACCAACATCACCGATACCAATAATATACCCTTTCAAGTTATTACCGAAGGAGACATAGCCTTCCTTCTTTTTCTTCGACAGTGTTACAAATAGGGTAGCGTCACCGATCATATGCCGTGAGCAACCGCTGTCGAGGATCCATTTGCTTCTAGCATGTGAAGGGTGTTCCACCTGATCGGATGCCATAAAGCATACGTTTGCAGCATCTTCTGATTGTTCGTCTTCTCAGTCGTTGGCTTCACTTTCATGCCATATGCTGGTATTGGCATATCTCCTAGATGTTGATTTCTTCAGGTTCTCTTTTTCATACCTGTTGCTCTTCTTGCTTGATGATGAGTTTGTGGAACAATCCTTCTTCATGTGTCCCTTCTTCTTGTAACCATAGCAGACAGCATCTTCTTGATACCAGTTGTTGCTGTTGTTCTCTTTGACTCTCTTCTCATGTGTCATGAATCTTTTGAACTTCTTTGCTAGGAGTGCTTGATCTTCAGCGTCAGATCCACTGCTGTCTGAGTCACCTTCAGCAGCTTTTCTGTGCTGAGCCTTGAGAGCGATCTTTTTCTCCTTTGGTGCAGGCTCTTCAAAATCTTGTAGCTCCAGTTCATGAGTGAGTAGCTTACCCATGAGTACTTCGAGGGACATAGTTGTGAGGTCGTTTCCTTCAATGATTGCAGTAGCCTTCGGAATCCAGTTCTTGGTAAGTGCTCGCAGGAGTTTGCGAATATTTTTATGGTTACTGTAATCTTTGCCTAAGGAGGACAAAGGATTTACAATATCCAAGAATCTTTCGAACATTTGTGTAACTGTTTCGTTGGACTTCATTTTGAACGTCTCGTACTCTTGAGTAAGTCTGCTAACTTTAGATTCTTTGACTTGAGTCGTGCCTTCATGTGTGACTTCAAGTAGCTTCCACACTTCATCAGCCGTTGTGCAGATAGACACCCTGTTAAATTCAGTTCTGTCTAAAGCACAAAAGAGAGCATTAATGGCACGTGCGTCAAGACTGGCCCTTTTCTTTTCTTCCTCTGTATATCTGCTGTGGGATTTTTCAACTAAAACTCCATCAACATTTATATGAGGTGGCTTTTGATAGCCATCAAGAACAATGGACCATAAATCAAAGTCAAGTGATTTCAAGAAGAAACTCATCCGTATTTTCCAATAGGTATAGTTCGTACCATCAAACAGTGGGGGTCTGTTTGTGGCCTGGCCTTCACTTGTGAATTTCATAGTTTCCATGTGTTGTGCTGTGATCTATATAACAGTTAATTAAAAAGAATAAATAATTGCACTGTTACCTTTGCTTTACATGTAACATCCGCTCTGATACCAATTGTAGGAACGAAATAGTAAAGCGTAATACTCTAGGGGGGTGAATAGAATTGGCAGCGGAATAATGCTAATTAAAAATTGTTAGCAGAACAATCACAGAATATTAATCACAACTGAAATAAAGTAAAGACAGAGTTAAGAGAGCAAACGCAAAGACAGCAATGTATACTGGTATCCCTCTGTTGAGGACTAATCCAGTCGGTAGAACTCTTGCTACCAGTTGAATCCACTATTGGAAAAACCGCAAGTTTTCTTACGAAGTCCTTGCAACTTCTACAACGCGAGCTTTGATACGAAGAACTCGTCCAACTTCAAATGTGAAGAGGTATTCTTCAATCAAGCCTTCTGATTACAATCTCTCAGAAACTTCTAAACCGTACCGCACTGGCAAATCGACTAGAGGATTGTAATTGGCTTGGGATCTGAAATTGAAAGCTCTAGAAAAACTCTTTGAAAGACTGAAAGCTTTAGATAGAGAGAAGATTGAAAGTGAATGAGTGAGTTGAAATGATCGAAATCCTTCTCTATTTATAGGAATTTCAAAGGCAGACTTCTGACAGAATTCGGGCAGAATTCGGGCAGAACTCTATGAGCAAATCTCGGTCAAATCCGCAACTGCAGGAGGACCAAGTTCCAAGGATTCAAAATCACAACGGCCACTAACCGAACTCTGGCCGAACTCTGGCCGAACTCGGACCGAGTTCTGTCAGGGTTTAGTCAGGGTTTAGTTAGGATTTTGAAAAAGCTTTTTGGTGATTTTTGAAAACCTTTTTGAAAACCTTTTTGTAAACCTTTTTGAGAGGTTATTTTTAAAAATATTTTTGAACTAATTTGAGGGTAGCCTATTTACCAGTACGACTCGGTGTACAACATATTCCTAGACTCAAATAAAATGAAAATACATTGCATAAGGAATTACAGACTCGAGTAGGCAAACAGATCTTCGGTCTTGAATTCAGTGGATAGCCATTCTCGATCATGTTCAAGAGTCCGAGATGTCCCGACTAGCTTTGTATATCCAGACAGAGTTTATTCAATTATTAAAATCAGGTTTGACCATATGACCAAATGGGCCAACAAATTTCTATTGAGAGTTTCTACATGTAGAAACTCCCATAGAAATTTTCCATCCTACATTATTGCCACCTATTATTATTGGGGCCCATACTATTATATTATTGAAAAAAGTATTTTTTTTGTTGTACAATTCTATGTAAAACTCTTACAACTAGGATAAAAAGGACAATACCAAGTAGGATAGAAACCCAAATTTTAGAAATCCCCATTGGAGATGGTCTAAGATAGATCCACTCTCAACTTTTGGCATCTTGAGAGATGGATACTTAATTTCCACGCAAGGGTTACTCTAGCTTTGCTGGACGCAACAAGGTGATGCGGAACATCAAACTCAAAGTCTAACTCCAAAATTCGAGTCCAAGTTTAGATTATAAATTGTATTTGTATTTTTTAAAATTATTTAATTTAGTTTTTTTAAATTAGATTTAGGCTAAGAAACTTATTCCTTGTAGAATTGGTCTAGAGTCATAATTTATCATTACTTGGGTCTATAAATAGTCATATACATGAACACTTTATTTCTTAAATTTTAGTGTCATATAAATAAAAACCACAATTCTTAATTTTCGATTTATATTGTTTGTTCACAAAATTTCATGCGTATCGTCGAACATCTCAAAAAAAAAAAATTATATATATTGCTTGCATTATTCAAAATTTCGGTCATCCTCGTCCTCCAATGCCTCCATTGCGTCATATAGTAATTTTGTTTCAAATTGTTACTTTCAATTGTGACATTTTTGTTACCAACTTAAAATTATTTTCCATAAATGAGTAGCTTTTAGTTGTTTACGTAAACCATAAAAACTTCCACATCTATTCAAATTCATAAATTCACACAAACCCATTGCTTCCAAGTTTCCCAAAAGTGTCCGGAGCTAGAGCCATGTGAGAGGAAGGTGCTAATGAATGGAGAAGGAAAACGTCTGGTTTGTTTCCACTTTGTGCTGTCACAAGTTACTTGCAACACGAGCCAGGGGGGGTGCCAGCTGTTTTGTCATGTCCTCCTGGTCCCTGGCATCTTGGATAAAAGAGAGGAGAGGTTGTGGTTGGGGGTCCTTTACTAGGGTCCCTTTCCTTCCATTTATTAGAAAATTCCATATGGCCAACAAGCATGACATTCCAAAAGATGATGTCCATGTCGTGTCGAATGCATGTCAGGCAACTGACTGTTGTCGATCGTGACATCGTGATGCATCACGATAAGGGTCGATACCCACCCCATGAGTTGGCTTCGATCGGTTTGCTTAGATCAACTTGCAAGAAGGCCAGGAAGTGCAAATATTTAAGTGCGAATCTAGGGACCATCGATGCTATAAAAGGAGTTGCTTGTGTCCACAGGGCCGGTCCAGAGGGTTGAATTATCCGAGTCAGGGTTTAGTTTGGTTGTTTCTTGATCTTGTTGTTCTCTAGTCCCGGGGTCATCTACGACCCCGATCTCTTGTAGGTCACGTTGGATCTGGGAGAATTTTCATGTCTGAAGTATTGTCAAACTTATCCGGAACCGACCCTGTGTGTTCGTGTCCGATGCATATCGCACAATCTAAAATTAACTAGTGTTACTGGTTGTAGCAGCGTAACGTAGATATGGTAGGGTTTGATATGAGTTTTTTTTTTTTTTTCTGGATCGAATTTTCTTCCTATGAGCTGGAATCAATCGACATGCAGATAGGTCAAAAAGTCGATTAGGAGATCCTCAATACGTAGCCTCTTGTGACGTTTATATATGCAACATGATAATTCGTGGTAAAAGAAGTGCTCTAAAAGATGGTATCTATGGCCATGCCGTGTCGAACATTTTAAAATATACTAGGACATTTATGTTATACATGTATTTTGTGGTATGGTCGATCTTCTAAAAAAAAAAAAAAAAAAAAGACTATTAAATCCAAAACAATATAGGGGGTGGATTCACAAATATGATCAATTGGCACCTTACGCACAAGAGAACAAAAAGGATATCATGTGGGTGTGGTCATAAAAAAAGGGTAGAGTATAGCTAGTACTTGTGTGGTTGGTTGTTGTAGCCCAAAGAGGAGGTCAGTGTGCTTACGGAGGAGAAAGGGTTGCTACATTCTGCTCTACATATAGGAGTTGTTACTCGGTGCATATAATTTGGAGGCTTGGCATATGCCATCATCAGAACCCCACTGTCATAATTGGGAGCACAACATCACAAACTTATGTTCAAGAATTTTGGATGCTAATAATCACCTATGCTGTGATAGCTATAGTAAGCACTACTTGGTGCCTTTGTGGTCCAAAACATGAAATGTTGTACTAAATAACAAAATATACATTGATTGCAATTCAATGAAACATGGCTTACTCGACAAATTTAGGCTACATTATTGATGGATCAGGATTCTTGAAAATTTGTGTAGATTGGATCACAAAATCTTCTCTCCTTGGGATTAGGTCTAGGCCAAGGATAAGCTATATAAGGCTTCGGATTTGGACAACCTTCCCCTGCTTTAAGAAACTCCCAGACTCAGCATGACCCACAAGAGGTCGGGGTCGTGAATGATCCAATGGTGATTTCTAAAATTTAGTTCTTATCCTATTTGACATTGTACTTTAAGAAGATTTCTATCATAGTTGGAAGAGTTTCTACATAGAAATTGTAGACATACAAAAATGCTCTCTAATGATTTTTCATTTCTATCCTATGTGTCACATAGTAAAAGACCAATTTATTGGTGTGGGGTCCAATAATAATTGTCATGAGAGATAGGAGAATTTTTATAAGAGTTTCTACACGTAGAAACCCTTCTAGAAAGTTTCCATCATACATCATTGCCATCTAGGATAGAAATGGTAATAGAAATCACTATTGGGAGAAGTTTTTTCTAAAATAGATTTCTTCCATAGAAATATGGAAGATAGAAACCCCCATTGGAGATGGTCTTAGAATTTATGATAAAAATATAACTTTATCGAATATTGCTCACTTATCCTTAAATGCAAAGTATAATTAGATGTATGTTATCTGAACAAGGTTTGTAGAATCAATGAGATTGATGAGAAAATTTCATTATAAATATTTGATCATTATCTTAATGAGATACTCGATTATTTAATCTTCAAATGAGTCAGGTCTTGGCCAAGCTCAACTTTCAATCTAATAAAGGAAGTTAACATACTTGGACATGTGCCTCGAGCTTGACATATGTTTCATCAAAATACATTAAGTCCTTGGCCGAAGTCGAGACTGCCTCTTTTATTTCTGAGACTTTGAATCTTCCTTTTTAATTTACATATCCCCATCTTACTTTACACCTCATATCATATAGTAGTCTTTGTGAGAGTGGGTTTATTGTGGTTTTTTATTTTCTCACATGTTTTGAGAAGGATCCTTGCAGGGACTAGTCGATTGGTCGCGTGCTCTTAGGAAAAGACAATTGTATCACTTAGAGTTTCTTCATCTTCCATCATCTCAACTTCAAGTTAATTATAGTCATGCTGTTATCGTCACATTTGCTGACGACTTATGGTATAGACGCTTAGGCCATATTTCAGAGTCGCGTCTAAAAAAAATTATTCCATAGTGGAGCTCTTGGACATGTTTCTTTTTCTCCTCTATCCACATGTATGGACTTTAAGTTTGCAAAACAATTAGCCTTAACTTTTCCTAAAAGTTCATCTAAATCCAATAGTGTTTTAAAATTATTTCATTCTGACATATAGGTGTTATTTCCGAGGCATAATTTTCGATGGAAAGCAGAGAAACGAAGCAGTTGTCTCAATAGCAACAACGTTTCGTAGCAACACTTCAAAGAAGGTGCACTACAGAGATCCTTGGAGGATTCTGGATAATGAAAATCTAAAGAGATTTCGTTACAACAACAAACAAAAGTAGAGCTTCTTTTAGGAAGGTACAAATTGAGTTGCTAGCAGCAGCAGCGACTAAAGCCCACAAGAAATATCTGATTAGATCAGAGAAGAAGAGAAGGAAAGAAGAAAGAGAAAGGCTGCTTTGCTAGGGTGATAAGTTCACCGTTGTTCAAAGCAAGATTCGCCTATATACGATCCGCTTCCAGAAACCAGCAAATTCTAGAGAACTTCTGGAACGCTCGTCAGTCACTATTTGAGACTTGAACGGGCTTCCTGGACTTTACGGGCTCCTTTAACTCTCTTCTTGGTGCATCTTTCAAAGGAGGCCAAGGGGCTTTATTTATAGAGTGGAGTGAGACTTCACCTCTTCTCCTATCCGATGTGGGACTAAAATACCAATACTCAAAAAATAGTGTTTGATATTTTAGATCATCCCACAATCAGCATAGAAGTGTGCCAGTCCACGCCTAGCCCCCGAACACTCCCGTGCATGCACGAGATATCCTAGAGTCCGTGTCCGAGTCCGAGTTCGCACAATAAAAATCAACTTACATCTTTGTTGGAATTAATCTTTTTTTCTTCTAGAAAAATACTCCCACATGACACACACTTGTGCCCAACCACACCTCATATGCACACCTCAACACAAGCAATACATTATATTGAGATACTCACCATTTGGTGTAGCCGATGTGGGACTATCTTTCCTAGTCCAAAGGCAAAACCACCAACAATCATCCACATATCTCAATATATGGGTTGAGCGTTCCCTACAACGATTGCCTATCATGCATTAGGAGAGATGTCGCTACGACTTGAATCTTCTCACATAGGTTAAATAACAGCATGATACAAGAATGGACTAAGTCTTAAATTCTACACCATAACTGCAATTCTTCCTACTCACATAATGACTTCAACTATGCTTCTGGCTGTACATTAAAGGCCTTGTGTCAGCCTGGTTTCAGTGTATAATTTTTGGGCATCTACAATTTTACCCTCAAGAGATGGCCTGATATCTCTGTCCATACACTATAGGTGAGTTCTTTATAAAGAGTCATGGCATGAAGTATTACACTTCTTTGCGGTGCTACGCCGCTATGACATGGCATAAAGCCAAGGCTTTACCCCACCTGGGTACCTCATCGTAGTGTCATACTACTGTAGCATGAGGTCACAAGCCTCTTTGTAGTGCCAAACTACCCAGCATGAAGCCTTGCGCTTCCGTGCGGTGTTACGCCGCTATGATATGGCTTGCGAAGCCGAGGCTTTACCCTACCTGGTACCTCTTCGTGGTGTCATGCCACTGTAACATGAGGATATCGTCCTCTTTGTAGTGCTGTCTACCTGTCTTTATTACGTTTATGCAATATTAGGCTACCTGCCTATATGTGGTGCTACGCCGCTGTGATTTGACTTGTAAAACCGAGGTATTTTCTCTACCTGGAAACCTCATGGTGAAGTCACCTCACTGTAGCATGGAGTTATAACACTCATTTGTAGTGTTGCGCTACCGTGCTTCCTATAAAGCACAACAGACATTTACTTTGTCTGAGAACTCATTAAGGTATTAAGCCAGCATTTCCACAGGATCCGTACTCCGAAGAGAACATATAGTAGACATCAGTGGTTATGGGTCTGTAACCCTTTCATGTTCTAAAAAATAGGTGCCCATTGTTACCTGATATTATTCCAGTCAATGGTCCTCCCTTGAACCGAAAGTTAGAGGTCTAGTAGATTTCTCTTTGAACTAATAACATAAAATTTTATGGTAGGATTACAAAGACATACTATCATAATGCCTTCAAGTCCATCTTCCCTGCTGTGTCTTTGACCAGCTAGCGCTTGAGGTCCTTCGTGAACGGATCTGCTAGATTCCTTTGACTCCGAACATCTATCACTATATTGACATCTCTCTTGATGAGGTCGTTCACTGCCCTGTGCTTTAACCGCACAGTTCTCTTCTTCCCGTTGAAGAGATCATTTGATGCTACCGCCGCAGTCGCCTGGTTGTCGTAGTATATCGAAATTGCCGGTATCTGTTTCCCAACCATTGGAAGATCATACATGAGCTCCCGAAGCCACTCTGCTTCATCCGCTGCGGTATCAAGTACAAAGAACTCAGATTCCATAGATGACCGCGAGAGCATAGTCTGCTTATTCGACTTCCACAAATAGCAGCTCCGCCCATTGTGAAAATGCATCCACCTGTGGACCTCTCGCTCTCCAACTCTGAGCACCAGCTAGCATCACTGAAGCCTAGTACTACCGGCGGCTCTCCGCTGGAGTACAGTGCATATGTCTGAGTCTTCTTGAGATATCTCATAACCCGTTTCATAGCTTTCCAGTGCTCAACGCCTGGATTGCTAATGAATCGACTCAGCATTTCCACATCGAAAGCTATGTCAGGCCTAGTGGTAGTAGTAGCGTACATCAAACTTTCGATGACGCTAGTGTACTCTAACTGCCTGACGCTTTTCTTCAAGTTTGGCTCCAGCTTTTGATCACCCCGGTACGGCATATCAATTAAAGGAAGATTATGATACCCGTATCGAGTGAGCATCTTCTCAATGTAATAAGATTATGACAGCGATAATCCAGTGTTTGTCCGGATGATCTTGAGTTCCAAGATAACATCAGCATCCCCCAAGTCCTTTATACTGAACATCGTCGAGAGGAACTTCTTTGTCTCCATGACACAGCTTATATCCGTACCTAGGATTAGCATGTCATCCACGTATAGGCAAACGATGACTCCTCTTCCGTCAGCAAACTTCGTATAGACATACTTGTCTATTTCACTGACCCTGTAGCCACTTGACCTTATGACTTTCTCAAACTTCTCTTGCCATATTTTGGGAGCTTACTTTAAATCGTACAGAGATTTTACCAACTTGCAGACTTTGTCTTCAAGACCTTTGACGACAAACCCTTCTGGCTATTGCATGTAGATCTCTTCGGTCAGTTCGCTATTCAGAAATGCCGTTTTTACATCTATCTGATGTATCACCATCTTATGTATCGCTGCGATAGCAATCAACATTCTGATGGTGGTCATCTGGGCTACTGGAGCATACTTGTCAAAGTAGTTGATCCCCTGCTTCTGAAAAAACTCATTTGCCACTAGCCTGGCCTTGAACTTGTCAATGGTTCCATCAGCTTTCATCTTCTTCTTGAAGATCCACTTGCATCCGATAGGTTTTGCTCCTTCAGGTAGATCAACCAACACCCAAGTATTATTGGAGGTGATTGATTCAATTTTATTGTCTATCGCCTCCTTCCAGAAAATAACTTCTCTGGTCTTCATCGTCTCATAATAGGTAAGCGGATCTGCTTCCATATGATAGGTGATAAAGTCATCTCCGAAGTTCTTCGGCCTTCTCGCTCGCTTCGACAACGGCTCAATGAGTTCTGGTTCAATCATTGTCTCCTCAGCAACAACTTTATCTTGGACAACTGGCTCATTGAAGATCTCAGTCTCCTTTGGACCTTCATCATTCTTCGGAATGTCCGTTAGAACAATATTCTTGTGCTTTACAAACTTGTCTTCAAAATATTTAGCATCGCGAGATTCGATGATATGATTTGACTCAATATCAAGAAATCTTCGAGCATCACTCTTCTCGGCATACCCCAAGAAGATTGTCTTCCCAGTCCTTGTCCCCAGCTTCTGAATCTTTAGATCTGGGAGCTTCACATAAGCCAAACACCCCCACAATCGAATGACATTCAAGTTAGGTCTGACTTTGAACCAGAGTTCATGAGGAGTTACGTCCGAAGTTGCATACGCCACTCTATTTAGAATAAAAGTGGCCGTCAATGCCGCTTCTCTCTAGTAGCATTTAGGAAGACCCGAAGTAAGCAGCATTGAGTTCATTATTTCTGTCAACGTTCTGTTCTTCCTCTCCGCTACTCCGTTAGATTGAGGAGAATACGGAGCAGTAGTCTCGTTTATGATTCCATGTTCTTTGAAGAACGATGTGAATTCATGAGACCGATACTCTCCGTCTCAATCACTCCTTAGCCTCTTGAGTTGTTGTCCAGTTTATCGTTCAGTCTCGGCCCTGAACTCCTTGAACTTCTCGAATGCTTCGTCTTTAGACTTGAGCAAGTAGACGAACGCGTACTTTGATAAGTCATCGATGAAGGTTATGAAATACTTCATTCTGACTTTTGTAGAGAATTGCTTGAAGTCACAGATGTCAGAGTGCACCAACTCCAGAAGATCTGTGCTTCGATTGACCCGATGAAAGGGTTTTTTTGTGATCTTTGTCTGAGCACATACTTCACACTTCTCTACCTTACCCCCTCATTTGAAGATAAGTCCTAGACTGGACATTTTGTTAATTCTTTTACAGTGAACATATCCTAGCCTATTATGCCATAACTCGAGAGAATAATCAGAATGAGCGATTGCATTAATATTATCAACTGGTTTACAAGCTGAATTTTGAACATCCCTTCGGTTTGAAAAGCTTTTCTGAAGTATGTTCCCTTCTTGGACATCAACATCTGTCCAACATTGATGTCCATCCTCAAGCCTGCGTTGCTAAGCAGGCTTCTAGAGATCAGGTTCTTTGTAATCACCAGAACGTGCTTCACAGTTTAAAGCATCAGAGTGTTCCTGGATGTGAGTTTCTGCTCTACAGTTTCGATCCCTAGAACTTTATCGTGGGCTTGGTTCGCCATGATAACTTTCTCAGAAGTTGGCTGGTATGTGACGAACCATTCCTTGCCAGAGCAGACATGGCAGGTCGCACCAGTGTTTATCCACCAGTCAGAGTCAGCCCCCACAGCTGTGACCTGAGCAATCATAGCAACAATATTAAAAACTATGGAAACCTTGCTAGGCTCACCTTGCTCACCTTGTTTGGGCTTGGATTTTTATTCACTCTTGTAGTGGCCCTTCTTGCCACAGTTGAAGCAAGTCACGTGGGACTTGGACTTCTGTTGCTTGAACGAAGGACCCTTCACTTTCAGATTAGTGGAGTCCTTCTTCTTGTGATGAGAAGCCACCTGCTTCCCCTTGAACTCTCTTGTCTGCACCAAGTCGGCCTTAGCCAGTTGTTTGGACAGAGAGTCCATCTTCTGTTGAGTTTATATTTCGTCCTCAACGTGGATCTCTTCTAGAAGATCTTCCAAGCTAATGTCACTACAAAAATTTGTCATATTAGCGACGTTCCAAAACGTTGCTAAACTCGGTAAAAACGTCGCTAAAAGAATTTAGTGAAGTTTTGGGCGACGTATAGGAAACGACGGAAAAAACGTGTCGCTAAACGAGAAAATGTCGCAAAACATCGCTAGGGCGACGTTATTTGGCGACGTTATTAACGTCGCTAATTAGTGACGTTATTTACGACGTTTATTTGTTGACGCTAATTAGCGACGTATAAGGCGACGTTATCGTGTGGTCGCCGTTTAGCGGCACTTTTGTGACGTTTTAGCGATGACGAGCTGACATCAGATTTGGTGCCACGTGTTGCCACGTCAGCATTTAGCGACGCTTTTAGCGACATTTATTAACGTCGCTAAAATTTAGCGATGAATAAAACGTCGCTAAAAATATCGCTAAGTCAAAAAAATATAAAAAAATAGGTTCCAGAATGCAAATGGTGCTGGAGCCTGAGCCAAAATACAGAATCCAATCCCTGGGTTCGTCGACCCCCTCGGTGCAACACTCAACACCGGCACGCACAATACATTCCAGAATATACAAAAAATATAAAGAAAAAAATACTATTCGCAATGAACAATGTCAATATATAATATCCTGAACAAACCAAATCAATATCCGCAAATACGTACAAACTCAATATCCTCAACGAAAAAACTGAATATCCCCAAATACATACAAAGTCAAAAATATAGTACAGTCCAAAAATGCAAAAACAAAACTACTGATCGCTTGGAGCTGGAGCTGGAGCTGGACCCGGTGCTGGAGGAGGAACGCCACCAGATGACTGTCGTCGCAACGTCAGGATCGTCTGATACTCCTCCGGTGACAACAGGTGGATGAGCATGTCCTCCCGTGCACTGCCGGATGTAGACGATGCTCCTGGCGTAGCACGGGTCATCTGTCGCAACACCTCCGTAGTCTCCTCAAGCCTCTCGAAGCGTGAGATGAGCGCAAAATCATCTGTATGCGGCCCCTCCATCATCTGCAGCATCTCGTCATGCAGAGCTGCGATCTGCGCATCGACACTCTGCTGGTGGCGGAGCGACTCCTCAGTCTGTGCGGGGCCGGGCACACTAGTGGCAGTCGCAGAGGCCTGTGATGCAATAAAGGCACCATAGGAGCCCGTACCATAGTACGTACCCATATGCATGCCACCAACGGCCCTCATCCACAGCTCGTCATCTGACTGAGCTGCGACGGCCGGGGACTACTGGGAAGTGCTAGCACCAGCTCCCTCTGACCGTGTCGGCCCGGTCTCCCTAAGCCTCAAAAACTCGGCTTAGAAATAACATCTATATGAATTCTCACGTGGTCGCTAAAAATTAATACTAACGCACTAGCATTAAGTAAAACTTCTAAAACTCGGCCTAGAAATAACATCTATATTAATTTTCTATGTAACTAAAAATTAATATTAATGAACTAGTATTAAGTAAAACTTACGTAGGTGTTCCGGGCCTTGTCGTCTACGAACCGCTCCCCCTTCGTGTGCGTGGCGAGGAACAAGGTCACCATATTCGGGTCTTCTCCCGATTCAACCTGTTACGAAATTATTATATGATTTATCAGTTAAGTTGAAAGAAATATATTACTATAAAGTATTAGTTATGGGTATACGGCGAGATACGTACCATATGGGTGAAGAAATCCATGATGGACCGTGATCCACCAAAACACTGCGACCCCGCCTGTCGCGCTCTTTTAGACTTCACGGACTTCTCCTTGTAGGCTTCCTCCTCGAATCTCCTCTTTATTACCGCCAGTCGGCGGCAGAGATCCAACCCTGAATAGGCTCTCCCCGGCGGTCGTGATCCTTTTGGTCGAGGATCGCGTCCCTAATGAGCTTGCTGGCGACGCTGGAAAATAGAGCCTCGACAGTAATAGCGCGGTGGGGAGGGAAGAAGCAAGTCCGCTGAAAAAATCAAGAAGTACATAAGTTATAACATAACATACTAAATGTTAAAAGGAAATAAACTTTTACGTACCGAAAAGTGCTCAAACCAGAAGGCCTTCCTGTCGGCCGTGACATCCCTCCAGTTGATCCAGGGCCCGTCGTAGTTCTGTAGCAGGAATGTACCCAGCGACCGGTGTACGGAGGAGGGATGATACCTATAAAATGGAAATTAAAATTTATTAAACAAGTTTATAATAAATTTAAACTAATTAAATGCAAAAATTTCACTTACCGCCTGGTCCGAGTACAGGCCCAAATCTCCAACCTCAGATCCTCCTCCGGGCGACACGGAGGATCTGTCTCAAATGGGAGCTGCACTATTCCCCTGCCCCGCCCCCTGCCCATGCCCCTGCCCGCATTCTGTCCCTCGACCTCGCCCTCGCCCTCGGCGTGGGCCTCGCCATCGCCCTCGACCTCGACGTAGGCCTCGGCCTCGGCCTGCTCCTCAATAGTGGGGTCGACCTCTGGAATATTCGACGGTACTGGCTGTGTAGAAGAAGAAGGCCCTAGCCTCGAACTGCTAGAGCCGGGTATGGAGACACTACCGGCGACTAGACCGTTAGTGTATATTGGAGTGCGGGGGGATGAGGAGTCGGTAGGAGTGGTAGATGGAGACTGTCGGGGTCGTCGACTCCCACCAGCACCGGAACCAAATGATCCACTTTGATCCATATCTAAAAAAATACAGAAGTATACCATATTACATCTTAAAAAATAAAAGTATACCATACTACAGCCAGGGAACGTCGATAAGTAAACCATACTATATCTGAAAAAAAAACAAAAGTAAACCATACTACATCTGAAAACGTCGCTTATTAACGTCGCTAAAACAAAAGTAAACCATACTACATCTGAAAAAACAAAAGTAAACCATACTACATCTGAAAATTAAACATATTCAATCCTCTTCTGAAAATTCATCTTGTTCCGATTCCTCTTCCTCTTCCTCTTCACTTCTATCAACTTCCTCTTCCTCTTCTGATACTTCTACCTCTTCCAATTGATGAAACATGTCATGAGGAACTTCCGTTTAGTCCACATCGACAATATTTGTAATAAGAGGTAGTTCGTCTTCCTGATAAGGTATCTCGTCGGCATCGAAGGTATTCCGAGCTTTAGTCTTACAGACTGCCCACCAATCTGATCTACCGGCTGCTCGTTTTGGATAGCTGGTAAAGTAAACTAGCTGAGCCTGGCTTGCTAGAACAAACGACTCATAAGCTTGATATTAACGGCAATAATTTATGTCAACAAGACCATGTTTGTCAACTCTCCAACCTCGACCCTGGATCGGATCGAACCAGTCACATCTGAACAAGACGATCTTACAAGGTTCTATAGCATAATTGTATGTCAGTTCCACAATCTCCCGTAAGACGCCAAAGAAGTCATTGCCTGGGTCGACGTCTTTGTAGTTTGAAGATTTTATGCACAAACAGCTATTCTTCGTAGAATCTAAATCCAAGAAGTCGTCTCTTATTCGCGCATTTGTTGACCTGAACCTGAAACGATTTACGCAGTAACTTGGCCAGGTCTTCACTTGATAAATTGGCCCCTTGGCTAGAGTTTTAATATACTCATTCTCAAGAATTTTCTCCGGACGATCAACCTAAATACCATATAAACGATTCTAACTTAATTATTATGTGCAAGTATAAACGTACAGAAAAAGTAAATTGTGACTACGTCCGTACATATGCTCTCAACCAAAAAGGAAAATGAAGTCTCATTTATTGTTCTACTTCCTCCTCGGTTGCGTACGGATTGTTGGACGTTACCTCATCCTTAAACATGCTGAAAAGCAAAAAAGCATTGGTATATTAGTTATATTCAGAAGCAACGAAGCACGCGAAATAATTTTACTTACCCCTCTAGCTTGTACACTTCTTCCTCGTCGCAGTTGAGCAATACATATAACATTGCAGTGCTAACCTCGTCGTCATTTAGATATCTTTTTTTCATTTTACCAGATGGTTTTTTGTAGGCAGTAAATACTTTCAGCTTTGCCTCAATACCAACTTCATAGTCGTCATCATTTCTAGGAGCCCTTGTTCTGTTTGTAGCAATATGAGGCTGAAAATACATGGAACAGAAGTTTGAAATCTCCTCAAGGACATATGCTTCACAAACAGAACCCTCCACCCGTGCCTTATTTTTCACCTTCCTCTTGAGGTGGTTCAACTGTCGCTCGAAGGGGTACATCCAACGATAACCGACAGGTCTAGCAACAAGAGCCTCATGGATAAGATGAATCGGCAAATGCTCCATTGAGTCAAAGAATGCAGGAGGAAAAACTCTCTCAAGTTTGCAAAGTGTTACCACAATGTCCTTTTCTTGCTTCTCTAAACGATCGACGAGCAGCTTGCAAGAACAAAGATCTCTGAAGAATATGCTAAGCTCTGTTAATGGATCCCAGACTACCGGCGGTAATAATTCTCGAAATACAACAGGAATTAAACTCTCCATGAATACGTGGCAATCGTGGCACTTCATTCCGGTCAGTTTACACTCCTTTATGTCGACACATCTTCTTAGATTGGAGACGTATCCGTCCGAAAATTTTAAGTCCTGGATCCATCTACAAAGTCTCACTTTGTCCTCCTTGTCCAGCGAGTAGATTGCCTTAGACCGCAAAAGCTATCCCTTCCCGTTGTCTATCATGTGCAATGTAGGGCGTCTGCATATTTCAGCTAAGTCCAATCTAGCCTTCTGATTGTCTTTTGTCTTTCCCTTGACGTCCATTACAGTATTAATTATGTTATCAAACACGTTCTTCTCGATATGCATGACGTCAAGGTTATGTCTAATCAGATTTGTGCTCCAATATGGCAGATCCTAGAATAGACTCCTTTTGGTCCAGTTATGATCTTCGCCAAATCCCTCGCAACGGCTGCTCGTTGTAGGACCTTCAATAGCACTTGGGATTTCTTTTACTTGCTTCCATGTGTCCTCTCCGGACCACATTGGCGGTAGATTGCGCTTCTCCATAGCTCCGGTACGGAATGCAGTTCTGTTCCTAAGGTACGGATGGTCTTTCGGCAAGAACTGTCGGTGACAATCAAAGAAGCATGGCTTTCCTTCGTGTCTCAAACGAAAAGCTTTAATGCGGTCCATGCAATACGGACATGAAAGCTGACCATGACTGCTCCATCCAGATAACATTCCATAAGCCGGAAAGTCGTTGATTGTCCTTATTAGTGCTGCCCATATCTGAAAATTCTATTTTTTTCGAAGCATCATACGTGTACGCCCTTATTTTCCATAGCTGCTTCAGCTCATCTATCAACGGTTGTAAGTACACGTCGATGTTCCTCTTCGGGTTGTTCGGACCAGGGATAATAATAGTTAAGAACATGTAATGTGTCTTCATGCACATCCAAGGCGGTAGGTTGTACGGAGTGAGGATTACCGGCCAGCATGAATATTGGGAGCCTGAAAGACCAAATGGGGTGAAACCATCAGAGCGGAGCCCTAACCTTACATTATGCGCATCAGAAGCAAAATTAGGATATGCTCGATCGAAGTGCTTCCACGCTTCTCCATCAGATGGGTGATCCAACACTCCTTCGGTCTGTTGTCGCTTGTGCCAACTCATATTTTCGGCAGTCTCTTTCACCATGAACAATCTCTGTAACCACGGCATCAACGACAAGTAGTACATTGAAGCAGTCGGTCTTCTAGACTTGCCTGCAGCAGTTGGCTTGTAGCGATCAGCACCATAGAATCCGCACACTTCTGTATCCTTGTGATTTTTGGAGTAAAGCATGCATCCATTCTGACAACAATCGATCTTGTCGTATCCCATCCAGAGGGATCTCACCATTCTCTTAGAGCGGTAGAAGTCTTTCGGTAACTTGGCACCCTCCGGCAAGATATCAGTTATCAACTCGAGCACTCTATTGTAGCATTCTTGCGACATGTTAAAGTCAGACTTTATGCTCAAGAGCCGAGTGATCACCTCTAACGGTGAATGGTCCTCACAGCCAGGGTATAAAGGGGTCCTTGCATTCTCCAGCAACTCCATAAACTTTGCGGCATCGGCATTCGGTGCCTCCTCAGCTGCGTCACGATTGTATGGATCGAAACTAGGCCCCGCAGCGTCGAAGACCATGTTCACGTACTCGTTGTCGACTCCAGTTCGGTTGTAGACATTCATATAATGCTCCACAAAAGGCTCTACATAAGGCTCCGTTTGGAATGCTAAAGGTACAAGCTCTCCGTGTGTGGTCCATTGGTAGTAATTCGGAAGGAAACCCTTTGTGTATAAGTGATACGTCACATCCAATTCTGGTTGAAACTTCATGTTCTGATATTTTGCACATGGGCACTTAATGTCCATGCCGTCCATGGATTGAGGAAACGCCTTCGCGAATTGGATGAAATGTTCTACTCCGGCGATGTATTCATCTCGCACACCGCACCTGTCATCTCGAATGCGGTTGTACATCCACGAACGGTCTAGCAAATACATGGATATAGCCATTTCTAGATATCTGTAAATATAAATAAACTTCAAAACTAAAACGAATATACTACATACTACATACTATGGCCGTGACTCAGGACCATTCCTATGAGTCGGGACCATTCCTACTACATACTACATACTAAAACGAATAAACTTCAAAACTAAAACTTCAAAACTAAAACGAATATACTACAAACAAAAACAAATATACTACATACTACGGCCGTGACTCGGGACCATTCCAATGATTATCGGGATCAAGGAAACTACGTGTTACAAATATCGGCATTATCGGTACGTGTTACAAATATCGGCACTATCGTGTTATAAATTAACCAACCAACAAAACTACGTGTTACAAATATCGGCACTCCGCAGTTAGTTTTAAATAAACCAAGTCCTTCTGCAACCTGTAGTAATGTAAAACATCGGTACGTGGTTTCGAATCGGAGTATCACATTTTTCGGTGTCGAAAAATAAATAACTATTACTAAATTATCAGATTTTTCGGCACTATCGGTGCCTCTGACCCAGCCCCCCCGCACCCCTCCCCCACCCCCCCAATACCACCCCTAACCCTAACCCGAACCCTATCCCTAACCCCTCTCCCACCAGCCCCACCTCCTCTCCCCAGCCCCCCAACCCCTACATCACCCCTAACCCGAACCCGAACCCTATCCCCAACCCCTCCCCCACCCCTCCCCCACCATCCCCCTCTCACCCCCCAAGCCCCCCGCCCTCACCCCCCAGCCGCCCTCACCCTCCGCCCCTTCCCCCCTAACCTGAACCCTAACCCTCCCCTTCCCCCAGCCCCCCCTTCTCACCCCCAGCCACCCTCACCTCCCCCTGCCCCACCCCCCAGCCACCCACCAACCATTCCTCACCCCCAACCACCCGCACCCCCCTGCCCCTCCCCCCGAGCCACCAGCACCCCCCCAACCACCAACAACAAATAGAGAGAGAGAGGGAGTCACGTACCAGAGGAGAGTCGCCGGAGAGAGTGAAGTCGCCGGAGAGAGTGAGAACGAGAGCGAGAGCACCGGAGAGAGTGAGAGCGAGGGCGCCGGAGGAAGAGAGTGAGAGAGTAAAATGAATGGGGGGAAATGAATCGGGGGGGGGGGGGGAATTTAATTTAGTTAGAATTTAGCAACGTTATTATTAATGTCGCTAACTAAGTTGTAATTAGCGACGATATTGCGACGGTTACCGACGTAACTAATATACGTCGTTGTCACGTCGCTATTTGCGTCGCTAGTAGCGACGGTTACCGACGTTTCATTTATACGTCGCTAATGTCCACAATTTAGCGACGTTTTGGTAACGTTGCTAAATTTACGTCGCCAATTAAGCCGATTTTAGTAGTGTGTTCAGCTTCTTCCGATGCATTCTAGTATAGAAGTTGCTCCAACCAGCAGGAAGTTTCGAGACTATCCCCCCAATGACAAACTTGTCGATGAGGGGCATCTTCTCGTCATCTAACTTCTGGCGCAACTTCAGGGATTCCTTCACTTGAGGTAGCATCGCCATCTCGTCTTCGAAGAGCCACTTGTGTTACTTCTCGATGATGAAAATTTTGGACCTGTTCTCATTATCTTTATATAGCTTACCCAAATTAAAGAATTTCAGATCTCTTTGGCCTTCACCTTCTTGGAATATGATTCTGCCAGAGAGTCTTCCATTGAATTGAGAATCAGCAATTTATAGATGCTGTTTTCTCTCTTTCATTTGCTCTGCTTGACGAGAGCAGCAGCAATAGCATCGGCAGTTCCTCCTTCTGGAATCGTCGGTTCATCCTCAATCAACACATGGTCTACGTCCACGAGTTGAAGATTGAGGGTGACCTTCCTCTTCCAGATTTGGAAATGTTCTCCGTCGAATTTTTTCAACTTGTTAAAGCTGGTATCGATGAGAGAAGCACGAGAGTTTTCCATCTTCTAATCTTGCTTTGAGATTGTTATTCCCAAGGCATAATTTTTGATGGAAAATAGAGAAACGAAACAGTTATCTCAATAGCAACAATATTTCGTAGCAACACTTCAAAGAAGGTGCACTACATAGATCCTTGGAGGATTCTGGGTAACGAAAATCTAAAAAGATTTCGTTACAACAGCAAACGAAAGTAGAGCTTCTTTTAGGAAGGTACAAATCGAGTTGCTAGCAGCAGCAGCGACTAAAGTCCATAAGAAGTATCTAATTAGATCAGAGAAGAAGAGAAGGAAAGAAGAAAGAGAAAGGCTGCTTTGCTGGGGTGATAAGATCACCGTTGCTCAAAGCAAGATTTGCCTATATACGATCCGCTTCCAGGAACCAGCAAGTTCTAGAGAACTTCTGGAACGCTCGTCAGTCAATATTTGAGACTTGAACGGGCTTCCTGGACTTTACAGACTCCTTTAACTCTCTTCTTGGTGTATCTTTCAAAGGAGGCCAATGGGCTCTATTTATAGAGTGGAGTGAGACTTCAGCTCTTCTCCTATCCGATGTGGGACTAAAATACCAATATTCAAAAAATAGAGTTTGATATTTTAGATCATCCCACAATCAGCATAAAAGTGTGCCAGTCCACGCCTACCCCCGAACACTCTCGTGCATGTACGAGACATCCTGGAGTCTGTGTCCGAGTCCGCACAACAAAACCAACTTACATCTTTGTTGGAATTAATCCTTTTTTCTTCTAGAAAAATACTCCCACATGACACACACTTGTGTCCCACCACACCTCATGTGCACACCTCAACACAAGCAATGCATTATATTGAGATACTCACCATTTGGTGTAGCCGATGTGGGACTATTTTTCCTAGTTCAAAGGCAAAATCACCAACAATAGGGGCCTACTCCTTTCCTATTTATTGCTAATTTCATGATTACGTGAGCTTTATTGATGATTATACTCATTATACATGGGTCTATCTTATGCCTCACCGTTCCAAACTTTCTATTATTCGTATGACGTTTACTACTATGATTCATACTCAATACAGTGTTAGGATTAAGATTTTTAGTTCTGATTATGCTCGTGAATATCTCTCCACTATAAACTGAGAACTATCAGTTGTGTGTAAAGAGGAAAAGTGTGATAATAGATGTGCAATACTAGATAAGAGACTAAGCCCAGAAGTTATTTGATAAGAAGAACCATAGTATAATATCCAAGAAATAGACATACCAACGGAGACAGAAAAAATAGATATAGAGGAGTCAGCAAAGACAAATTGGCGTTGGAGATGGAGCTCAATTAAACTGAGAAAGAAGGTAATGAATATCTACCATGGCGAGAAAGAGAAATGGAGATGCCACTATTTGTGTACTATAAACAATATGAGTTTGAGGACTAGAGAGCGAGTCGAGGAGGAATCATTGCTCCTTATCAACTCCAAGAATTGAGTTTTTAAATGTTGATGAAGCAAAAAAAAAAAATCATCCGCCAAGTGATCACGTTTATGGCAGTGAGAAGAAATTCGACAAAACTACTGACAAACATAGCAGGTTTTAGCAGAATGATCAGACTTCCTGCTATAGATACATAGAGGACGAGGAGAAGTTCTGGAGGTGGGAGCAGAGCCTTCTCAGATAAAGCATTTTTTTTTTGGAATCCCGTCATAACCTTAAATTGATATTAAATTGAGATAAAACTAACGTTTTGTTGCCTCGATAAGACCTAGCTGTTTGAAACTGCTAAAAATAAAGTCCCCTATTTTTTTTTAGGGATATTTAGACTTTGGATCTCAAATAAGTTTCAAAATTAGTGTTTGGGTCTCCATATTATACATAATTAGTGTTTGGGTCTCAAAAGTGTCACTAATGTCTCAAAAGTGTCATCAAAAGTGCACCAAAAGTGTCACTAATTATTTTTGGTGACACTTTTGAGACCCAAACACTAATTATGTATAATATAGAGACCCAAACACTAATTTTGAAACTTATTTGAGACCCAAAGTCTAAATATTCCTTTTTTTATCATGTGCGTGCATATGGCTAAAAAACACAGTCGACAAGATTTATGTTTGCAATTGCTAAAGAAAAGACTCTTCTCTATTTGAGCGTGTGCAGATGGCTCGAGCATGTCTTCAAGAAGTCGGGAAGACATGTAAGGAATCTCTGGCGAGGAGAGGAGGCGAAAAGATTCTCTGCTAATCGTTTTACAAAGTTGTCCGAGAGAGATAAGAAACTGATGAAGTGGATGGATCTGATTGAAAAATCTGACACTGATACCATGAAACAAATCAACAATATTAATTACTTGTGGATGATATTAAAAGGCATACAACTATGAATATATATAGAGAGAGAACATATTCAAATTCGTATAGGAGAAGGAATCTGTATTCATATAAGAGATTGGAATCTGAATTCGAAAAGAAAAAAAAATCTAATCAGAATCCTAAACTAATTATATCTTAACATTATCATCGCAATTGAAATAAATTTAACACATAGTTTTATATAATTTTATGGGACTATATATTGGGTTGCAAAATAAAATGTAGAGTAAATGGTAGTTTGATCATTGTCACAATATAAGATAGGTGAAACGACCGTGTTGCAGCGATAGGATAGCTTGGTGTTGGTTGGTTCATGAAAAGGAAAAGAAAGGAAATACAAATACAGAATGAATGACTTTTCTTTTCTAAAAGGAAAAGAAAGGAAATAAAAATACAAATACAAAAGTGAATCCATTGGGTCATATTTTTTCTTTTCTTTGGAAACTATTTTTCTTTCTGCTCCTTTGCTTCGGCATGTAAATACAAATACAGAATGAATGACTTTTCTTTTCTAAGATTATGATTCCGCAAAAATATCAAGAAGTATGGAAATAGTAGACTCTTCAACCCATATATGCGTACAAAGTAGTACTATTGACATACCGATAATAACACATTGACTAAATCTGATATAGAAATATGTTTAAAACATTATTGCTTAAGCTTTATAGTAAGCTGCCCCCACATTACTACAAGTAGTTGAGTCTTCCCATTACACAAGTGCGAGATCATATACACCTATTCTTGCTACATATATATTTGCTGGGAATCGGCACGTTCAGTGAAAGAAAAAGAAGAAGAAGAAGTCATATAATTATTTTGGACATCAATCTTTGGGAAGAGGAGATTGATAAATGAGTGTAAGGTCTCTTTCAAATATTATTTTTGCTTCACCTGCTGCTGTCCTTCTAAAAAAATGAAAGGGAAACAAAAATATGGATCCTCTGGATTGCATTGGAGCAAGAGAAAGAGAAAGAGAAAGAGAGACAAAGAAGACATTGCCATAACATCTCTCACGCATTCATTCATTCATTCTCCACTGGTGAGGGGAGGGGAAGGGGGGAAGAAGCTTTAGCTTTAGCCTTTGCTGCTTTAGCTCTTTGTGTCACTATTTGGTGTTTATTTTGGACTTGTTGTGCAGTGCACTGCAGCAGCAGTGGTGGCTTTGTGCAGGAGGTTTTGCAGGGGGGAAATAATTAAAAGAGGTCGGCAGAGACAAAGGGAGAGGCTTTTGCACGCTGGGAATGATAGGGAGGTGGCAGTGGCGGTGAGAGAGAGAGCAAAAAAAAAATGTGAGAGAGAGAGAGAGAGAGGGGGATTTGATTAGAATAATAAAGGGTGTTGGTTGGCCAAATGAGTGCATGGCTTCAGCAAGCAAGCATGCATGCATGGTCTCTCATGTCTTTGAATGATTTGAATGCTATCAAACCCATACACACCACACCAAAACATGCAAGTACTGTTGGATATATCATGCAATGGATATTGCTGTTGTAGCACCAACTATCTACTTAGAGCATCATTAGTAGTTGGGACTCTCCAATGCAATTTGGAGCCCAAAATTTTAAAAAAAAAGGTAAATGTAGAATGGGTTGGATTTGTATGAGAATAGTAGGAAATGATAAAGTGAGCTCCGGTCCCAAAAATTATGTGGTCAAAAATTAATGTAGGAAAAAAATAATATAAAGTTTAGAATCTAGAAAGTTGGGCTCCAAATTGGAACTTACTATTCTACAGAACGAGTTTCTACAATCTAGAATCTAGAAATTGGGAGGCCCAACCCTTAGCACCCATGGATGGATTGGGACCGAAATTCTAGAAATTGGTACTAGGGATGAGACATATTATTCTACAAAATGAGCTCCTACATTCTAAATCTAGAATCTAGAAAATGGGATGAGCCTTACTAATGATGCTCTTAATACGAAGGAGAGGGGTTTGGTTAGTTTGGGATGTCTTGAATTCCGTCGGGTATTAGGATTAACAATTATAGCTTCTTCTTTTTTCTTTATTTTATTTTTTATATTAGGATCAGGATTAGGAGTGCAATTCGGACGGACTAAACGCGAGTCAGATCGGGTAAACCTGCCAATGGGTTGGGTTAGGATTGAAGATAATTGGGGTCGGGCAAGGGTGGAGCTAGATTTTATTTTAGAGGGGACTGCAAATATGATTTTTTTTTTTTTTTTATGTAATATACTAAAAAAATTAAACAAAAAAAAAGTAAACTTACCAAAAAAAAACCTACAAAATAGTGAAACAAATACACGGATAGGACTTGAACCCAGGACCTAACATAATAGCATCAAGTCACATAACCAACTCAACCAAGGTTGCTACCAATTTTACAATGTGAAAATATATACTTGTTCTTAACAAACAAAAATTTAGCCTGGGCTGCAGCCGAGGACAGCCCAGTTGTAGCTCCGCCTCTGGGCTCGGGCTCAGGTTCGAGTTAAAATATTTGAACCCGATGAAAATCGGGTTGGCTTGGGTCATGTTTTGGGTTAACGAAAGAACCCAAAATCCAATATATATATATATATATATATATATATATATATATATATATATAAAAAAAAAAAAAAAAAAAAAAAAAAAAAAAAAAAAAAATATATATATATATATAGTTTCATACTTGTAAATAAAAAAAATTTCAATCCAAACTCTTCAACTCCTTCTAAATGTAATGATTGGTGCTTAATTAATTGCTATTTGATTATGTATTTAATATTAATTTTATTTTAAATATCATATTAGAACCCGATAAATCCAATGAATCCGACCCAACCGGAGTTGAACTCAAGCCCAACCCAATCCGCCCGAGTTGCACCCCTAATTAGGATTAGGTGTTGGGAAAGGAGCTCGGACACAGTGGAATAATACTCTTCTCGATCGAAAGTAAATTTGCAAGGACTGAACTTAATTTGAGGAATCAAGCGACTAACAGTTACAAACCAGAACCACAATAGCAAATTCACATAGGTAAAGACTTTTTATCATTGCGGGGGATAACTACTGGATGATCTGGGAAAGCTCCACTACTGGATTAGAAGAATACACTCTTCCACCAACCCAAGTACGGATCACCATAACTACTCAAATATGAACGAGAATAATAACAGCATATAGAAATACAAGTTACTGGATAACGAGAATCATGAGGATGAACCAATGTGGATCTCCTCGAACCATTTCCTTCGAAATTTGTAATGAAGCTCTAAATCACCTTCTCCCTCTTTCTTTGAAACTTTTAAATACCCTGTATGATTAGCTTCCAAAATTAGTTTGAGAAACCTTATTAAATCCCCTCCCAAAAACCCATAAAGATGAAACAAATCAAACCGTCCAAAATTGACCAAAAAAGGCCAAAATAGAAGCTACATGCATTTGACTAGTATGTCGTCGACATGGATTCCTACAAAATGTGCTTCAAGAAATAACTGGTATGTTGGAGTGGATGGGGTTCCAACCTATGTGGAGAACACCCCGGAGTGCGACGAGCACCATCTGTATGTCAGAGAAGCTCGGGGTGGTGACTAGTCCATTCGGACATGAAGGAGAAGCTCGGGAGCCACCTTACAACCTTCACTACTAAAACACAACGATTTAGCGATGGCCCTATCCGTCGCTAATCCATCGCTAATTGAAATTACCGACCGATTACCGACGGATACGGGCTGAAAAATCCGTCGAGAATAACCTCGTCGCTAAAACTAGTCCGTCGCTAGTGCGTCACTTAGCGACTACTTAGCGAAGGATTACCGTTGGCTAAATCAAAACTGTTAACGACGGCTAGCCGACGACTTTTCGTCAACTTCGACAGTTTAAAATTTTAATATAGCAAAGATTAGCTACGGACAATACGTCGCTAAATCGTCGCTAAATGCGTATAAGAGGATTTCTGATACGCAACATCCGTCGCCAATTCGTCGCTCATCCGTCGCTAACCTCATCGGATTAGCGGCGGAGTAGCGACGGATATTCCGTCGACAGGCTCCTGGATATCTTTCATAATTCCAGGACCTTGGTGACGGATAACCCGTCGGGTTTTAGTCGCTCATCCGTCGCTAACTGGGAATCTCCCAGTTAGCGATGGATAGTCCATCGAAAAGTGGTCGCCAGTCCGTCGGTAGCTAGAAATTTTTTGAAAAAAATAGCATAAAACTGGACATTCCTAATATACACAATTCCAATATACAAAACACACAAATAATCTCAAGCAATTCCAATATACACAATTCCAATATACAAAACACAAATATTCAATAAAACAAATATCCCAAGCACAAATATACAAAACACACAAATATTCCAATATACAAAACACACAAACAATTCAAACACGCAAATATTCCAAGCATTCAAATTGTTCACGCAAAACACACAAATATTCAATATTTAAACTATAGCCTCCCTTCTCGGAATTTTAAAATATTTTTATTATTATTTATTTGATTTAAATAGTGATTTTAGAATTTTATGATTAAATTAAATAGTTAATTATTACGGTGGATGATTTTAGCCATAGTTGAGATTTGGAGTACAAGGTGACTAAAAATCATGGCACGGATAGCTCAGTGGCATGCTTTGACTAGTGGTTAGCCATGGTAGGGGAATGCCTAGCCATAGGAGTGTCCTAACTAGAAAAACCAGGCCAAGTTATAGCATGACCATTATAAATAAGTTTAATTAATTATTATTATATTTATTGACTTTGCAGTAACCCGGTTGTACCGAACTAGTCCGGACCGGACCCTGACCAAGTCCTAGCCCTAGTAGTCGAGTAGTACGTGTAGAGACGACCATATTGAGGTACGTTGTATTGGCAGTGTTACTTTAGTGATTTAGGAAGCAATTTTGGAATCAGTGGATATATATATATATATATATATATATATATATATATACATATTAATGTGCTTGCTATAAAGAATAGTATTTTAGTTGATAATACAGTAAATAAGTTCTTTAAATATTTTGAATATTATGGAGAGTAACTAGGTTATGTATATACTTGTACATGTGTCTATGTATAGAAGAGTATTTATAATATATGAAAATTTGGATTTATACATATATGTATATATTAATGTAACTGTATTTTATTATGTGAATTTTGGAATTAGGAATTGGACTCCAATATTAATATTACTTAATACTTTATTGTTTGTATTTGTATTTATGGTATATGTGCGTATATCATTATACGTATATATATATATATATATATATATATATATATATATATATATATATATATATATATATATATATATATATATAGGAATATATCTAATTAAATGGTATTTATGGAATAAAATGTATATATATCATTATATAAGTATATATGCATGTGTATATGTATATAAATATATATATATATATATATATATATATATATATATATATATATATATATATATATATATATATATATATATATATATATATATATATTATGTATACGTGTAGATGTGTACATAAATAAATGTAGATATACATGCATGTATAAGTGTATATATATATATGTATATAGATACCTAGGTATTTATATGTATGAGTATATAGAGTTTTATATATAATAATAGGACGAGGAAGCAAAGAAAGGAAATCCCAGCCCAACTAAGAGTTCCCAACAGCCGGCCTGCCCAAATAATCAACCAAACCATCCCGGGCTAGGCCCGAGTCCATTCGCAGCCGAGCCCAGGCATACCCCAGCCCACAGAGCTGGAATCCAAGTATTTTCCCACGCAGGAACCCGAGTATAACCCGAACTGAAACTTTCAGTTCGTATATATACATAAACATATGGCTCGGGACAGGAATCGAGGGAGAAACCCTAACCCCGATCAACCCTAGCGCCGACTCCCATGCGTGCGCGCACCGCCATTGTGCCGCCCTGGACCACCGCACGGGCCGCTGGAGGCCGGCCAGGCGCTGGAATCAACCGCGCACGCACAAGCGCGATTCAGAACGACAACAGCAGCCGTGCAGAGTCCCCGACTTTGAGGTATGCGTTCTCCGTCCACGTTGGTTCGTTTTTGATTCCGTAAAATCCTACGGACAGCCCATATAACCCTCTAGACGACCCACTTAGTAGTACCCCATGGTATTAACCCATCGATTCGGAAGACCGACTCAAAAATCATGAAAAAACTAGTTTCCTGATAACTTGAAGACAGTCGAAACCCTCATGTTTCGAGACGGATTCTGATCAACCTATTTGTTATTCTTGAAACTTTTTTGAAGGATATTTTAGACTGCATGTAGCCCTTCAAAACCTTTTTTAGTTTAAATTTTCATTCCCTGGATGTAAAAATATTCGAACCCAAAGTTTACGAAAAACCTGTTTTCAAAAATATAGAAAATTAGAAAATTGTTCCACACGACGTGCGTCCCGCCAAATCGTACGACGTGATCGCAAACCGAAAGCATCGAAAGCTGCGTAACGGCTTCGTGGTCGTGTGGGCTTTGGCGAAATTCAAATTGGTCGCGTGTGCGCGACGAATTTGATGCGTATCCGTCGAAATTCACCGTATCGTGCACTTTGCAAATTTCTCAATTACTTTGTGCACGCTCGTCAGATCAAGACAAAACTTATGCCAACAGAACCGTATCATTTTTCTGGTCCTATATGCCAAGTTTGGTCCGATTCTGAGACCGTTGATAAAATCGTCGTTTTGCGGGCCCCACGGTCCGACTCAACGGGCAATTTTGTGCACGGGCCGCCGGAATCCAACTTTGGTCATACGGTTGGGATCGTATCGGAAAACTGGATCCATAGACATATAGTTTGATGACTTTAGAGACTGTTGACTCTGGCACGCTTTTCGGTGCAAAGCGGGTCCAACGGCGGACACCGTTTTGGCCCGAAATTACCGTTTTGCCCCTGTGTCCAGAATTGGACTTAAGGATAGGCAATCTTAGCTATTTTGACTATTCTGAGAACATTGATAATATTTATTTCAGCTTTCGGGACTGTTGTACGGGTTTTGACTATTGTGGCATTGAGTAGTTCAGACTGTCGGTTCACCAGCAGAAGACCACAGGCGAGTACAGTTTATTGTCTGCATTTCGATATTGATTTTCACTATATTTCATTGATTGGCCATTGGTTATGTGATTATTTTCTATTATAAATTGTTGAGTCGGGAATGAGAAGTACCAACGATGTGTGATCTGACCTTAGACCGTGTAGACAGTGTAGACCGTGTTGCATTTTTTTCTTGTAGACAGTGTAGACAGTGATTTATTTATTATAAAGTAGACAGTGTAGATCGTGATTATTACTGCATTTAAACTGTGTAGATCGTGATTATTATTTTGTAGACAGTGTTTCTTTACTACAATATTTTCTGTAGATCGTGTAACTGTAGACCGTGTAACTGTAGACCGTGTAACTTTAAACCGTGTAGACCGTGTCGCATAATTGTCCCGAGACCGATCAAAAATCAAAGGTACTTCTAGCAGTTGGGAAAAGTATTTTGTGTCTATTTATTGCTATTAGTTTTCCGTATTTACTGTTTACTTTCAAAACTCATGATTGATGTCTAACCTTTGTTTTATAGCCATTTTCTTTATTTGAAATTGCATTCAGTGAATTGTGCTCGTTCCATTCCTGACTGGAAACCAACATTTTCAGGTTAGCCGTGGATTCACTTAGCTTGGGGAGTTACGGGAATACTTGCAGCCAGAAGCCTAGAGACTAGCTAGATAGTTGAGTTGGAGTCATTCCATAATTGTACAAGTTTATATTTTCTGCAAATGTAAAACTTGTGATCTTTATAAATTAAATTAATTTTGTGAATGAGCATTATTTGTGATTTTTGATCTTCATGGCCGTGACAGCGTTCTACCGCCGACACTACGGCGTAGGCTGGCTGAGACACGTCTCGTATCCGTTTAAAAAAAAATGGGTGCGGGTCGTGACAAGTTTTTGTGGTGGCCCATGCAGGTATGTTTTCGTAAATTATGCGAACTCGTGATAGTACTTAAGTTAGTCGTACTATTACGAGCCTGCGACAAGGAAATGCTCATTCACGAATTAGGATTAATTTAATTTAGAAGAATGACTTGGACTAGGAGTCCCTTATACAAATTCACCGATGGGTAGTCTAGGCCATGCAATTTAGATGAGGAGTTATTAATTCTGATAGTTTGTCAGATCCCCATAGATACACTATTACCTCTTGATAGAACGATATGATCCAATGTGGATAGATTATTCACTTGGTGAGATCGGGCTTCCTAGGATTGATGATCTAACTTTGAAAAATTGTTCAGTTCCTCCTTTTGGCCTCTTGGATATCATCTCCATACCCTTGTCCGAATTGCCTATTTATTTCCTAGTTGCCCTAAGGATTAGTATTTTTATATAATTCCTGGTTATGTTATCTATATATGAACCTCGAGTTAGTGTCGATTCAAAGTTTTCCTCCATACACATGAAGTAGAAAATCGAATGTTTGTAATTCTTTGTCTTCAGTTATTTTCCCCATGTTCACCATTTATTTTTGGGTTGTGACTGATAGTATTTACGCTTTATTTCCTAGTCAACATGTTTGAATCTCTAGGAGCTCATAAATTTTTTTTACAAATATAGTTAAGGGAATGTTAGTTAACTCATAATGGCAGGACAGCAGCGCACTGTCGCCATTTAATTGAATTAGGAAGACTATGTATTCACTGCAGCCAGTAGCGCACTGGCAAGGCACGACCCCTAGAGTTGAAAGTAGTTTAAAAATATATAGGTTATAGAATATTGCTAAAACTATGGCTAGTAGTCCTTTTTGATCGTAGCTTGAATCAATATTGGATAGGGTTAAGTAATGTTCGATCTGTATCATATTTGAGTTACGAAACCAAGAGTTTACCATCGCCTGAGTATACGGACGAGGCATAATTCTCGGTGAAATGACTTCAGACATGATTACCAGTTAGGATACTATAGAGGATAGGACAATGCCATGTATGTCCCATAAGACCCGAAGCCAATATTGGTAGAAGTTTTATAAGTTGGGTAGCACGTCTCCCGACCTAGCATTCCGTGATCCTTGTGATCTATTGACGAGGTAATTGATTGACGCTAATAGGTTTACCTAGAATATAAAATTTTGAGGTCCATAACCCATTAGTCGACCAAGGCCTTGGATAAGAAGATAGTAGGGAGACTGTATACGCAAGAACACCGAGTAAAGTTTTGATTCTCTCAAACTCGAACTACTTGTAACTCCTTTTCAAAATCTCGCGTACTTATATTCGACTATCTTAACAAACGCTGCTGTTACAGCTTAGTTTTGCAAGCTCACTCTGTTCTCGAGCTTGATTCGAGGCATATGTTTAGTGGGGACACCTGCTAACTTATTGTCTACTCAGAATCAGTGTATTATGGTCTGATCAACCATGATGCATTGGTTCACTTTTTGTTTAAATATACTATATGGATGGAGATATATAGGTATCTAGGATCTCATCCGCGACTGCTTGACAATTCCTCTCGAATTATTTGTTCGCCTTTGAATCACGTGATTGTATTCAGTAACATCTTTCTTGAACTCTTTCTTGTTTTTTTCACTGATTTGGAAGGACATAAGCTCGTAATTGGTAGAGAGATATCGCGTATCCCCAGGACTATGGTAGTTGTATACAAAGGGTAGTCATCGTCAGCTAGCCATATGATTGAGTTACTCGTTCTCCCATCGACCCTCAAACTACTGTTGAGACTTTCGAGCCATCTGAATTTGAGAATGATTAGGGTTTTACCATTAGTCAGAACGCCAACCTAGGAGACTATCTATTCTCAAGAAACCAAATGTTGTGAGTCTCTAATTATTTGTTGGAAGCTTGCTTAACTAGCAACCCTTAAGCCTTAACCCAACCTATCTTCGACCAAAACCCACAGTTGGATATGAGATGAGTGGGCAATAGGGTAATCATTTACCGTGACACTCATCCCGAGATTGGTTTCCAACAAATATTACTCTAGTTATGTAAATTTATTTTTAAGACCTAACTAGTGTTGGAACATCACAGTCACTAGCCTAGCCAATACTATAGCTTAAATACCCTGTCACACTATGACCTACCCGTTGTCAACAGCAATACCTGATCACTACAACCCTTGTGACCATAGTCTGGCAGGTTTGACATAAATAGAATTTCTTGACTCAGTTGTTAGAAATCTTTTCTTATGTTGTGCCTTGGAGTTGGTTACCCCATCGGAAACTCCCGTATACTGCGGACGAGTAGGTCATTCTATTTTATCGACCGTGTGTCATTGTACACGCTCGTTTTCCATTTTTTGAGAAACGAACCTTGACTTGACTATATCTACCGTATCCCGATACGCCGTGCCTTATTCCCTATTAGCAAAGAGTCGAGGTTCAGTATCCAGACTTTGAGATTCTTCTAACCTCACTATTCCTAAAACCATGTCCTAACTTTTAAGGTGGGTAGACGGTAAGCCTTCAAAATTTTTGGGATATACGAGGATTTTTAATTGATTAGAGTAACTTCCATAGGATGATGATTAGTGCCCCATGGACTCCCACTTTCCATTTAGATCATTTTGTGTTTCCGACCGTGTCATTAATATTCGGAGCACGAGACCAGCTGTTGCCTTCCAACAGATTTCACATGCAAGATTTAGACGAGTTCACCTTCATCTAGGTATATCATGTCCCACTCAAACCCGTCCCCTTGTACTCTATTTTTATGGTACGACTTTCAGGTCAAAAGGACTAGCCCTAACTCTTACTATAGTACCTACCTGGTATACTTCCCGAATACCATTAGAGCCTCAACTTCGACTCGAAGCTTTCAACCCGATATAAGGTTGTGATCGACTGGAAGCCCATTACGCACATGTCACTAGTGTGCCATTTAATTGTGTCTTCTCGGGCTACTTAAACACAAAAGTCATGGAAGGCGCACCTACAGGGCTTACATAACCTATTTAACCAATCCGACTGCCCAACTAGCTTAACCACTTGGGTAGAAGCCTACTCTAAGTTACCCTAACCTAGTAGAAATAGTTGGGATCTTGTCCCGTCAATATAGACTGAAATCTCGGGTTCATCCAACCAGTGAGAGATGTCCGAATGGGGAACACATTAAGAACCAGCAAAACCCATCCCTACATACCATCTTTTAGACTATAAAATCGAACTATTTGAAATAGGTCCCTACACCTATTAGGTAGTCTCCATCTCTTAGGATGTGAAATCATTCGTGACCCTTATTCCATCTACCTAGAAGTCGCGATACGATCTTGTATTGCATTTTATCCCTTGCACATGTGTTTAAATAACCACGAGAAGATCACAATCTTGATTCCTCAAATTTCGTCCTATTATAGAACTGTTTGGATTAAATTCGAGACGAAACTTCTGTATTGCACGGATTGCAGGCCACTCTAAGAAACGAAGGGTTCTTCGATTTAGCAAGCGACTGGACTAGAGTACCCCATCTAGCGGATAAGTCAATGGTTCATAAACATTCCTTCTATTTGTATCATTGGATACCCTCTACCGCTCTTGAAACTCATAATTGCCTTCGATTATTCATACTTATCTTCATGTCCTTTCTATTTCAGAGCGACATATGGTCATGCCTATTAGAATTTACCAATAATTTTTTTAGCTACTTGTGTAAATATGTTGCTTGTTAAAGTTTGGATTGCTTGAAGGGTAGGAGAGGATAATAGAGGCTGTATGCAGTAAATATCTATTGGTAGCAAGGTTAGCAAATAGTTGGAGGATTGTAAAGTTTTAGTGACGTAGCTTTACGGGAGTAGTGTGTTCAAAGGTGGGTAGAAGTCCTCGGAGTTTCATAGTTACAGAATGGCAAAGAGGGGATATAAAATATTTTTGAGGAATTAAGTTGAGGAGATTAAGGTAATAGTGGACTTTAAATTTTAAGAAATAGTTATGAACTAGAATTTCGAGGACAAAATTATTTTTAAGGTGGATAGATTTGTAGCCTCCCTTCCTAAAATTTTGAAATATTTTTATTATTATTTATTTGATTTAAATAGTGATTTTAGAATTTTATGAATAAATTAAATAGTTAATTATTACGGTGGATGATTTTAGCCATAGTTGAGATTTGGAGTACAAGGTGACTAGGAATCATGGCACGGATAGCTCAGTGGCATGCTTTGACTAGTGGTTAGCCATGGTAGGGGAATGCCTAGCCATAGGAGTGTCCTAATTAGAAAAACCAGGCCAAGTTATAGCATGACCATTATAAATAAGTTTAATTAATTATTATTATATTTATAGACTTTGCAGGAACCCGGTTTTATCGAACTAGTCCGGACCGGACCCTGACCAAGTCCTAGCCCTAGTAGTCGGATAGTACGTGTAGAGACGACCATATTGAGGTACGTTGTATTGGCAGTGTTACTTTAGTGATTTAGGAAGCAATTTTGGAATCAGTGGAGATATATATATATATATATATATATATATATATATATATATATATAAATAAAAAAAAATAAAAAAAAATAAAAAATAAATAAATATATATATATATATATATATATATATATATAAATATATATATATATATATATATATATATATATATATATATATATATATATATATATATATATATATATAGTAAATAAGTTCTTTAAATATTTTGAATATTATGGAGAGTAACTAGGTTATGTATATACTTGTACATGTGTCTATGTATAGAAGAGTATTTATAATATATGAAAATTTGGATTTGTACATATATTTATATATTAATGTAACTGTATTTTATTATGTGAATTTTGGAATTAGGAATTGGACTCCAATATTAATATTACTTAATACTTTATTGCTTGTATTTGTATTTATGGTATATGTGCGTATATCATTATACGTATAAACATATATATATATATATATATATATATATATATATATATATATATATATATATATATATGTTTATATATATATATATATATATATATATATAGGAATATATCTAATTAAATGGTATTTATGGAATAAAATGTATATATATCATTATATAAGTATATAGGGTTAATTAGTTGTACCCCCTTGTGCATAGAAGAAAATGAGTGGAAAATTAAGCAGCCAGGGGGGTGTTCTTTATTTTTGAAACAACGGGGACAGTTACCAAAATAAGTACAAACCATAGGGAGGTACAACTAATTAACCCAAGTATATATGCATGTGTATATGTATATAAATAAATAAATAAATAAATATATATATATATATATATATATATATATATATATATATATATATATAAATATATATATTTATATATTGTGTATACGTGTAGATGTATACATAAATAAATGTAGATATACATGCATGTATAAGTGTATATATATATATATATGTATATAGATACCTAGGTATTTATATGTATGAGTATATAGAGTTTTATATATAATAATAGGAAGAGGAAGCAAAGAAAGGAAATCCCAGCCCAGCTAAGAGTTCCCAACAGCTGGCCTGCCCAAACAATCAAACAAACCATCCCGGGCTAAGCCCGAGTCCATTCGCAGCCGAGCCCAGGCATACCCCAGGCCACAGAGCTGGAATCCAAGTATTTTCCTATGCAGGAGCCCGAGTATAACCCGAACTGAAACTTTCAGTTCGTATATATATACGTAAACATGTGGCCTGGGACAGGAAGGAATCGAGGGAGAAACCCTAACCCCGATCAACCCTAGCACCGACTCCCATGCATGCGCGCACCGCCATTGCGCCGCCCTGGACCACCGCACGGGCCGTTGGAGGCCGGCCAGGCGCTGGAATCAATCGCGCGCGCACAAGCGCGATTCAGAACGACAGCAGCAGCCGTGCAGAGGCCCCGACTTTGAGGTATGCGTTCTCTGTCCACGTTGGTTCGTTTTCGATTCCGTAAAATCCTACGGACAGCCCATATAACCCTCTAGACGACCCACTTAGTAGTACCCCATGGTATTAACCCATCGATTCGAAAGACCGACTCGAAAATCATGGAAAAACTAGTTTCCTGATAACTTGAAGATAGTCGAAACCCTCATGTTTCGAGACGGATTCTGATCAACCTATTTGTTATTCTTGAAACTTTTCTGAAGGATATTTTAGACTGCATGTAGCCCTTCAAAACCTTTTTTTAGTTTAAATTTTCATTCCCTGGATGTAAAAATATTCGAACCCAAAGTTTACGAAAAACCTGTTTTTAAAAATATAGAAAATTGGAAAATTGTTCCATACGACGTGCGTTCCGCCAAACCGGACGACGTGGTCGCGAACCGAATGCATCGAAAGTTGTGTAACGGCTTCGTGGTCGTGTGGGCTTTGGCGGATTTCAAATTGGTCGCGTGTGCGCGACGAATTTGATGCGTATCCGTCGAAATTCACCGTATCGTGCACTTTGCAATTTCTCAATTACTTTGTGCACGCTCGTCAGATCGAGACAAAATTATGCCAACAGAACCGTATCATTTTTCTGGTCCTGTATGCCAAGTTTGGTCCGATTCTGAGACCGTTGATAAAATCGTCGTTTTACGGGCCCCACGGTCCGACTCAACGTGCGATTTTATGCACGGGCCGCCGGAATCCAACTTTAGACATACGGTTGGGATCGTATCGAAAAACTGGATCCATAAACATATAGTTTGATGACTTTAGAGACCGTTGACTCTGGCACGCTTTTCGGTGCAAAGCAGGTCCAACGGTGGACATCGTTTTGGCCCGAAATTACCATTTTGCCCCTGTGTCCAGAATTGGACTTAAGGACAGGCAATCCTAGCTATTTTGACTCTTCTGAGAACATTGATAATGTTTATTTCATCTTTCAGAGACTGTTGTACGGGTTTTGACTATTGTGGCATTGAGTAGTTCAGACTGTCGGTTCACCAGCAGAGGACCACATGCGAGTACAGTTTATTGTCTGCATTTCGATATTGATTTTCACTATATTTCATTTATTGGCCATTGGTTATATGATTATTTTCTATTATAAATTATTGAGTCGGGAATGAGAAGTACCAACGATGTGTGATCTGACCTTAGACCGTGTAGACAGTGTAGACCGTGTTGTATTTATTTCTTGTAGATAGTGTAGACAGTAATTTATTTATTACAAAGTAGATAGTGTAGATCGTGATTATTACTGCATTTAAACTGTGTAGATCGTGATTATTATTTTGTAGACAGTGTTTTTTTACTGCAATATTTTTTGTAGATCGTGTAACTGTAGACCGTGTAACTGTAGACCGTGTAACTGTAGACCGTGTAACTTTAGACCGTGTAGACCGTGTCGCATAATTGTCCCGGGACCGATCACATATCAAAGGTACTTCTAACAGTTGGGGAAAATATTTTGTGTCTATTTATTGCTATTAGTTTTCCGTATTTACTGTTTACTTTCAAAACTCATGATTGATGTCTAACCTTTGTTTTATAGTCATTTTCTTTATTTGAAATTTCATTCAGTGAATTGTGCTCGTTCCATTCCTGACTGGAAACCAACATTTTCAGGTTAGCCGTGGATTCACTTAGCTTGGGGAGTGACGGGAATACTTGCAGCCAGAAGCCTAGAGACTAGCTAGATAGTTGAGTTGGAGTCATTCTATAATTGTACAAGTTTATATTTTCTGCAAATGTAAAACTTGTGATCTTTATAAATTAAATTAATTTTATGAATGAGCATTATTTGTGATTTTTGATCTTTATGGCCGTGACAGCGTTCTACCGCCGATACTGCGACGTAGGCTGGCTTAGACACGTCTCGTATCCGTTTAAAAAGAAAAACGGGTGTGGGTCGTGACATAAACACAAATATTCAATATGCAATAAAAAAAATTGACTTTGGCCTCAGCAAAGACCGCAAGTCAGACGATGAAACCTCACAGCCAGGGATCATAGTTGTGTTGAGGCATGTACCATTCTCTCAGCCACTTTGCATACGAAGGCTCAATCTGGTTGAGGTCTTCTGTAGGGACATGAGGGTCAGTCCCGATGCTACTACTCTCCTTCTTAACTTCAACCTTGGGAGCAATCTCTTCCCTGATGGTCATCGGTTCTTCCTTGACCTCGACCTTTGGTAACACCTCCTCCTTAACAGTCACCGGCTCTTGTTTGACGACGGAAAGTTCCTCTGTGTCGAACTCCAAGGGTTCCTTGCCTCGGCTAGTAGCACCACCTCGGGGAGTCTTGGGAGCCATCTCTCTGACAACAGAAATTTTCATATAGGGTAAATTTTTTTACTCAGATTATAAAAAAAGTAAAAAGTTTATCGAAATTGTAATCGGAGTAATAAAACGACATTGGAGATGGCATGTCGTAGTGGTTGGACGGGAGGGGGGTGACGCGCCACCACCCATGGCACGCTAGGGGGACGCCTACAAATAACAGGGATATTGACGCACAAATACCGCTCGAGTGAGCCAAAGACTTGCAGCCACGTCCCTCCCTCCATTCCCCCTCTCCCTCTCTCATGCTACCAACGTCACAACTTTTCCAGTGCTGCTTCCTCTAATGATGATGAACGCAAAAATCAAAGACCCCTCTCCTTTCTCTCTCTTCATAGTTCTCACAACAGGAAGGATCAGTGCTTCTAGTTCTCTTCCATCCATCCATTCCTCCGTTCTGATCAAGCTTCTTCCTTCTCCTCTCCTCCACCATGGCTCTGGACCAATCTGCTCCTCCATATTTCCCTTCTTCTTATTTGACTCTCTCAGCCACATATGATATCCTAGCCCAATCAGGATAACATTGTGTGTATAGACAAAGAGTGATATGGTGAGGGGGTATATGTGTGTGTGTTTCAGTCAAATGTGTGTGTGTTAAGGGTGTGACAGTGAGAGTGAAAGAGTGGAAGGGTGTGTGTGTGTCCTAGTCAAATGTGTGTGTGTGTTAAGGGTGGGTGGGTGTATAGGCGAGAGCCTCAATATACTAAATTTTACTAAATTTACTTATTCGGTTCGGTTTCGGTTTTAAAAAATTCGGTTCGGTTTCGGTTTTGAATATACTAAATTCGGTTCGGTTTCGGTTTTCAATCTGCTAAATTTACTTATTTGGTTTCGGTCCAAAGTTAATATATACTCCTCTATATATATAAAAAATATATATATATATATTATATATATATATATATATATATTATATATATTTATATATATATATATATATATATATATATATATATATATATATACTAAATTCGGTTCGGTTTCGGTTTTCAATCTGCTAAATTTACTTATTTGGTTTCGGTCCAAAGTTAATATATACTCCTCTATATATATAAAAAATATATATATATATTTTATATATATATATATATATATATATATATATATATATATATATATATATAAAACACACGCATATATATATATATATATATATATATATATATATATATATATATGCGTGTGTTTTATATATATATATATATATGCGTGTGTTTTATATATATATATATATATATATATATATATATATATATATATGCGTGTGTTATATATATATATATATATATATATATATATATATATATATATATATATATATATATATATATATATATATATATATATATATATATATATATATATGCGTGTGTGTGTGTGTATGTTTCGACCCCGCGCGGCCAGCCACCCCCGATACTCATAGGGATAGTCCGATATCGATACTCATAGGAATAGCCCGATACCGATACTCATAGGAATAGTCTGATACCGATACCGATTTCGATAGTCATAAGAATAGTCCGATACCAATACCGGGACATGCCAAACTGTATCGGTATCGGACAGTATCGGACCGGTATCGGTCAGTATCGGGTATCGGTCAGTATCGGAGCGGGACATGCCAAACTGTACACTACTTATACGTTGCATCTACACTACGTTCTATATCATCTTCATTAATTGTACATTAATCTTGGTTTTCAACTCTTGACCTTGATTGATGATCTTGATCAAGAATAAATAATCCTGAATTAATTATAATTATTCTTGACTAATTCCTAGCTAGATTATTACTAAACTGTACACTACTTATATATTGCTACACTCGTGTTGTCGTTTGTACATCCATGTACGATCAAAGAAGTAACGATCCATCACAGATTGGACGTAAAAATCTGTATCACAATACTAACAGAATTACTATGTAATCATGTACTCACCAATAACCGGATGTAACTGGAGTCGTTGGGCCTATCGTACAGTAATTGGTGGATCCGCTAGTATAGGCCTGATGTACTTAGTATCTACTGTATCAGATTAGTATCGGTCTATCGATTTGGTATAGGACGTATCAGATTGGTATTGGCCTTAACAAATTGTTATCATCCTATCTGATATGTACATGTATCGGCCGTATAGCTATGATTCATATTGGCCTTATCGTTTTGGTATTGGTCATATCCGATAGGTATCGGCCATGTTGGATTAGTATCGACCATTTCGGATTAGTATCGTAAAAGGTTTAGTAACAGCTGTACTTGGATTTCTCTCTTCTCGAGCTTGAATACCATTGTAAGAGAGTCACCAGATCGTAATTGGCCAGTTACAGTAACATACATGCTTCCTTTTCCATCAGAAAAAGTAAGATTGAAAAGGAAGCATGTATGTTCTGTAACTGGCCAGCTACGCTCTCGTGACTCTCTTGCAATGGTAATCTAGCTCTAGAAGAGAGAAATTCAAGTACAGGTGTTACTAAACCTTCCACAATACTAATCCGAAATGGTCTATACTAATCCAACACGGCCGATACCTATCGGATATGACCAATACCAAATCGATAAGGCCAATACGAATTCTAGCTATACGGTCGCTACACACTACCAGAATAAGTTATTTTAGCGACGCCTAAAGACGTCGCTAAAACGATAATATTCGTCGCTACAAATATTTAGCGACGAAATCACCGAAGTTTCTGGCTGGTCGCGGAAATGTTAGTCGCTGATCATCTAAACGTCGCCAAACGTCATAATTACCGACGTTTGTCGACATAATTATACGTCGGTATAATGTCGACGTCTACCGTCGTGTTGTCGGTGGCTTTGCGACGTAAAATATGGTGTCGCTACGCGTCGGTAAATTTACCGACGAATTACCGTCGATTCGTCGGTGGTTTAGTGACATGATCAAAGTCGCAAAACGTCGGTAAATCCTGGGGATGATTAGCGACGTTTACCGACGTCCTCCGACATATATTGACGTCGCTAAACGTCGGTAAACTGGATAATATCGCTTATCTACCGACGTTTACCGATGCAAAATTACGTCAGAGGACGTCGGTAAACGTCGCTAAATCTGCAAATAAAATAAAATAAATAAAATACAGAATGTCCATTTCTTCCTGCAGTTTAAAAAGCTAACCATTTCTTACTGTAGAATAGGATCCAAACAATCACAGAATGTCCATTTCTCACTGTACACAAGTTTCAGTCCCTATAACCAAGTCTACAACAATTACACAATGTCCAGTTCTCAGAATGTCCATTTCTCACTGTACACAGATTTCAGTCCCTATAAGCAAGTTTACAACAATCACACAACAACTAACCAAATAACCAAATATCCAAATAACCAAGTATCCAAATAACCAATTCTACACCAAATAATAAAGTCTACAATAAAATAACCAAAGTCTACACACAACCAACAAATAGAATAGGATCCAAACATCCAAATCTACACAACCAACAAATATCCAAGTCACAAATAAAGAATGAAACAAACACAAAGAAACAGTCCTAACTAGGACTACTAGGAATCTGGTGCAGGAGGGGCACCGCCGCGACGAAGGGATAAGAACAACTCATACTCCTCAAGTGAAATCGACACCGATGGAGGAGGCAGTGACGTCGGTAGAGTCGGTGTCGAAGAAGAAGACGGTGGAGGCGGCGGAGTCGACGACGATGAAGGCGCACCCGAAGGACCAGCATGCTCCAACGTTGTAAGTCGCTGAATCCATGATAGATAACATTCTATCACTGCTCTGGACCATCGACTCCTGCGCCAATCTCATCCTCTCGGCCATGGTCACCTGTCCTGTCTGCAGCTCCGTCACCGTGCGCTTTAACCCTCCAACGGTGCGCTCTGTCCTCTCAGTCGTCTCCCTGAGGTCCATAATGCCGCGGTCGAGTGCATCCAATCGTGCTAGCAGCACAGGATCTTCCGTAGGGTGCTGAGACTGCTCCTCGATCCGTCGTAGCAGGTCGTCACGGAGAGACTCCATCATCTGGTGGACTCAGGCAGACTCCTGGGACGGCTGTGGACCATGCACACTAGCAGAAGATGTCCTAGAGGACTGGGTCGCAACTAGGGTGCCATAGGATCCCGTACCGTAGTACGTACCCCTACGGAGTCCACCAGCGGTGGCTATCCACAGCTCGTCCACCGACGGAGCTTGAGTGGGCTGCGAGGAAGTACCGGCCTCTCCTGCATCAAGTGCACTAGCAGCCGCCCGTTCCCGCAGCCTCTGATACTCGGCCTAGAAAGTACTTATTATTACTAACTTCTAATCTCTAATTAATGTACTTATTATTACTAATTTCTAATTAATGTACTTATTATTTCTAATTTTTAATTAATGAACTTATTATTACTAACTACATGAATATTTATTTGCATCATATTTACTAAGTTATATTAAAATTGACACAAAGTATTAAATTAAGATAATGTATTGTAATACTTACATAAGTCTGCTCGGCCCTCTCGTCAATAAGGTCACCGTCGCGACGATGGGTGGCCAGGAAGACGGTCACCATGTCGCCGTTATCGACCTTCCTTACCTGTAATTAAATATATTATCTTAGTAATAATTTATCGATTTTGCATTAAAATAATATTTGTAAAAGAGGAAGACATACCAGACGACGGAAATGTTCCGTCATCGGAATCGACCTACCGTACCACTTCGAGGCATGTTGCCTAGCCGCCTTGGCCTTCTCCGACTTCTCCTTGTACCTTGGCTCCACGAATCGAGCCTTCATCGTATTCCACTGATCAGGGGTGATCCAACCTTGGATCGGCTTTTCGGCATGATCACGATCCTTCTGATCATTGATAGAGCCGCGGATCAGCTTGGCAGCGACGGTAGGAAACATCTCCTCGATCTGCTCGGCCCGGTGCGGTGGATAGAAAAACATATCTTAGAAGAGCGCAAACCAAATATTTATCATTTATATATAATATACAAAAATTATATGATTCATGTTAAAAGCAAATATATTTTAACCTTGAAGCGCGCAAACCAGAAGGCCTTCCTCTCGTCCGGAGCATCAGAGTAGTTAATCCAAGCACCACCATAATTATGCCTCAGCCTGTGGCCTAGATGTCTCTGTACCTCTGGGGGACGATATCTATACAAACATATTATATTCATGAAAAAAGTTAATTTATGATAAAAACAGAAAGAAAAAAATTATAAACCAAAATACCTACTTTGTACCGTCGGCCCAGATCTCCGTCCTCCTCTCCTCCGAAGGTGCGCACGCATCATCTACATGATGCTGGTCGACCGTCGGTGCCGTCGCCTCGGCCGTCGCTACAGCCTCCGCCATCTGCTCATCCGTCTCCATCGTCGTATCAGCAGTAGGAACGCTAGACGGACGAGCACTCTCAACAAGCCTGGAACTACTCGTCCCAGGAGATATGCCACGTGATGTCGTCCCAGCAGGCCCACCTACTGTCCAATATGGAGTAGTAATCGGCGATGAGGATCCAGAGCCGGTACTAGAATGAGGTACCGAAGGAAAACTCCGTCCTCTAGCGGTACCTGTAGGAAGTACCGGAGGAGAGTGACCTCGTTGTCTCCCTCGAAATGCTCCACGACGACCTGCCATACCTGATAACAGCATATGATAATACAACAAATAATAGAGACTAGAAATATGAAAGTACAACAAATAATAGAGACTAGAAATATGAAAGTACAACAAATAATAGAGACTAGAAATATGAAAGTACAACAAAGACAAGATAATAACCAAGACAACATATAATGATACATTCTACAATAAACATCTAAGTCCAGATAATATATTCTAGAAGAAACATCTAAGTTCAGATAAGTATATCTCTCTCAATCATCTTCAGAATAATCATCTTGTTCGTCTTCCTCGACCTCATCTTCCTCTTCCTCCTCATCTTCACTTTCATCTTCGCCTTCGTCGGCTTCGTCTTCCTCTTCGAATAAGTCTACATCTTCTACATTATGTGTCGTGTAATGCATAACTTCCGTGGAGTCCACATCAACAATATTGGTTACAAGAGGTAGCTCGTCCTCCTGGTAAGCTTTTTTATCAACATCAAAAGTATCTCTGGCTTTAGTCTTGCATACTGCCCACCAGTCAGACTTCGTTGCTCCCCGTCTTGGATAAGCTGTGAAGTACACGAGCTGAGCCTGAGTTGCTAGGACAAACGGTTCGTAGCCTTGATATCTACGCTTGTAGTTTATATCCACAAGACCATGCTTGTCAATTTTCCAACCTTGATTTTCAATCGGATCGAACCATTCACACTTGAACAACACGATCTTTGCAGGTTATCTACCATTATTATATGACAACTCCACAATCTCTCGCAAGATGCCAAAGAAATCATTTCCTGGATCGATGTCTTTGTAGTTCGAAGACTTAATACACAAACAACTATTTTTCATGGAATCAAGATCTAGGAAGCTGTCTCTGATCGGAGCATTTGTCGACTTGAACCGAAAGCCATTGACACAGTAACTTGGCCATATTTTAACAAAAGTAATTGGTCCCTTGGCAAGAGTTCTAATTAATTCAATCTCGGGTGAAATTAGACGATCGACCTGAATATCAAAGAAGCGTAATAAGTTATTTGTTGCACAGTTGCATTAGAAGAGGCCAGTAATTACCGAGCTACTTACATATTAGCTCAACTAAGAAGGAAAATGACGTCTCATTTCTTGTTCTAATGCTTCGTCTGTTAGGTAGGGTCTAACCAGCCTCAACTCATCATTATATGTGCTGGAAAACAATGAAGCAACCGCCGATTAGTACAATAATATTAGCTTATACTATTACATTGAGATGACGTAAACTCATCATCCTGAGTTACTTACCCCTCTAGCTTCTCCACTTCATCCTCGTCGCAATTGAGTAATACATACAACTGAGCAGCCCTTAGCTCTTCGTCATTCAAATATCTCTTCTTTATTTTCCCCGAAGGCTTTCCGGACGCATTGAATACTTTCAGTATTCCATCTTTAAATTCTTCATATCCGTCATCGTTTCTCGGAGCCCTCGTTCTATTCGTAGCAACATGAGATTTGAAATAGGAGGAGCAAAAATTTGTAATCTCCTCGAGAATATAGGCTTCACAAATAGAACCCTCGACCCGAGCCTTATTTTTCAACTTTCTATTTAGGTGATTCAAATGTCGCTCGAATGGGTACATCCATCGATATTCGACGGGTCCACCAACACGTGCCTCGTAGGAAAGATGAATAGGCAAATGCTCCATAGAGTCGAAGAATCCAGGAGGGAACACCCTCTCTAGCTTGCACAGTGTTACCGCAATTTCCTTCTCTTGCTTTTCTAGACGATCAACGAGCAATTTCTTAGAACAAAGGTCCCTGAAGAATATGCTAAGCTCCGTCAATGGATCCCAAACTGCCTGCGGTAAGAATTCTCGAAATGCAATCGGAATTAAACGCTCCATGAATACGTGACAATCATGGCTCTCCATACCTGTCAGTTTGTTCTCCTTGTGGGCGACGTATCTTCTCAAGTTCGAAACATACCCATCTGGAAATTTCAGACCTTGAATCCAAATACCTGGTACTAGTTAACCCTCCCCCTTTCTCCCACTAGACACACACATACATATACATGATGTATACAACCACACCATAGTTCCCAGGTTCTTTTAACCTAACTTTCCAGTTGGTACTAACCTCAATAGAACAAACACTCTCACAGCTCAAAATACTAACACATGCTCACGCCTTACTCTTGTGACACTCCTTTTCAAACACAAACACACACCTATATGTTCCCTTACACATGTTGCCATGTTACCTATAAAAATAGAAAACCCTTGTTGTCTAAAATAAGACACAATTCTACAAAGAGAACCATACTGTAGAACTCACACTTTAAGACAATAGATGAAGAAAGACTTATATGGAGGATGGATAGGGTTGAGCGATGTCATTTTATTCTACAAAGAGAACCATATTGTAGAACTCATACTGTAGAACACACACTTTAACACAATTCTACAAAGAGTTGTCATAGGGTGTTGAGCGATGTCATTTTATTCTTTTCTTCTTCTTCTTCTTGGGATTTTTGAGTATTGGATCTTGAGACATATATAGCTAGAACTTACGAAGAATGGAGTACCATACTTCAACAAATAGATGTTGACTAATTGGTTCATATACTTGTTGTCTAAAATAAGTGTAGGAATGTTGCAAGGTGAAACAATGTATCAAACACTATATCGAAACCCAAACCCAATATGCAAATCCAAATTAATACAAAATACACAAGTGTATGTAGGGGATTAAGTGTACAGAGGTGAAATACATATATGCATGCTTGGGGGTGTCCATGTGTCCAACAAATGGACACAAAGTGTCCAAAACCTCACGAACACACTGTATCAGTGAACACATGGTCGTAATGTGTCTCCGTGTCCATTTTGGACCCAAAAAACACCTCAATTAGGGTTAGGGTTTACCTTCAGTCTCCTCGCGGTGGTGGAGGAGGAGGAGGAGGACAAGTTCGATGGTGGAGGAGGAGGGGATTAAGTGTACAGAGGTAAAATACATATATATGCAAGCTTGGGGGTGTCCACGTGTCCAACAAACGGACACAAAGTGTCCAAAACCTCACGAACACACTGTATCAGTGAACATATGGTCGTAATGTGTCTCCGTGTCCATTTTGGAAACGAAAACACCTTATTTAGGGTTAGGGTTTACCTTCAGTCTCCTCGTGGTGGTGGAGGAGGAGGAGGAGGAGGATCTCGCGGTGGAGGAGGAGAAGGGGCTCGCGGTGGAGGAGGAGGAGGAGGAGGAGGAGAAGGGGCTCGTCGGAGGGAGGAGAAGGGGCTCGCGATGGAGGAGGAGGATGAACGGCGCCGGAGGGAAGGGGGTCGGGCTGTCGTCGAGGTCGGAGAAGAGGGGCGGGAACAAAAAATTTGGGAAGAGGGAGAAATGAAAAGTCGAACCGAGGAAACCCTATTTAGCGGAAGTTAGCGACGTCCGTAAATACGTCGCAAAGCGTCGGCCTTCCTTTAATATTCGGCGACGTCTTAATCTTTGCGACACTAAACGTCGCTGAACTAATAAAACTAGCGACGTTTTTCGACAAATCAACGACGTTGATTTTTATTACACTAAAGGTGGTCGCAATATGTCGCTGTTGGTCGCTATCAGCGACGTATTATGACGCATACTTTTGGAGTCGCTAAATCCAACAAAATTAGCGACGATTTAAGTCTGCGTTGCTAATTTTGTCGCTGATATGACTTATTTTGGTAGTGACATATCGGATAGGACGATACCAATTCGCTAAGACCAATACCAACCGATACGGCCTATACTAAACCGATAGATCGATACTAATCCGATACGGTCAATACTTATAAGTACCTACGGTCGAGGAGGTTGATCCGCTGGTACATCCATGTACGATCAACGAAGTAACGATCCATTTCAATTTGGATGTGAAAATCTGTATCGTAAGACAAATTAAACATGATTAGTTCGATACCGATACCCAATGAAATAGTCCGATACCGATACCGATACTCAACGAAATAGTTTGATACCGATACCGATACTCATAGGAATAGCCCGATACCAATACTGATTTGGTTTTGGTTTTGATTTCAGTTTCAGTTTCGAACGTACTAAAATTTATATATACTCCTCTATATATATATATATGTACGTGTGTGCCAAATATATATATATATGTGTGTGTGTGTGTGTATGTCTGTATGTGTATGTGCCGACAGCATCCCCTCCCCTCCCCCCCTCCCCCCTCCCCTACCTCCCTCTCCGACAGCACCCATCCCCCCACCGTACCCCTCCTCCCCCCACCCCTCCCCGACCCCCCTCCCCGACAGCATCCCCAATCCGACCCCCTCCCCCAGCCCCTCTCCTTCGATCCGATACCGATTTCGATTCCGATACCGATTCCGATACCCCCTCCCCTGATCCGATATACTCATAAGATTGGTCCAATCGGAAACCACCTATACCCCCTCCCTCGATCCGATACTCCGATCCGAAACCATCGATACTCATCGGAATGGTCCGATCTGAAACCATCGATACCCCCTACCCCGCCGGACAGCAAACCCCCTCCCCCTCTCCTGACAGCCCACCCCCGACAGCAAACCCCCACCACACCCTGTCACGACCCGCACCCGCTTTTCGGACGCGAGTTCGTGAGCAAGCCAGCTACATATTGAGCGGACTCCAGCCCGACTCGAGTACGTATAAGCTGTCAAGGTCATGGTATCATATCTAATCTAAACTATATTTCAATCCACATGAATCATATAAACAAGAATGAACAAGTATGGGTCATGGTCTGCAGCCCATTAGCATATTGTTCGATTAGACTTTAAGAATGATATGAGCCTATAAATAAGCAGAGTATATCATGGTATGGAATATAAAGCATGAGAAGATAATAAAGAAATAACACAAACAAATACCTGTATCATACATCGCAATCCTCTATAATCCAGCTCTGCTAACTAACTCCATGTAGTCGCTAAACCTGAAGAGATAATCAGGTCCTCAGAGGACTAGCAAGATACATAAAAACGAGCCTTACTAAAAGTTTATTATGCATGGAGAAAAATACAGAATAACCAAGTAAAAATGAGTAATGAATAAGCACGAATCTATACACTGTGTACACGAAAATGAACTGCTGAACAAGGACTAGAGAACTCATGTCAAGATGTCAACGGATAACCGAAACGAATACTCAAACCCTCGTCCCTAGTGTGGACTCGCAGGTTTGAACAACTACTAATCCTCGTCCCTAGTGTGGACTCGCAGATTAGCATCACCCTTGTCCCTAGTGTGGACTCGCAGGCGTAAACCCTATACTGCTAACCCTCGTCCCTAGTGTGGACTCGCAGGCTAGCATCTACTACTAACCCTCGTTCCTAGTGTGGACTCGTAGGCTAGCATCACCCTCATCCCTAGTGTGGACTCGCAGGCGTAAATCCTATATTACTAACCCTCGTCCCTAATATGGACTCGCAGGCTAGCATCTACTACTAACCCTCGTCCCTAGTGTGGACTCGCAGGTGTGGATCAATAACTACTAACCCCCTATTGTGGACTCGCAGGTTAGCTTCAAGGTTCAAGACACGAAGGCACGACTCAATCAAGGCACGACTAATAAGACACAAGGCTAACTGTGAACACTGTCTAAAGCAATGATAAAAATATACCAGCTTGATAGAAAATATTCATGGCAACAATATAAGAAAACTGGATAAAATAATAGACAGTGTATGTAAATAAAGCTGTGTAGAAAGACAAGGTATACTTGCCTGGGGGTTGCACGAAGAACCAACAATGTAACTCCAATCAATAAGTCAGAAAGTCCAAGTCATCACAACTGTCTCCGAAAGCTGAAATAAATATTACCAACGTTCTCAAAATAGTCAAATTAGCTCGGATTTCCTGTCCTTAAGTCCAATTCTGGACACAGGGGCAAAACGGTAATTTCGGGCCAAAACGATGTCCGTCGTTGGACCCGTTTTGCACCGAAAAGTGTGCCAAAGTCAACGGTCTCTAAAGTCGTCAAACTACATGTCTACGGATCTGGTTTTCCGATACGAACCCAATCGTACGTCCAAAGTTGGATTCTGGCGGGCCGTGCACAAAATCGTCCGTTGAGTGGGACCGTGGGGCCCGCAAAACGGTGATTTTGTTAACGGTCTCAGAATTGGACCAAACTTGGCATACAGGACCAGAAAAACGATACGGTCCTGTTGGCACAAGTTTCGTCTCGATCTGACGAGCGTACACAAAGTAATTGAAGAATTTGCAAAGTGCACGATACGGTGAATTTCGACGGATACGCTTCAAATTCGTTGCGCACACGCGACCAATTTGAATTCCGTCAAAGCCCACACGACCACGAAGCCGATACGCAGCTTTCGATGCTTTCGGTTCACGACCACGTCGCCCGGATTGGCGGGACGCACGTCGTGTGGATGATTTTTTCTAATTTTCAAAACTGGTTTTTCTAGGATTTTAGAATCAAATATCTCTCCATATATTAGGTAAAAAATAAATCTATAAGAAGGATCCTCATCTCCTATATACTGTCTAACCTTCTGTTCAAATAGTTTTTTGATTCGGTCTATGGATTTGCGAGAACTCGCCCTCCAAGTTGGGTGTTTTGGCTGATACGTGTTCTATTTTTTTTTAACAGATTTTTGTCGAAGTTTGCCTCAGTTTTGCGATTCAATGGCTCGACCATATCGCAACCTATTTGCTGGGGCCTCTAAAGGGTCATATAAGGTTTCCATACTACTTTACAAAATCGAAGACCGATGAGTGTACGCGAAGAAATGAGACAATTAATCGGTACCTGTCATCGCCATTGCTGTGCTGTACAGGCCGAGTGTTTGACCGGCGGTCGGCCACCCCGGCGGCGGTGTGGTGGCCGCGAGCGCGCGTCGGAGCCCTAGGGGCGCTCGCACGTCTGGGGGCGGGGGTCGACTATTCATCTAGGGTTTTAGGTTTCTCGAGCACTCGATCTCGATCCCCCGCTCATACTTATACTATCGGTTCTGAGTATCTCCAAACGAGGGAAAAGGTTTATGGGCTGACTTGGGGTGCTACTGTTCAACTATGTCCTTTGTTGCTTGGGGTGCTCGACTGAGCCATGTCCCATTGGCCTAGGCCACAGTGGTGGCTGTGCTGGAACTGTTGGGAGAGTTCGGGCTGAGCCTGTGGGCTCGGCTGGATTATGATGGGGATTAATACCAATATATATTATATATACTTATATATATATATATATATTATAGGTATATATATTTTATATAATCCCAAGTATATATATTATATAATACCAATACACATATATATATATAATATAAGTATATATATCATTACATATAATATGCACATATTTATATAAAATTAGTATATATATATATATATAAGTGAAAATGAACTATAATTGTATACACATATATCTATCCAAAATGCATCAACATAATAGTATAGAATATTTATCCTATTTCCTAAAACAGAATATCAATTTAGTAACAATAAAATATATCTATTTACGAAAATAGGAGATAACCAATATTAATAATATCTAATAGTAATAATTATATTTATTTAATCTGCACAAAGTAATAAAAATAATAATAAAATAATTAAATGATGTTTTGGTGAATTCATACTATTCACCTTTACCCGGGTCCAGAAAATTGTACAAATATGGTAAAACCATATTTAATAATAATAATACCTATAATCGAACGATAACAATTATTCTTAGAAAATAATTGCCAATTTCAAAAATATATACAAAAATACTTGCACTTATCAAACATGTCTACAAGGCCGTACTTGGTCCCACTACATGCCTACCTGGGCTTAGATTTGGTTCGGCCCAGTCTGGGCTAACTTAGTTCAACCGGGTTCCTGTAAAATCAATAAATCTAATAATAATTAATAAAACTCATTTATAATGGTCATGCCATAACTTGGCCTGGTTTTCCTAGTTAGGACACTCCTATGGCTCAGCATTCCCCTACCATGGCTAAACACTAGTCGAAGTACGCTACTACACTATCCGTGCCATAATTCCTAACCATCTTGTACTCAAAAACTCCATTATGGCTAAAGTCATCTACCATAAAATAATTAATTCTAAAAGTCTAAAAATCACCATTTAAATCAAATAAATAATAATAAAAAAATATTTCAAAAATTTTGGGAATGGGAGCTACACACCCCCTCCCTTCCGTCCCCTCCGGACAACAAACACCTACCCCCTGCCCCCCGTCCCGCACCCAACACCATACACCCCCCGCCCCCTCCTTCCCTCCCTCACCGCCGACCCCGGCGACAGCCGACCCCCCACCCGAAACCCTACCCCTGCCTCGAAACCCTAAACCCTACCCTGCCCCCCTGCCCTCAACACCCTCCCTCCCGCCGCCACTCCCTCCCCCCACCCCGCCGGCCCCAGCGACACCCGACCCCCCAAACCCGAAACCCTATATGCTAAACAAAGAGAGAGAGAGAGAGAGAGAGAGAGAGAGAGAGAGAGGGAGAGAGAGACCCGTAGGAGGGAGCTCGTCGTCGGAGAGAGAGAGAGAGAGAGAGATAGGGAAGAGAGAGAGTCTTTTGGGGGGAATAAAAAATTCTCCTCCGTCGGTTCAATTTAAGTTAGGTTACAGTATTTAGCTACGGATATATCCGTCGCTAGGCAGTCGCTAAATACCCACTAGATTACCGACGGAACATCCATCTCTAATTAGACGCTAATTTATCGTGCCATTTTTTCAGATTTTGCCGCCACAATGTGCGATATATTAGCGACGGAGATCAATCCATCGCTAAATTTTTGTCAAATTAGCGACGGATGTACGACTGATTTTGACACACAAAAATAAAAAAAATTATCCATTGCTTTCTGACGGTAGTCCGTCACAAGGTATTTGCTAGTCCGTCGCTGTTACCGACGGACAAGATCCGTCGCTAATGGTCCGTCGCCAAATTGCGGTATTTTAGTAGTGCTTCTGGAACATGGAAGGCCGAACTCGGGCCAAGTTCAGTCCCATGGTGTCCGGAACAGTTCTGGCTCTACCATACAGAGTTCTGGCCGAACTCTGTGTCGTCGGACTGAGGCTAATTTTAGGATATTTTTTACACCATTGGATCGTATCCTACGGTCCATATTTTGCTTTTTGGATCAGGGGATTTACATATGATATTTTTTTAACCCTAATCACAAAAACAATGGAAAGAAAAAGAAAGAAGAAGGAGACAAGAGTACCATTGAAACTTTGGGAGAGAAGAAGGAGGATTGAAGGTCTTTTTCGAAGGAGGATCGTGTTCGGGTAATCTCCACTCGTCGTCTTTATTCTTTGTAGCCTTGTAATCAATATTTCTTGCTTTCAAGTGTTGTGGGGATCCGTGTTAGATCGGAAGAAGTTTGTAGAGGGTATACTCCTTTATTTCATTAGTGAAATCTTCTCAAGTGTTGGACTCCGATCGTCCCATAGTTTTTTCTGCAAGGGTTTTCCACGTCAAAAATTCTCTGTGTCTGTGTGAATTGTATTTTGGTGTTTGGTTCGTGTATTATATTGCTCGATTCTCTCGCAGGTACTTTCTAGTTTGGGAAAAGGTTTTCGTGCTTCTTTTCTAACAAAGTGGTATCAGAGCTAGGTTCTGGAATTCAGAAGGGTGTCAGGAGTTGACAGAAAAACTAAAAAAGAGAGATGGACACGAAGCCGGTGTGCATGGTGAACCTGAACGGTACCAACTATCATTACTGGCGGAGCAAGGTAAAAGACTTGCTATTTGTCAAGAAGCTGCATCTGTCCGTATTTGCTTCCGAACGACCAATTGATAAATACTAGGAGGATTGAAATTTCAAGCACATACAGGTGTGCGGATATATCAGGAAGTTCGTTGACGAGAACGTGTACAACCATGTTTCCAATATTAAGCACACAAAGACGTTATGGATAAGCTGGAATCTTTGTATGCAATGAAGACCGAGGTAAACAAGTTGTTCCTGATGCGGACGATAATGGGTCTGCGGTACAAAGAGGGGGCATCTATTACGGATCACTTGAGTGATTTCTAGGTTGTGGATGACCAGCTATCTTTGATGGAAGTCAAGTTCGACGACGAGGTTCAGGGACTATGGCTGCTGTGTACGTTACTAGACTCGTGGGAGACCGTATGAGTATCTATGATCATTTTTGCTCCAGAAGGCCTGGTCAGTCTGGAGTTTTCCAAGAGCGGGGTGATGAATGAAGAGATATAAAGACGTTCTCAGGGCACTTCATCCACATCCTACCACTCAGAGACATTAGTTTTAGAGAGCCACGAAAGAGGCAAAAGTAGGATTCTAGGTGGTGGCAGAGACAAGAGCAGGGGGAAGTCCAAGGGTCGGTACGAGGACTCAAAGTATTACCATTATGGCCAGAAGGGCCACATCAAGCGGAACTGTTTTGCTTGGAAGAGAGAGAAGAAGGGAGACAAGGGGAAGCAAGATGAGAAGACTACAGTAGCGGCCTCGATATAAGGAGACGATGTGATCATCGTAGGTGATGAGGTTATCACAAACCTCGCCTGCGATGACAATTCTTGGCTTGTGGACTCAGGGGCTTCAGCACACGTATCTCATAACAGGGCACTATTTGCTACTTACACTACAGGCGACTGTGGAGTGTTGAAGATGGGTAATAGAGATGTATCGAAGGCGGTTGCCATTGGAGATGTGCACTTGAGGACGAAGATGGGTGCAGTTCTTATTCTTAAAGATGTTCATCATGTCCCTGATATCCGTTTCAACCTGGTGTTGGTTGGAAGGTTAGATGATGAGGGATTCTTCAGTCTCTTCAGGAATAGTCAGTAGAAGATTTTTAGAGGTTCGATGGTGATTACTAGAGGAAATAAGATGTATGGTCCCTATTATATGGAGGGGAGCGCACAGGGGCATATGAGGTGAATGCAATTTCTGATGCATCTACCGAGTTTTGGCACAGGTGGCTGGGCCATATCAGCGAGAAGGGGATGAGCTACTTAGTGAACATGAAGGTGATTCCAGGGCTCAATTCTATATAGTTTAAGAAGTGTATGCATTGCTTAGCTGGGAAGCAAAATAGGGTGTATTTTTAAAGTCACCCAAGTTCAAGGAAGCCAGCGTTGCTCGAGTTGATTCACTCGGATGTCTGCGGTCCTATGAAGGTAAAATCTATTAGTGGTGCTTCTTGTTTTGTAACTTTTATGGATGACTATTCCAGGAAGATTTGGGTCTATGCCTTAATGACCAAGGATCAGGAGCTGCCCACTTTCAAAGAGTTTCGAGCCTCCATTGAAAGAGAGACAAGCAAGAAGTTATTGTGTGTTCGGATCGACAACGACATCGTATACATTAGTCCCTTTGATGCTTATTACAGAAAGCAAGGGATACGATACTAGAAGACTCCGTCCAAGACACCTCAGCTCAATGGTGTAGCGGAGCGCATGAACAGGACACTGATGGAGAGGGTGCGATGTTTGTTGTCAGAAGTAAATTTGCCAGGCAGTTATTGGGATGAGGCTCTTCTCACCACTGCTTATGTTATTAATTTATCTCCTAGTGCTCCTTTGCAGGGTGACATACCTGACAAAGTATGGTACGACAAAGATCCGTCATATAATCACCTGTGAGTGTTTGGTTGTAAGGCATTCGTGCATGTACCGAAGGACAAGAGGTCCAAACTTGAGCCGAAGACGGGGCGGTGCATCTTTGTCGGCTACGATCGTGATGAGTTTAGCTATAGACTCTATGACCCAGTGGAAAGAAAGCTCTAAAGAAGCAGGGATGTGGTATTCATCGAGAAATAGAGCATGACCAACACTCAGGATTCTGAGACGCCTTATGAGCTGAGAAATTTTCTGAGTTAGAGTCATTTTGCTCCAAGCAATTTTCGGAGGACATCATAGGAGGATCCAGTTATGGAGGAGCCAGTACATGGAGTTGCTTCCAACCTTGATTATCAGCCTGATGATGGTGGTCAGGGTGTCCCTCAGGAGGATGAGCATACCGTGGAGGCAGTTTCTGAATGGAAGAAGGCTGTTGGTATTTAGCAGCACCAGTGGCTCCATTGAGAAGGAGAGTGAGCGTCGACCATCTACGAGATACTCACCGAGTGAGTATGTGCTACTGACTGACGGGGGAGAGCCCGAAAGCTTTACAGATGCTATAGAAGACGAACAAAGGCATGAGTGGATGTAGGCTATGTAAGAGGAGATGGGTTCTTTGCTTATAAATTCTACTTATGAGCTGGTGCGGTTGCCAAAGGGTAAGAAGGATTTGAAGAATCGATGGGTGTTTAGAGTGAAGCATATAGAAATCCTGAGGGGGTGAATAGGGTCAAGCTAACAAATCAAGCACTTAACAAAAGCTAATGGACAATTTAAAAATATAAGTGCAAGAGAAGAAGTAAAACAACACCGACACCCGATGTATCCTGGTATCCTCCCAAGGGGCCCTCCAGTCCCGAAACTCTCTCCGAATTTAATCTACTATTATCGCAAATAGTACAACGTGAGTTTTCATATGAAGGCTCACCAACTTCTTATACGAAAGCTTTAGTCCGAAGGCCTCTCCGACTTCAACCGAGAGTTTGGATACGAAGACTCTCCAAGAGTTTGGATACGAAGACTCTCCAACTTCAACCGAGAGTTTGGATACAAAGATTCTCCAACTTCAACCGAGAGTTTGGATACGAAGACTCTCCAACTTCAAGCTTTCACAATAGGTTTTGATCTCCTTATACAATAAGATGAAGATCTCACTTTTCAACTCAATAACTCTAACACAATTTATGGATGGCAAATAAAAACTTTATGGAGTTGTTTGTGGATAAGCTTTGGTGGTTTAAAAATTTTTAGGCTCAAAACATCAACCTTGAATGAAGGGGTTCAAGGCTATTTATAACCAAAGCATTAAAAGAGCTCAAAGGCAACTTTTCAGTCAGCGAACGGTATACCGTCGGTACGAATCGGTGTACCGTCGATATACCGGTCTGGAATACAATGGCTAGAAATATAGCCGTTGGAATCATTAAATGCTCGAAATTCAACCGTTGGATTTTTAACGTTACTGAATCGGTATACCGTCGGTTTAGAACGGTATTCCGTCGGTATGCCGATTTTGTAGACATAAAGTTTCTATGAACAAAAATTGGTATACCGTCAGTATAGACCGATATACCATCGGTATGCCGATTTCTATCCGAAAATGATCCTGGACTAATTTCTACCATAGCTTTCAATTTTGTCATCCATTTCTTGTATTTATAATTATTCCTAAGACTCATTACAGACTCCAGATATACTTAGGCAGGTGTAGGCTTCTTCAGAGTCTTGAAATGATGATGGCATGGCTTAGCTTCTTCCTTTGATAGGTGTAAACTTTTTTCCTTGGCGTTAATTGTCCAACGATACTCAGTTTGTGAAAACTGAATACCTTTCGGGTAGCAAGTATGATAAGGGTGGATATACCTTTGGCGGTAATTGTCCAAAGCTTCTTCCTTTTTAGATTGTGAAAACTGAATACCTTTCGGATGGTTCAAAGAAATCTTGTGGGATCTGTCGTCTTTGGCTCACCATGATTTCTTTATTTGCATAAGTCCATATTGATCTTACATATTACTTTTCTGCATGTACATGTTAGATGAACAAAACAATATACATAGTAGCAAGTATGATAAGTTTAATGTACATTTGGACCATGCTGAGTTTAAGTATTAGTGCTAAGGTGATATGCACTGATAGCATAAATATTAGTGATATCATAATCTTTATGCTTAATTGAATGACCACAATCAAAAACATAGTTTTGATTTTGGCAACCCAATTAAATTTAAGATAGATAAGCTCACATTACTAATATATAAACCAGTAGGCACATATCACCAAAGGTATAAGTATAAGTAGAAATGCTATAGTGATAGTATGAAGATTAGTGATAATAAAATACTAAATTTAATATAATAACCATATTCAAAAATATGATACAATCATTGGGCTAACAAAATCGAAGGATGATGCTGTTCGCCCTCGATACAAAGCGAGGCTGGTAGTTAAAGGCTACGGTCAGCAGAAAGGCGTGGACTATGATGAGATCTTTTCGTCGGTCGTCAAGTAGTCGTCTATTCGGGTAGTGCTAGCATTGGCAGCCAGTTTTGACTTGGAGGTCGAACAGATGGACGTGAAGATGATATTCCTCCATGATAAAGGAGTTATACATGGAGCAACCAGAGGGATTTTGTAAGAAGTGTAAGTCACATTTGGTCTGCCGGTTGAGGAAGAGCTTGTATGGTCTGAAGCAGGCTCCGAGGCTGTGGTACAGGAAGTTCAAGTCGTTTATGGGGGAGCATGGTTATGCACGGATGACGTTAGAACATTTTGTATTTGTGAGGTACTTTGTCGATGATGATTTCATCATTGTATTGCTCAAGAATAACGGAGTTGAAGCGCCAACTGGACGCGACCTTCTCTATGAAGGATTTGGGCACAACAAAGACTATTCTTGGGTTGGAGATCAGCCGAGAGAGAGTCCATACTGCTACACTTGTCCCAAAAGAAGTACATTCACTGGGTACTTCAGCGTTTCGGGATGGACGGGTCAAAGAAAGTGAGTTGTCCCCTTGCAGCCCACCTTAAGCTCACTGAGGATCAGTGTCCACTACCGATGACGAAAATAAAGATATGGAGCAGGTTCAATATGCCTCAGCTGTGGAAAGCCTTATGTATGCTATGGTATGTACAAGGCCAGATATTGCTCATGCAGTTGGCACAGTTAGCAGGTATCTTTCAAATCCTGGAAGGGTATATTGGAGTGTGATTAAGTGGATTCTACGATATCTTCAGGACACTACCGATTGGAGACTTTCTTTTGGTGGTGATGAGCCGAAGCTGGTTGGATATACCGACACTGATATAGATGGTAGTGTAGACACGAGACGATCGACTTCGGGCTATGTGATGTTGTTTGCTGGAGAAGCGGTATCGTGGCTAGGGCTACAAACGAGCCAAGTCGAGCTGAGCTTTTGTAAGCTTGAGCTTGGCTTGAGTAGAATTAATCGAGCTCAAGCTCGAGTTCGAGCTTGATAAATTTTTTATTTTAGAGCTTGAACTTGGCTTGAGCTTGTTAATATTAAGGTTGAGCTTGGCTTGGTTTGAGCTCGAGCTTGGCTTGATAAGCATGCTTGATTCAAGCTTGATAAATAAGCTCGATAAGTTTAAAATCAAGCTCGTTAAGCTTGATCTCAAGCTCGCTCTACTTTACTTCAAGCTCATTAAACTTGATTTTAAGCTTAACAAGCTTAATTTTAATTTAGTTAGGTTTGAATTCAAGTACCTATAATATTAACAATTTATTTATAAAAATTTAATAAAAAAGTTCCTTAATATTAATTATTAAGGACATATAAATTATAACGCACAAATATATTTATAAATTTAAATTCAACAAAGAGCAAACGAGCTTCTAAACAATCTCCTTAATGAGCCAGCTCGCAAGCTCAAACGAGCCGAGTAGTTCTAAGCTTGAGCTTGGCTCGTTTATTAAATGAACTCAAAAATGAAGCTTGAGCTCAACTTGTTTAGTAAACGAACCGAGCTCAAATGAGCTTTTATCGAGCCGAGCTTCGAGCAGCTCGCGAACGGCTTGGCTCATTTGCATCCCTAATCCTGGCAGTCGCGATTGCAGAAGTGTGTTGCCTTATCGACGACAGAAGTGTAGTACATTGCGGCAATGGAGGCTTGCAAGGAGTTGCTTTGGATGAAAAAGCTGTTATAAAAAATGGGGCTGAAGTAAGAGCAGTATACTTTGTTTTGCGATAGTCAGAGTGCTATTCACCTTGTAAAGAATCAGACATTTTATAGCCGGTCCAAGCACATCGAGACTCGGTATCATTGAATACGAGATATGGTTGAGAAGAAGGACATGGAGCTTGAGAAGGTTCATACAGATGATAATGGAGCAGATATGTTCACCAAGATTCTACCAAGGAGAAAGTTTGAGTTCTGTAGGCAGATCATCGAAATTATGATCCCTTCCACATAGTTATGAAGGGAAAGATATATTGGAGTGGACAGGGTTCCCAACCTATGTGGAGAACACCACGGGGTGCGACGAGCTCCGTTGTATGTCAGAGAAGCTCGGGGAGGTGACGAGGCCATTCGGAGACGAAGGAGAAGCTCAGGAGCCACCATACAACCTTCTGGAACAGGGGAGGCTGTCACTACCACATTTCTAGTTTGGGAGTATTTTTGTCATTTTTGAATTATTTGCATTTAAAATATATTTTATTAGAATTTAATATAATTAATAGGATGGTGTGATTTAAATATTAATTAATCAATTGCCTTGTGTTGTGTTAGCCCTAACCTAGATTGACCTAACCTAGATTAGTCATGGTTAGACTAAGTTAGATTTGGGATTGGTCATGGTTAGTCATGGCTAGTCATGATTTGTGATTTTGGCTAGTCATTAGTCATATTGATTTAGTTAAGACTAGTGATAGGCTACCTAGGTTTTATCTAGCCATTGATTTGTCTGGATTGATGGAGAACCCTTGGATCAACCCTAACCCTAGATTTTAGGGCAGCTATCCTTGGGATTCCCCCTATTTAATCCCTTCCAAAAACCTTTGCCTCCTTTATTCATTTTCTCATTTCTTAAGAACAAGGTGAGCTCCAACTTCATTCATTCTTAACTTCTCTATTTCTCATCCTTTTTTAACCAAACTTCTTGCATTGTAACCTAACCATCACCTGCTTGCTGTCCATGGAGGTAAAAGACTGTTTTGGGGATCTATTTGTGCTCGGGCTACAGTAGAAGAGGACTGTTCAGTGAGTTTTTGAGCTAGAGGAGAAACCCATTGGTAATCTCTCAAACCCTATCTAATCTATTGATTTATCATCATAGATGCATAGACCTAGGTCCCCTCTAGCTTCGGGTAGGATCTGAACCCAACCTGTGTCGGATACGTGTCCGTATCGGACACGTATCCGTAGGCTACTAAGGTGTTCGACCTATGTCTCAATGGGTTGATTCTTGCTGTTTTCAAAATATTTTTGATTGGAAATTATGATTTTTATGTGGCTTATTGATTTGTTATTGACTGAGATTGTTTTGGTGTCTTGTTGTGTCGTGATGGCATGTTGGACACGCTGTGCACACACTGCACTGGCAGCCCACATTTTTGTCCTGCTACTCGAGTGTCCAACAGAACACGATACGAAGTCTTTGGACTTAAGATTTTGCTCAAACCTAGGGGCTAGGACTGACCTAAGGTTCCCCAAGTTTCGTTAGGTTTTGTCTACATTCGAGGAAGATACTCATGGTTCTATGGCTCGACTTAACTGACTGTTCAGTCCATTTTGGTTTTGTTTGGGGTTCCTTGGGTTTTGGACACTGCTGTGTCCAATTTGTGGACACGATTATCATCAAGGGACATGAGCACACACTGCGCATTGATTACCAACCATTATTAGTGAGTTTTATGTTGGATTTTTGGGTCGAATCATTGAATCCCTATGTTGGCTGATACCCGACTGTTGCACATTGGCTGAGATGTAATATTTTCCTGAGTTAGATTTCATTTCTGTTTTGTGTTGCATAAATGATTTAATTAGATCACCTGCATATGTAATGGACTAATGGGATATTGGTTTGAGTTTAGTGTTGCCAGATAGGATGTGGGAATCAAGTTTTGGGTATGAACTGTCAAGTTGATTTTGGTTAAATTTCTTTTAACTGTCAAGTTGATGTTATTCCTGAGTTTGAATGGCATCCTGTTTTGATTCTCTAATGATTGATTATTTTACTGTTAGGTATTAGGCTATGGGTTATGAGATTATCTTGGTATTGGCAGTAGTTTGTGGAATCGATTTAAATAACTGAACTGTCAATGGGTTTGAAAAACCTGAGAACACATTTCCCTTAGCCCTCTAACACACACATTTTTATATCATTCACTAACACACACACCCTATCCCAAATCACTGTCACAGTCCACTTTAGCACACACACATACACAAGACTCACACACACACATTATATACACTGTTTTTCACTTCCTGTACACACACACACATAGCTCACAGCTCACTCACACACACAGGTTCCTCACATCCTGTCACCTATACTACACACACACAAGCACTCATAAACACACACACAACCTAAAAACTGTCACACACATTCATTAGTACCTAACATACACATTAGCTCACACCACCTCTTTATGTCCTGTCACATACACACACACATATATGCAATTGACACACGCACACTCTACTACATGTACACACACACTTTGTCTATTTACATATCTACCCCTCTATGCCTATGCCTATGCCTATGCCTATATATATATATATAAATATAAATATATATATATATATATATATATATATATATATATATATATATATATATATATATATATATATATATATATATATATATATATAATCTAGCCTATGTGTAATGTAATAAATATGTGAAACGTGCATGTGATTAGGTAATGTGAATTGGATGTGGCATTTGCCTATATAGATAAATGTGTAGTGTAATGCCAATATTGCATTGCCATATATATGTTGTATATAGATAATGGTATGTGAGTGAAATACATAGATATATAGCCTAATATGAAATGATAGTGTTATATGAAGTAGGGATTTCATTAGCCTATTTGTTTTGGCCCATGGCCTAGGTAGAGTAGACTATGGCATGGGGTGTGATACACTTGTGTATCACTAGGCTATTGAGACTTGTGTGGTATGTAGTTAGTTGACCTAGATTGACTTGTTAAGCCTAGGTTTGACCAACCTAGACTAGTTTGACCTAGTTTAACCCTATTAGACCTTGGTTGACCTAACTAGACTAGAGTTGACCTAGTTTGACTGCTAGGGTTGACTAGAGTTGACCAAAGGTTGACTTTAGCCTAGATTGACCCCAAACATCATGTAGATGCATTGTAGCAGTCTATTTCATTATTTAAGACATGTAGTGACTTGTACTGTTCTGATAGGAGGCATACACCACTCCTCGGATAGTATATTCTCTTCAGACACTCAGGATATCAGGCGAGTACATTCTCTGACCGTTTCATACTTGCTACGAGTATTTTCTTGCTCTAGATTATTTTATTTGATGCTGACACGATGGAAATACAGATTAATTAGTACTATATGGATCTTTTCATACGATGTTATCCTCCTAGGAAGCATCAGATACATCATGTCATGTATGTTTTACTTTTATTATGTACTCTTGTACTGTCACCTTATATGTGCACTCTCGTGATTCATGTACTCTTATGATCATGGAACCCCCATATTTATATTCATGTGCACCCATTATGGGCCCCCATATGAATATCATGTGCAATAACATAACTTGAACGAATCTTTGTGTATTGATTGGGGTACGGGGGAGTATAAATAGTCATGTGGACAATTTCCAAAGTAGTGTAGTCATGTGCGACCTCTCATGTTTATTATCAAGCCGTTCACATGTCTAGCTTGTACTCTAAATTACTATATCACTGTAGCTCTTTACTTATAGTAGATATTTCATTATAGTCTTCTCTTTTTACCCATGTATTCTCTTCAGCGTTTCATGTATCTTACTCTATTGCCTGCATTATATTTCTGTCATGATATGAACTGCGTGAGATGTACTGTGCTCGCTCCAGTCTTAACTGGACCTGTTGAAATTTTACAGATGACTTTAAGGAGCAGTGTCCCACTTATTACGGAGCAGGCTTAGATGACACACTTGAGCTGGACTTCCAGGAGGACCCAGCACTTGCTGAGGACATTACCCCTGTAGACTAGGCTAGTTAGCTAGGCTAGTTCTATTACTTCATGTTATGATACGTTGTATATATTGGAGTTGTACTCTGGATTTGGAGATGTTATCTTAGTTCAGCTGTCTCTCTGTCTTGTATTATACTCTGTGGATTCTGAGTTTTATCTATCCTATCTTTCAGTACTAACTTCCTTAGCTGTGATTGAGTTGTACTTATTTATGTCACCTCCATTTGGAGTGTATAAACAGTACAGGTACCTTATAAACTTTTAGATATATGTGACCTAGGACAGCGTTCTACCGTCGATACTGTGGCGTAGGCTGGACGTACCCACGTCTCGTGCCCTTACACTGGGTGCGGGTCGTGACACATTTTTAGTGGTGGCCCATGCAGGTCTAGATTTGAAATGTAGTAGTATTCGAACTAGAGTATCACTACAGCCTGCAGTAGAATTAGGATATTTTTGAAGGTACTCAATCACATTAGGAAAACTCCTTATCAGATTCTGTACATCTAAATTTTGCTGCTTATTGTCTTCCTTTGAATTTAACTGTCCTTCTTTGCTATTTTGACTCATTCTCAGCAATTGTTTCTTTTGATCTGTGTCTCCAGGATGGTTGAGACGAGATCACATCGCCAGGGGGACGCCGATGAGAGGTCTGCCACCTCTCATACTCAGCAGCCAGCCCCTGGTACATCAGCCCCAGTCATGCCAACTGGGGTAGGCGTTTCAGCTGCTTTCGGAGGAGCCCCTCCACCTGTGGCACATGGGCCAAGTCCGATGATTTCGGAAGTGCTTCAGCAACAGCAGCCACCTTAAGGGACAGGTGACGCAGCTCAGCTGTTCGTGTTCTTTTGGCAGTTCATGGAGGGCCAGCAGCAGCAGCCGCAGCAGAGGCAGACATCAGAGTTTAGTCAGGGCATTGATCTGGCCGTGACTACGGTAGAGAGAGTTGTAGCTCAGCCAGCAGCAGTCCAGCAGCCGTACCCTCCGAGGGAGAAGGGTATTCAGGATTTTCAGAAGATGTAGCCGAGGGACTTTCGAGGGACAGTGGGGATCCTGTATGCCAACGAGTGGATAGAGCACATGGAGTAGATATTCAGATTGGCTGAGATTCCAGCTAGGATTCAGATTGATGTAATGGCCAGCATGATGCAGGATCTGACCCGCATATGGTACCAGACCGACCCGCGGCTTGGTACTCCGGGGCAGACTTGGACAGCATTCAAGAAGATGTTCAAGGAGAAATTCTTTCCAGATGCAGCGCTAGGAGCCTTCGAGACTCCGTTCGAGGCCCTAGTCCAGGGGAGCCAGTCTGTGGATGAGTATGCAGGGGAGTTCTGCCGTCTGGACAGATTTGTGGAGGGACTGTCCGAGGCGATCACTTATTTACTGTCATATTGTATACACACACACCACCTTCTTTAAAACCCCAGTCACATGTGACTAATTGACACACATACACACATTCCTGTACTCTTTACTTTTAATTCCTGCATATCTCATTGTGATACTCTCACTGTCACCTAATTCCTGTACACTAATTGTTAGTTCTGTTTTCACATTTTGTTCTATTGCCTTCACTGATTTCCTGCATATTTTCCATGGACACACCCTTCTACTGTCACATGGCTATTTCCTGCAACAGTGACACACACTCACTGCTAACTTTCACTATCTGTACACATTGCCACCCTCACTGTTTTATGCTCCTGTACACTGTTTTGTTGCCTGCACATTGATACACACACACACACACTTCACTGGCACACAAATTCCTGAATACTGACACAGTCCTACCACTTAGTTACATACTCACACACTTTGCAGTCACACATTGTCACTCACACATGCACACCCTATCATTTCTTTCACTGTCAATCCTGTATATTCATTTTTTTGTGCACCACACTCTACATTGATATTTTCCTGTGAACACAAGTGTTCAGACACTTAGCCCTCTTGTATAAACCTGCACACATCACACACACATGATTCCCCCTGTTTTCTAATCTTTACTGACTTTTGTTTCCTACACATAGACACTTGTACACTGTGGTTAAGTCCCAGTTACACATTAGCATGCACACTTGACACCATGTTCACTCTCACACACTCTCATGTATGCCTCACACACAAAGCCACACACATTGTTTGTATGTCCTATTTACACACACATGCATAGCTTAATCTCTCTCTAAATCTCTATGTATATATGAATATATGTAAATATGTATATAGGCTTGTATGATATGTAAAATAGGTAATACAATATATGCATGGATAATGTGGTATGTAAATTGTAGGGTGGATAGCTTGTATAGCCTTGTGTTTGGTGTGTGATTGCTAGACTAGGCTTGGTTAGGCCTAGTGAGACTTATTAGACTTATTGGGCTAGGACTTGACCTAGTTTGACTAGTCTAGTTGACTGGAGTTGACCAAGTATTGACTTTAGTCTAGTTTGACCTAGACAGCATGCAGATGCATTGTATATTACATATATCACCCTCTGTATACATCTTGACTTGTGTTGCTCTAACTAGGAGTCAGGTACCTCATCTCGGACAGTACATTTACTTCAGACATTCAGATACGAGGCGAGTACATTCTCTGATCATTTCATATCCTGCTTAGAATTATTTTCCTGCTTTAAATTACTTTACTTGATACTGTCACGTTGGTCACACGGATTGGTACTATATGGATCTTTTCATGAGATGTTATCCTCCTCGGGAGCATCGGATACTGCATGTTTTGTGCGTTTCACGAATCATCACGTATCTCTATGCTTTCTCTGATTCACGAATCGCTTGTGACATATGTACTCTCATGTTCACAGAGCCATCATGAATCACCTTCACGTATCACTTATTTTATGAGCCATGTGAAGTTTCACGAATCTTAACATAACTTGAACAGATCCTTGTGTATTGATTGGGGATGGGGGAGTAGAAATAGACATGTGAATATTATCCAAGTAGCTGTAGTCATGAATCACTCTCTTAGCTGTAGTCATGAATCTCCTATGCCATTCACATGTTTATATTTTACTCTGACTCACTAGTCACTATTAGCTCTCTACTTATAGTAGACATTTCTATTACAGTTCTCTCTCTCTGTTTACATACTGCATTTCCTTCAGTATCTATATCTTACTTTACTGCATGATTATATTTTCTAACCTGCTATGAACTGTTGAGATGTACTGTGCTCGCTCCCGTCCTGACTGGACCTGTTGAAAATTTTACAGAGGATGATGAGGAACTCTGCACCCTTACTTGGAGCTTGCCTAGATGACACTCGCGACCTGGACCCCTGGGGAGGTTCAGGCAGCTGCTCAGGGTGATACCTTGTATAGTTTAGATAGCTTAGACTATTCTTTTCATGTATAGCTGTTGTCTTGGTTTCAGAGTTGTATATTGTAGAGATGATTGAGACTTGTATTCTTTTATGTTGTACCTCAGTTGAGGATTCTCTTATCTATTTTATCATACCATATTCTATCTCTAGTTTGTGATTGAGTTGTACCTCTGTGTTGGCCTCCTTATGGAGAGTATTCTATTATGTTAGTTATAGTTCATGACCTAGAACATCGTTCTATCGCCGACACTGTGACGTAGGCTGGGCACTGTTACGTACTCGTACCCTCACGGTGGGTGCGGGTCGTGATAAGTTCTGCCGTCTGGACAGATTTGTGGAGGGACTGTCCGAGGCGACGAAGGCCCAGAGATTCAGGAAGGGGTTGGTAAAGGAGGTCAAGTCCTATACCAAGAGTGCTCGCAGCGCTACCTTTGAGGAGATCCTAGTGGATGCATTAGCCGTGAAGGATGATCTTGAGCTTAGGCTCAAGAGGGAGCGAGACATCCAGGGAGCGGGTGGTAGCGGAGGACCGACCAAGAGGGCGTACTTTCAACAGCAGCACCAGCAGCACTACCAGCAGCAGAGGTTCCAACTACAGCAGTTTCAGCAGCCGAGGCATCAGCCCGTACAGCATCAGCAGCCGAGGCAGTAGCAGGCCCCGAGGCAGCAGACTATCAGTTGTACCTTCTGCAAGAAGTCGGGGAACGGATGGACAGAGTGCAAGAAGAGGCTGGGGAAGTGCCTCTTGTGTGGATCGTCAGAGCATCAGTTGAGGGACTGTTCCCTCTTTGCGGGCACGGCAGCTCAGGGAGCCAGAGCCAAGGCTCCAGGGGACCGCAGAATGGACCGTTATCGACTCAGCAGCAGCGGTTCGTAAAGCACCAGCAGCAGGCCATGGGAGGCCAGCAGGGACGAGCCTTTGCCATGGCGACCGAGGATGCAGAGGCCATAGGAGAGCTGATTGCAGGTTCGGTTCTTCTCGACTCCATTCCAGCTTTTGAACTGTTTGATTCTGGGGCTTCCCACAGTTTCGTATCAGTATCTTTTGCTATTAGATACAGCCTAGTATCTGAATATTTGCCTAGGACATGCAAGATTACGACCGGGGGTGGAGTTATCCTCGTGAGTGATATTTATAGAGGGCGGAGTGTCATTTTGGGAGGCCGAGAGTTGGAGGTGAGCCTGCTTGTCATGCCACTACCGAACTACGATATCATACTAGGTATGGACTGGTTGAGCAGGCACCACGCCAGCATTGATTAACGAGGGGTTAGAGTTTTGTTTGGGGCGCCAGGAGAGCCAGAGTTTGAGTATACCCGACGGCAGGCAGAGCAGGACGGAGTACTTTTCTGCGGAGCTTCGGTTGAGGAGTAGGCGGCTCCACATCCCTTGATCGTAGAGTTCATGGACGTTTTCCCGAAGGAGTTGCAAGGGCTTCCACCGGACCGAGATGTAGAGTTCTCGATAGACTTGGTTCCCGGTGCAAAACCGATTTTTCAGCATGTCTATCGAATGAACAACAGTGAGTTGGCGGAGCTGAAGAGGCAGGTAGATGAGCTGCAGGACAAGGGCTTCATCCGATCGAGTTTTTCATCTTGGGGTGCACCGGTACTATTTGTACCCAAGAAGGATGGGTCGGTACGAATATATATCGACTACAGGGCACTTAACAATATGACGATCAAGGACAGATACCCACTGCCGTGGATCGATGATTTCTTTGATCAGTTGAGCGGAGCTCAAGTTTTCTCCAAGATTGATTTGAGGTCCGGTTATCACCAGGTGAAGGTGAAGGGGATGATATTTCGAAGACTGCTTTCAGGACGCGGTACGGACAGTTTGAGTTTTTGGTTATGCCGTTTGGGCTAACCAATACACCAGCAGTGTTTATGAACTTAATGAATAAGGTGTTCCACCAGTACTTAGACAAGTTCGTGGTGGTATTCATTGATGATATTCTAGTATATTCCAAGACTGAGGAGGAACACAAGGAGCACTTGAGAGTGGTTTTGGAGACACTCAGGAGGGAGAGGCTGTATGGAAAGCTCTTGAAGTGCGAGTTCTTCCTGGATAGAGTTGACTTCTTGGGTCTTATAGTGACTGGAGATGGGATCTCAGTGCACCCGAAGAAGATCGCAGCAGTTGAGGCTTGGGCAGCGCCGACTTCATTGGCTGAGATCAGGAGCTTCTTGGGACTGGCAGGATACTACATGAGGTTTGTGCAGAATTTCTCACGGATTGCAGATCCGTTGACTCGGCTGACCCGAAAGGATGCTGAGTATGTTTGGTCAGAGAAGTGTCAGGCAGCTTTTGATGAGTTGAAGAAACGGCTTACGACAACTCCGATTCTGACATTGCCATCTGGTTCAGGAGGGTTCACTATCTATAGTGACGCTTCAGGGAAGGGGCTGGGTTGTGTCTTGCAGCAGCATGGAAAGGTGATTGCCTATGCTTCCAGGCAATTACGTCCCCATGAGAAGAACTACCCTACCCACGACCTGGAGCTAGCAGCAGTGATTTTTGCTCTGAAGTTGTAGAAGCACTACCTGTATGAAGAGAGGGTGGAGATGTTCATGTATGTGTTTACACAGAAAGAGCTCAATATGAGACAGCACAGATGGCTAGAGCTGATGAAGGACTTCGACATCTCACTTCAGTATCACCCAGGAAAGGCCAACGTGGTTGCCGATGCCTTTAGTAGGTATCCAACAGCCATGTGTTTGACTATGGACCGTCACTTTCTTGCTGATTTAGAGAGCCTGAGGATTGAGGTGATCGTGCCCAGAGTTCAGATACAGATGTGGGGCTTGCAGATTTAGTCAGACTCGATGGAGAGGATTAAGTCGACACAGTTTGAGGACGTTGCTCTGCGGTGTCTCCGAGAGCAGGTTCCAGCAGGGTTGGTAGATGGAGAGTTTTTCCTTACAGAGGATGGTGCCTTGAGGCACGGTTCCAGATTATGTGTGCCTAGTGGGGAGCTCAGGGAACAGGTTATGCAGGAGGCTCACAGATCCCAGTAATCTATACATCCTGGTGCCAACAAGATGTACCGAGATCTGAGGGAGCATGTTTGGTGGTACGGAATGAAGCGGGAGGTAGCTCGCTTCGTAGCTAGGTGCTTGGCCTGTCAGCAGGTCAAGGCAGAGAGGCAGAGGCCCGGTAGATTATTGCAGCCATTGTCCATTCCAGAGTGGAAGTGGGAGCATATCACTATAGATTTTGTATCAGTGTTGCTGCATACACTAGGAAAAAAAGATGTAATTTGGGTCGCCGTTGACAGGTTGACCAAATAGGCCCACTTCTTGCCATTCAAGGTAGGTACATCTACAGAGAGGCTTGCGGAGATGTACATACGACAGATTGTCAGGATTCACAGAGTTCTGGTCAGCATCGTCTCGGATCGGGATAGTCGCTTTACTTCCTGTTTCTGGAGGAATCTGCAGACTAGTTTGGGCACTCAGCTCAAGTTTAGTACTATATACCACCCCCAGACGGACAGACAGTCAGAGAGGACTATTCAGGCACTAGAGGATATGATGCGGACGTGCGTCTTGGATTTTGGAGGTTCCTGGGAGGATCATCTATATTTAGTGGAGTTTACTTACAACAACAATTTCCAGGCCAGCATTGAGATGTCACCTTTCGAGGTTCTGTACGGGCATAGGTGTCTTATACCCTTATCTTAGGATGATGTTAGTGAGCGAGCTTTACTGGGACCAGAGATGGTTGTTGACGCAGCCGAGAAGGTGAAGCTCATCAGGGACAGACTTCGCGTGGTGCTGGACAGACATCGGCACTGGGCCAATAGCCACCGGAGGCCGTTGGAGTTTGAGGTACAGATTAGAGATAGGATTAGAAGTAGGTTATTTGTTGTTTTGTTTGATCATGTTTGATTATTTAGTAACATTATACCTTATTTGTGTTTAGGTCAGAGACATGGTTTTTCTGCGGATATCTCTGTCTCGTGGTACTATACATTTTGGTGGAGGTGGAAAGCTTAGTCCACGCTTCATCGGACCTTTCGTGATCAGCGGGAGAGTCGGTGACGTGGCATACAGGCTAGACTTGCCACCTGTACTAGCGGGTGTCCATAACGTATTCCATGTATCACAGTTGAGACGGTACGTGGCTGATCCTAGCCATGTGCTTGATCATTCAGAGATTGAGGTAGTGCCTACTCTCAGTTATCCAGAGCAGCCTGTGGAGATTCTGGATCGCCGAGAGAAGATGCTGAGAAACCAGGTGATACCCTTGGTTCGCGTCGCATGGAGGCATCATTCTCCAGGAGATTCTACCTGGAAGCGGGAGGATGAGATGCACGAGCGATACCCTTATCTTTTTGGACGGTAAGGTACGATTGTCTATCCATCTCATTATTAGTTTCGCCTTTCAATTTCGAGGACAAAATTTTTTTTAAGGAGGGTAGATTTGTCACTACCACATTTCTAGTTTGGGGGTATTTTTGACATTTTTGTATTATTTGAATTTAATATATATTTTATTGGAATTTAATATAATTAATAGGGTGGTGTGATTTAAATATTAATTAATCAATTGCCTTGTGTTGTGTTAGCCCTAACCTAGATTGACCTAACCTAGATTAGTCCTAGTTAATCATGGTTAGACTAAGTTAGATTTGGGATTGGTCATGGTTAGTCATGGCTAGTCATGATTTGTGATTTTGGCTAGTCATTAGTCATATTGATTTAGTTAAGACTAGTGATAGGCTACCTAGGTTTCATCTAGCCATTGATTTACCTGAATTGATGGAGAACCCTTGGATCAACCCTAACCCTAGATTTTAGGGCAGCTATCCTTGGGATTCCCCTATTTAATCCCTCTCAAAAACCCTTGCCTCCTTTATTCATTTTCTCATTTCTCAAGAACAAGGTGAGCTCCAACTTCATTCATTCTTAACTTCTCCATTTCTCATCCTTTTTCAACCAAACTTCTTGCATTATAACCTAACCATCACCCTCTTGCTGTCCATGGAGGTAGAGGACTGTTTTGGGGATCTATTTGTGCTCGGGCTACAGTAGAAGAGGACTGTTCAGTGAGTTTTTGAGCTAGAGGAGAAACCCATTGGTAATATCTCAAACCCTATCTAAACTATTGATTTATCATTATAGATGCATAGACCTAGGTCCCCTCTAGCTTCTGGTAGTATCTAAACCCAACCTGTGTCGGATACGTGTCCGTATCGGACACGTATCAGTAGGCTAGTAAGGTGTTCGACCTATGTCTCAATGGGTTATTCTTGCTGTTTTCAAAATATTTTTGAATGGAAATTATGATTTTTATGTGGCTTATTGATTTATTATTGACTGAGATTGTTTTCGTGTCTTGTTGTGTCGTGATGGCATGTTGGACACACTGTGCATACACTGCACTGGTAGCCCACGTTTTTGTCCTGCTACTCGAGTGCCCAATAGGACATGACACGAAGTCTTTGGACTTGCGATTTGGCTCGAACCTAGGGGCTAGGACTGACCTAGGGTTCCCCAAGTTTCGTTGGGTTTTGTCTAGATTCGAGGAAGATACTCGAGGTTCCATGGCTCGACTGAACTGACTGTTCAGTCCAGTTTGGTTTTGTTTGGGGGTCCTTGGGTTTTGGACACTGTTGTGTCCAATTTGTGGACATGATTATCATCCAGGGACACGAGCACACACTGAGCATTGATTACCAACCATTATTAGTGAGTTTTATGTTGGATTTTGGGGTCGAATCATTGAATCCCTATGTTGGCTGATACCCGACTGTTGTACATTGGCTGAGATATAATATTTTCTTGTGTTTGATTTTATTTCTATTTTTTGTTGCATAAATAATTTAATTAGATCACCTGCATATGTAATGGACTAATGGGATATTGGTTTGAGTTTAGTGTTGCCAGATAGGATGTGGGAATCAAGTTTTGGGTATGAACTGTCAAGTTGATTTTGGTTAAATTTCTTTTAACTGTCAAGTTGATGTTATTCCTGAGTTTGAATAGCATCCTGTTTTGATTCTCTAATGGTTGATTAGTTCACTGTTAGGTATTAGGCTATGGGTTATGAGATTAGTTTGGTGTTGGCAGTAGTTTATGGAATCGATTTGAATAACTGAACTGTCAATGGGTTTGAAAAACCTGAGAACATATTTTCCTTAGCCCTCTAACACACACATTTTCCTATCATTCACTAACACACACACCCTATCCCAAATCACTGTCACAGTCCACTTTAGCACACACACATACATAAGACTCACACACACATTATATACACTATTTTTCACTTCCTGTACACACACAAACATAGCTCACAGTTCACTCACACACAGAGGTTCCTCACATCCTGTCACCTACACTACACACACAAGCACCCATAAACACACACACACAACCTAAAAACTGTCATACACATTCATTAGTACCTAACATACACATTAGCTCATACCACCTCTTTATGTCCTGTCACATACACACACATATGCAATTGACACACACACACTCAACTACATGTACACACACACACATTGCCTATTTACATATCTACCCCTCTATGCCTATGTACACACACACACACACACACACACACACACACACACACACACAGACACACACACACATATATATATATACATATATATATATATATATATATATATATATATACATATTTATATATATATATATATATATATATATATATATATATATATATATATATATATATATATATATTATCTAGCCTATGTGTAATGTAATAAATATGTGAAACTTGCATGTGATTAGGTAATGTGAATTGGATATGGCATTTGCCTATATAGATAAATGTGTAGTGTAATGCCAATATTGTATTGCCATGTATATGGTATATATAGATAATGGTGAGTGAAATATATAGATATATAGCCTAATGTGAAATGATAGTGTTATATGAAGTAGGGATTTCATTTGTCTATTTGTGTTGGCCCATGGCCTAGGTAGAGTAGCCTATGGCATGGGGTATGATACACTTGTGTATCACTAGGCTAGCGAGACTTGTGTGGTATGTAGTTAGTTGACCTAGATTGACTTGTTAAGCCTAGGTTTGACCAACCTAGACTAGTTTGACCTAGTTTAACCCTGTTAGACCTTGGTTGACCTAACTAGACTAGAGTTGACCTAGTTTGACTGCTAGGGTTGACTAGAGTTGACCAAAGGTTGACTTTAGCCTAGATTGACCCCAAACATCATGTAGATGCATTGTAGCAGTCTATTTCGTTATTTAAGACATGTAGTGACTTGTACAGTTCTAATAGGAGGCAGACACCACTCCTCGGACAGTATATTCTCTTCAGACACTCAAGATATCAGGCGAGTACATTCTCTGACCGTTTTATACTTGCTAGGAGTATTTTCTTGCTCTAGATTATTTTACTTGATGCTGACATGATGGAAACACAGATTAGTACTATATGGATCTTTTCATACGATATGATCCCCCTCGGGAGCATCAGATACATCATGTTATATGCGTTTCACTTTCATTATGTACTCCTGTGCTTTCTCCTTACATGTGCACTCTCGTGATTCATGTACTCTCATGATCACGGAGCCGCCATGTTTATATTCATGTGCACCCATTATGGGCCCCCATGTGAATATCATGTACAATAACATAACTTGAACGGATCTTTGTGTATTGATTGGGGTACGGAGGAGTATAAATAGTCATGTGGACAATTTTCAAAGTAGTGTAGTCATGTGCGACCTCTCATGTTTGTTATCATGCCGTTCACATGTCTAGCTTATACTCTAAATCACTATATCACTGTAGCTCTTTACTTATAGTAGATATTTCATTACAGTCTTCTCTTTTTACTCATGTATTCTCTTCAGCGTTTCATGTATCTTGCTCTATTGCCTGCATTATATTCCTGTCATGATATGAACTGCGTGAGATGTACTGTGCTCGCTCCAGTCCTGACTGGACCTGTTGAAATTTTACAGATGACTTTGAGGAGCAGTGTTCCACTTATTACGGAACAGGCTTAGATAACACACTTGAGCTGGACTTCCAGGAGGACCCAGCACTTGCTGAGGACATTACCCCTGTAGACTAGGCCAGTTAGCTAGGCTAGTTCTATTACTTCATGTTATGATACATTGTATATATTGGAGTTGTACTCTGGATTTGGAGATGTTATCTTAGTTCAGCTATCTCTCTGTCTTGTGTTATACTCTATGGATTCTGAGTTTTATATATCCTATCTTTCAGTAATATCTTCCTTAGTTGTGATTGAGTTGTACTTATTTATGTCACCTCCATTCGGAGTGTATAAACTGTACAGGTACCTTATAAACTGTTAGATGTATGTGACCTAGGAGAGCGTTCTACCGCCGACACTGCGGCGTAGGCATGTCTCGTGCCCTTACACTGGGTGCGGGTCATGACAGAGGCAGAACTCGGGCAGAGTTCGGTCCCATGGTGTCCAGAACAGTTCTGGCTCGACCACACAGAGTTCTGGCCAAACTCTGTGTCGTCAAGCTGAGGCTAATTTTAGGGTATTTTTTACACCGTTGGATCGTATCCTACGGTCTAAATTTTGTTACAGGATTAGGGGGTTTACATATGGTTTTTTCTAACCCTAATCACAAAAACAACGGAGAGAAAAAGAAAGAAGGAGGCAAGAGTGTCATTGCAACTTTGGGAGAGAAGAAGGAGGATTGAAGGTCTTTTTCGAAGGAGTATCGTGTTCGGATAATCTCTACTCGTCGTCTTTGTTCTTCGTAGCCATGTAATCAATATTTTTTGCTTCCAAGTGTTGTGGGGGTCCGTGTTGGATCGGAAGAAGTTTGTAGAGGGTGTACTCCTTTATTTTATTAGTGAAGGCTTCTCAAGGATTGGACTCCGATCGTCCCGTGTTTTTTTTTGCAAGGGTTTTCCACGTCAAAAATTCTCTGTGTCTGCGTGGATTGTGTTTTGGTATTTGGTTCGTGCATTTTATTGCTCGGTTCTCTCTAGGAAAAGGTTTACGCCTTCTTTTCCAACATGGTACGTCGGCGACATATCGATCCAAGGCACCTATTAAGTTAAAAATTTTTAGTATGTTGTCACCATGCTAGCTGACGGCTCTTGGCTCTATTTTGAGCTCTTACTAATTTCGTTGATCCCCGTCGGTTCTCTCGACCTGCCGTTGACACACTAGTGACGCTCGTCACCTTTTGAGATGACCTTCATGTAGACGGGAACCCATCCCAACAACTCTCTCCCTTCTCGATTAGGTGACAGAGCGTGCCATTTAGATGACCTTCCTACCAAACTCGAACTTTCCCCTATCAAAATGATGGGACCTTCTCAAGCTCAACGTCCTTTGCCTCCAATACTTCTCATATACAATGATACCAATTGCAATATTCTTGGATATGCTATGAAATGTTGGGTTCTTACCAAGCTGAATTGCACGCTGGCTGTCATATATCATAGTATATTACTCTCCTTACAGTCCCAGCTCCTTTAAGAATTTCTTCAACCACAATAACTACCTGCACGCCTCCGTCTTTTTAATATACTCCACTTTTGTTGTAAATAAAATGACAAGTTTCTGCAACAATGCCACGATATTGCTCCTCCTGTGAACAATATCAAGTAGCATGATATATCGATCTTATGATGCCCAAATATCCAGAAATATCAGTAGTGGTATATCAAAATAACTTCGGTTCATCACTTCCAAATGAAATCCTCCAACTAGAAGGGCCCTAGAGACACCATAATATCATTTGACTACATTCCAATGCTCTCTACCCAATTGGAGGTATACAATTATAACAATCCAACCATATGTTTAATATATGGACTTGTACAAACTATGTCGTACATAAAACTTTCTACTACTGAAGCATAAGGTACTTTTTTTATATATGCTTTCTCCACATATGTTGGTGGACTCTACTAAGTGCTAAGGATGAAGTGAGCTGTAATTGTGGTGCTCACATTCTTAAAGCCATCCATCCAGAATCTCTGAAGTACCTTCATGATATACTTCTCTTGATACAACCACAACATTTTAACTCTCTCTCTCTCTATCCCAGAATAATCTTATTTGTGCCCATATCCTTCATTGGAAAAACTAGGCCTAATTGGTGCTTTAACTTCGTAATCCTTGAAGCATTACAACAAACAAGCAACATGTGATTCATATAGAGCAAAAGAATGATAAATTCATCATTGGCAAAGTTATTCATAAATACTTGACATCGTCTTTGCATAGGGATGCTGCCTATAAATGACTTGAACTTCTGGTACTAGTGTCATGAAGCCTGCTTCAAACTATAAAGAATTTGCTTCATATGATAAACCATATGCTTATTGTGATTCTTACTTAAATCCTCGAGATGCTCTATGTACAACTCCTCCAAATTACTATTGAGGAATACTATCTTCATATATATGCTCAACCTCCAAACATAATGTCACGACCCGATCCTATATTATTGGGTCGAACCGGATCATGCCCAGCCTGCACCATTGTGAGACGGCGGCAGTAAGCTGTTCTATATGCAGGTATTCACAACAACATCTATACATTTGTCACAACTCAATATAAGGAGATTTTAAAATTTTTATTCAATCATTAAAAAGTACAACTGGAAATGAAAGAACTGAAATAAACTGCTGAATTCAAAATTAACAAAACTCCAAAACAACAAAACTAGAAAACTGGAAATAACTAGCTAAGTGGTCGGCTCATCGGCCTCAGGTCCTGCGTCCTCCAAGGAGGACTCTGGCAACACCACAGGGTACAAAACCCGGTCATAGTAGCTATTGTACAATAGCTCAGCATCCTCAATGTCACCTAGAAATGTTCTCCAGTCAGGAGAGAGCAAGTACGAATATGTATCTCATATTTCAAGTAATAATAGAGAAGTGCAGGCTAAACAGTTGAAACAATATTTTTCAGCATTTTAACAATTGAAAACAATGTGATTTGAATGTGTAATCGTCTATAACCGGCTTGGATTATACAATAGCGTCCTAGCGACGCGATACGGCTTATCCCCGTGTGTAAGAGGGGTAAGCTCGCACAATATGCAATATGAGGGGTATTGGCCATAAATGTTACACTATTTTCCCAATCTCCACAATCAATATCAATCAATATCTGAATCCTAGGATAGGGTTCCGTGTAGCAATGTGGTTTAAACATGCAACTAGATAATTACTAAATAAAATACAAGAAAACATAACCATAACTTGCCTCTGTTCATTGACTGGATCGGGAAAGTCGGTAGCGAGGAGGATGTCATGTTCGTCTCCGAGATCCTACAGTTGAGAACCTTGGTTTAGAACCAATATAAAACCATTCTAGATGTGCTAGTTACAATCTCTAGAAGTAGACCCTAGTCAGGTTTTAAGTTTATTAATTAATCTACCGAAAATCGTCTAACGTCGCAATCTACGTTCGTTATTATTTTAATTAAATAAGTCGGTTATTGATTAATTAAAAAAAAGCAATTACCGGTTAATTTGGAAAACTTTGTATTTTTATATCATATGTATAAAACTACATTTTCCTTTTTAGTGATAAAACATGGACTTCGTTAACTTACCAATATTTTATTCAAGTTAATTTTATCGTAAAAACTCTTATTAATTTTATACAAAATAATTAATACCTAAATTAAAATTACGCGTCTAATAACGAAAACCAACTCAGAAAAGAAAGTAAAAACCTAAACTACACAATACAGGGTCACATCGAAATAAAATAGAAAAGTGGGCTTATGTCCTTTACAAATTTTACATAAATTAATTAATTCATCTAGGCGAGCTCTGAGTGCCGCGAACGGTCCAAACAGTAGGCCGAAGCCCTGCACCAAAAATACAAACAGCAGTACCAGTTCTAAAAATAATTATAAATATAAATATAGTTGTAAAATACGTCTCAGACTTGGTCCAAATGTCATATTGCTGGCTAGCGCCTCAACGTATAGGAACCCTGTAGTGTTTGCGCTTTGCCGAGGCTCATTCGACCGATATGGTCATCGCCTAATTGGGATACGAAACTCCAAAATCCACTTGCAAAATGGCAAAACTACTTTTGTAATCCGTTTGCAAAATACCTAATTTTGAAAATAGAATTCCATTTTAAAATAATTTATTTTTGAAAACTTTCCCGAAAATTTGGGCAGCATCTCCTCTGTAATTGCGATAACCCAATCCTGGGACGGTGCCAAAAATCAACATAAACAATATCCCAAACCAGGAAAACAACCCAAACCATCCATAATAATATTCCACACAGAAATAATATCCAACCCGAAAACACATTATAATTATTTGCAGCCAAAACCACAGAATACTCTCGAAATAAATTCGAAAATCCCGAAATAGAGTTTGGGAACGGGAATCCACAAAACCGAATTATTCTGAAATGGAATTCAAAAAAATCCGAAACTACAATCGCCTAAACCGAATCCGGTAATGGGATTGGGGACCGTATCATTATCGACACTAAGGTAGGGACACGGGGACACGAGATATACCTTGGGTTGCTCGGCTAGAGCTCTCACAAGATAATAGGAAAAGAAATATCCACATGGACAGTAGATCGAGATTGCTGGAACAGCACACAGGAGTCGCGAAAGAGGCGGACAACGGCAGCACTGTTGCAAAAATTGCAAAAATAGCGGATCGTCGCACGGCCACGACGCGAGGGCGCTGGCCTGAGCGGGGAGTGCACAGGTGGTAAGCGGGTCAAAAACCCGCGGGGGTCAGCAGTGCTAGGAGGCGGCACGCAGGGGCTTGCGGAGTCGGCGCTGGAGGGGCGCTGGCCGGGCACGGGACGGCCAGGGTTGGGCGCGGCCAGGAGGCACGCGGCTGGGCGCTCGGCCTGGGCTTGGCCGGAGCGGGGTCGGGGCGCACGGGCGGAAGACGCGAACGGCCGGCTGGGCACGACCTTGGGGCGCGCACGGAAGGGCGGCGTCAGACTGGACGGGCCGGCAGAGGCAGCACGGAGGGGCACCGGTGGTCGCACGGTTTGGGCGCCGAAGTTGGCCGGTGGCTAGCGGAAGAGGCTCGGGCGCAACCGGAAGTGGGGGGTCGGGTTGAGGCTCTGGAGAGGGAAGAAGAGAGTGGAAGAAAAGAGAGGGGGATGGAGGAATGGGGTGCTGGTGGTGATGGGTGGTTAAGTAAAAGGAGGAGAAGAAGTTGTAAGGAGGGGAGGGAGCTGTGGAGAATAAGTAGGGGGTTTGTGGGGAGGAGAGGAGAATGGGAAGGAGTGGGATTAGGGGGTGCTGGCTTGGTCGTGGGAGACCAAGCCAGATGGGTTTTGTTTTTTTGTTTTTTATATATAAACTAAATATAATCAGAATTAAAAGAAGTAAAAAGAATGGGTTCGGAACTAGGATCAGGTGTTCGGACTCGGGGTCGGAGTCCGGACTCGGGATCGGGGACAGGGCCACAATCAAAAATCAACAATTATTTTAAAAATATCCTTTCCTAATTTCGACTAATAAATAATAATAATAATAATAATAATAATAATAATAAATATAATAATTAAAACAAAAACTATGCTATAATCCAATAATTCATAAATTCTAAAATACTGGGTTTCACAATCTTCCCTCCTTAGAAAATTTCGTCCTCGAAATTAAAGGCAGGGTTAGGGGTTACCTCAAGTTTCAAACAGATACGGATACTGCTCCCGTATCTTGTCTTCTCGCTCCCAGGTAGACTCGCCTGGTGAGTTGTGCTGCTACATGACTCTGACTATTGGCGTCACAAAATTCCTGGTTCTCTTTTCTCCTCTGTCCAATATTTCCACTGGCTTCTCTGGCACTGTGAGGCTGGGTCCAATTTCCAGCTCCGAATGGTCCAAGATGTGGCTCGGGTCCGGGATGTAGCGTCTCAGCTGCGAAACTTGGAAGACGTGGTGGACGTCTTCGAGACTTGGGGGTAGAGCCACTCGATAAGCTACTTCTCCAATCCTGTTAAGTACTTCAAAAGAACCAATATACCTGGGGCTTAGCTTTCCTGCTCTGCCGAAACGGATGGTTCCTCTGGTAGGAGAGATCTTCACGAACATACTGTCACCTTCTTCAAATTCCAACGACCGTCGGCTGCTATCTGCCCAATGCTTCTGTCTGTCCTGGGCAATCCTGAGCTTGTCCCTAATCTTATTTACTTTCTCTACTGCATCGGTCACCATCTCAGGTCCAAGCAATATCCTTTCTCCTACGTCATCCCAAGCAAGTGGAGTGCGGCAACGACGTCCATAAAGTGCCTCAAACGGAGTCATACTGATGCTAGCTTGGTAGCTGTTGTTGTAAGAGAACTCCACCAAGTGCAAATGATCTTCCCAAGACCCTCTAAATTCTAAGACGCAAGATCTCAGCATATCTTCTAGCGTCTGGATTGTTCTTACTGATTGTCCGTCAGTCTGGGGATGGTAGACGGTGCTGAACTTCAGTTGCGTTCCCAAACTGTCGTGCAAGCTCTTCCAGAAGTGAGAGGTGAACCTGGTATCCATGTCAGATACGATACTTACCAGAACTCTATGAATCCGGTAGATATGCTGCATGTACAATGTCCCCAACTTCTCAGTGGATAGACCCACCTTGAAAGGAATAAAGTGGGCCGACTTCGTCAGTCGGTCCACGATAACCCAAATGGCATCCATCCCTCCTCGGGATCGAGGCAGTCCTGACACAAAGTCCATCATTATGTGCTCCCATTTCTACTCCGGGATGTCTAGCGGCTGCAATAGTCCTGCTGGTCTCTGTCTGCTAGCTTTCACTTGTTGACAAATTAAGCAACTAGCTACATATCTGGATACGTCCTTCTTTATTCCGTACCACCACACTATAGTACGTATATCCTGATACATTTTGTTGGCTCCTGGATGTATGAAATACTGCGACTGGTGCGCTTATTATATCAGCTCGTTCCTCAGTTTGCCAGTTAGTACGCACAGCCTCGTACCATGCTTCAGTGCTCTGTCGCTGGCGATTGAGAATCCTTCAAGTATTCCTGCCAGCACTTGATCTCTGAGTTTGTAAAGCATCTCATCTTAGAATTGTGCCTCATTGACTCTGTCCATTAGACTTGAACGCACTTGCAACTGCATCATTATTGAATCAGCTCCTGGCACAATGGCTTTTTTTCCCAGTTTTTTCATTTCTTCTTCGGGCAGAACAATCTCCAGTCCAAGCTTTTCCATGTCCTCCAGCAAATGACGCTCCTTGGTCAAGAACATTGCCATCGGGTATCGACTAAGTGCATCTGCAACAACATTAGCCTTACCCAGATGATACTGCAGGTCGATGTCAAAATCCTTCATCAGCTCCAGCCATCGTCTCTGTCGCATATTCAGCTCCTTCTGAGTAAAAACATATTTAAGACTTTTGTGATTTGTAAATATTTTCACTCTCTCTCCATAAAGGTAGTGCTTCCACAGCTTCAATGCAAATATAACCGTTGCAAGCTCCAAATCATGCGTGGGATAGTTCTTCTCATGAGTCCATAATTGCCTTGATGCGTAAGGAATTACTTTTCCGTGTTGTTGAAGAACGCAGCCCAATCTCTTACCGGAAGCATCACTATATATTGAGAAACTGTTGGTACCTGCGGGTAGCGCAAGTATCGGTGCCGTTGTAAGTCTCTTATTCAGTTCCTCAAATGCTGACTGGCAAGCTTCCGACCAAATAAATTCTTCATTCTTCCTGGTGAGCTTCATCATCGGCTCTGCAATCCTGGAGAAATCTTTCACAAATTTTTGGTAGTAGCCAGCTAAACCTAAGAAACTTCTGATTTCTGCAACTGAACTTGGTGCAGTCCACTTCTCAATAGCAGCTATCTTCATTGGATCCACCAAAATTCCTTCTCATGTGTCAACATGGCCAAGAAAATCCACTTTGTCTAAGAAGAATTCGTATTTAGATAGCCTACCATAGAGCTTCTCCTTCCTTAAAGTTTCCAGAACTTTCCTCAGGTGCTCTTCATGCTCCTCTTCAGTCTTCGAGTAGATCAGAATGTCGTCGATGAAGACAACAACAAACTGATCCAGATATTCATGGAAGACCTTGTTCATAAGGTTCATGAATACTGTAGGGGCATTCGTTAGTCCAAACGGCATGACCAAAAATTCATACTGACCATATTTGGTGTTGAACGCCATCCTCCTACCTGACCTTGATTTGATGATAGCCAGACCTGAGATCTATCTTCGAAAATACCTTAGCTCCACTCAGTTGATCAAACAGGTCATCGATCCGGGGCAGAGGGTACTTGTCCTTAATGGTGATGTTGTTCAGCGCCCGGTAATCAATGCACATCCGTACGGTTCCATCCTTCTTGGGCACGAACAAAACTGGTGCTCTCCAGGGTGAAGCCCTATCTCTGATAAATCCTTGTGCCTTCAGTTCGTCAATCTGGTCCTTCATCTCCTTTGCCTCCTTAGGGTTGACTCTGTAGCATCCCTGAGAAATAGGGAAAGAGCCGGGTACTAGGTCGATGGTGAATTCCATACCTCGATCTGGCGACAATTCTAGAAGACTATCTGGAAAGACGTCCTTGAATTCTACTATGATAGGATGAGGAGGCCCGGGTCCTTCGGTAATAGAGGAGTAGGTAACACTCTTCATGTCTTCCGGAGCTTGACAGATTTCAAACTCCGGTTCTCCTGGTGGGCTGAAGATTACACATCCTCTGTGACAATCTATCAGCGCATGCTGCTCACTTAACCAGTCTATCCCTAGGACTACATCATAGTTGGGCAAGGGCATCACAAGTAAGGGTGTTAAGAATTTGTGGCCTGAGATAGTTATGGGACAGTTACAAGCCTCGGTAATGGGTATGGGTCCACCACATGTCATAACTCTACTAATCATCTTGCTAAGTCCCGTATCTAGGTGGTGTGCAGAAATAAACTTTGATGATATAAAACTGTGTGATGCACCCGAATCAAATAATGCTAGAGCAGGATGTGAAAATACATAAATGAAACCTGTGATGACATCAGCGGTGGGTTCCTGCTTTGGTTCTTGCTCGTCTGCTACTAGGGCAAAAGCTCGCCTGGTCTTCTGCTGATGTTGCCTGAACCGTTGTTGCTGAGTGGGTAGAGGAGCTCTTTGCTGAGTTGCTCTGGTCCGGTTGAACGCTGTGGGGCAGTCCCTCACTTGGTGGGTGGCAGACCAATAAACTAGGCAGTGTCCCGGTTTCTTCCTGCAGATATTCATCTGATGTCCTGGCCTCTTGCAGTAGTCGCAAACAGGGATCTGCTTTTGAGGCGTTCTGTCACTGGTCCTCGCCTAATGGTGCTGCTGCTGGTGGTACGAAGGCCTGTTGTTGTTGTTATTGGGCCTCTTCTGGTTACCCTAGAAGTTGCTAGTTCCAGGATACTCCCTTTTTGAACGAGAAGGCTGGCTCTTCTCCACGTCCTGAGCTCGTATTAGAATCTTCTCGTATGTCTTGGCGCCGCCTGCGATCACAGGGGTACAAATTTCTTCCCTTAGTCCATACCTGAATCTCTCAGCACGATCCTTGGGGTCAGCAACCAAGTTCTTGGCAAAGCGGCTAATTCGGCCGAACTCTGCCGCATACTCTCCAACCATCATGTTCTCTTGCTTCAGATCTTGGATCTGTCTTTCCATCTCCCGCAACTCTGATGTTGGAAAGAACTTCCTGCGGAATAGACTCTTGAAGGTGTCCCAGTCAAGCTGCTTGTCCTGGAGTCGGGGTTCATTCCGGTAACAGGTGCTTGCCACATCTTGCAGCTGGAGTCCTACTGCTTCGGTCTTGAGGTCCTCTGGGAGTCGAGCGACGCTCAAGAGACGCTCCATGCTGTCGAGCAATTCGTCGGCGTAGATGATTCCCTCGGTTCCTTTAAAAGGTCGAGGGCCCTGCTTCTTCAAACTCTCTATATCTCCGACCTTTACATAATAATACGCCTCTTATCAAATGTATGACCTTAATGATACATAAATTAACTCCTGGATTTATATTTACCTTAGTAGGCCTTAGTTCCGATTGAGCTGTTCCTCCTCTCTCGAGGGCAGCTATAGCCACGTTATGGGCATTCTCCATACCTTCTCTCATGATCGCGGTCTGCTCGCGATGGGCTTCAGCTTGGGCTGCAGTCTGTTCACGATGAGCTTCAGCTTGGGCTCTCTGGGCCTCCAGTACTACTCGTAGCAGGCCTACGAGCTCGGTGGAGTCCACTGGTACTGGTGGGACAGCTGAAGCGGGCACTACCGCAGGGGACTGCGGCTCAGTTCGGGAAGGCACTACCGCAGGGGACTGGGCTCAGTTTGGGGAAGTATAGGTTCTGCCGTTTGTGCTATAGTAGCGTAAACGGGACAGGGTGCTGGTGTAGCGTGGGGACGATCAGTCAGCTGCAAGGAAGGAGGGTCCCGGCGTGCTTGAGGAGGTGGGGTGTGATTGGTAGATGACACCTCATCTTCAGCAGGGCCGGAACGGGTGGTCTTTCCTTTGGCCATACTCTGGAAGGTTTAAGATACAAACATAAGCAAGGTATCCTACCAGTCTATAATCAAACAAAAATATTTATATATATAATTCGGACCTACGTTGTGACAAATCAATGTTCTAGTGTTCTAATTGTTTCTAGGTATGTTTTTCTAAGTTGTTGTTTCAGAGACCTGCATGGGCCACGACGGCGGCAGTAAGCTGTTCTATATGCAGGTATTCACAACAACATCTATACATTTGTCACAACTCAATATACGAAGATTTTAAAACTTTTATTCAACCATTGAAAAGTACAATTGGAAACAAAAGAACTGAAATAAACTGCTGAATTCAAAATTAACAAAACTCCAAAACAACAAAACTAGAAAACTGGAAATGACTAGCTAAGTGGTCGGCTCGTCGGCCTCAGGTCCTGTGTCCTCCAAGGGGGACTCTGGCAACACCACAGGGTACAAAACCGGGTCATAGTAGCTATTGTACAATAGCTCAGCATCCTCAATGTCACCTAAAAATGTTCTCCAGTCAGGAGGGAGCAAGTACGAATATGTATCTCATATTTCAAGTAATAATGGAGAAGTGCAGGTTAAACAGTTGAAACAATATTTTTCAGCATTTTAACAATTGAAAATAATGTGATTTGAATGTGTAATCGTCTATGACCGGCTTGGGTTATATAATAGCGTCCTAGCGACGCGATACGGCTTATCCCCGTGTGTAAGAGGGGTAAGCTTGCACAATATGCAAAATGAGGGGTATTGGCCATAAACGTTATACTATTCCCCAATCCTCCACAATCAATATCAATCAATATTTGAACCCTAGGAGAGGGTTCCGTGTAGCAATGTGGTTTAAACATGCAACTAGACAATTACTAAATAAAATACAAGAAAACATAACCGTAACTTACCTCTGTTAATTGACTGGATCAGAAAAGTCGGTACCGAGGAGGATGTCAGGTTCGTCTCCGAGATCCTACAGTTGAGAACCTTGGCTTAGAACCAATATAAAACTATTCTAGGTGTGCTAGTTACAATCTCTAGAAGTAGACCCTAGTCAGGTTTTAAGTTTATTAATTAATCTACCGAAAATCGTCTAACGTCGCAATCTACGTTCGTTATTATTTTAATTAAATAAGTCGGTTATTGATTAATTGGAAAAAATAGTAATTACCGGTTAATTTGGAAAACTTTGTATTTTTATATCATATGTATAAAACTACATTTTCCTTTTTAGTGATAAAACATGGACTTCGTTAATTTACCAATATTTTATTCAAGTTAATTTTATCGTGAATAACCTTATTAATTTTATACAAAATAACTAATACCTAAATTATAATTACGCGTCTAATAACGAAAACCAACTCAGAAAAGAAAGTAAAAATCTAAACTACACAATACAGGGTCACAGCGAAATAAAATAGAAAACTGGGCTTATGCCCTTTACAAATTTTACATAAATTAATTAATTCATCTAGGCGAGCTCTGAGTGCCGTGAACGGTCCAAACAGTATGCCGCAGTCCTGCACCAAAAATACTAACAACAATACTAGTTCTAAAAATAATTATAAATATAAATATAGTTGTAAAATGCGTCTCAGACTTGGTCCAAATGTCATGTTGCTGGGTAGTGCCTCAACGTACAGGAACCCTGTAGCGTTTGCACTTCGTCGAGGCTCATTCGACCGATATGGTCGTCGCCTAATTGGGATACGAAACTCCAAAATCCACTTTCAAAACGGCAAAACCACTTTTGTAATCCTTTTACAAAATACCGAATTTTAAAAATAGAATCCCATTTTAAAATACTTTATTTTTGAAAACTTTCCCGAAAATTTGGGCAGCATCTCCTCTGTAATTGGGACAACCCAATCCTGGGACGGTGCCAAAAATTAACATAAACAATATCCCAAACCAGGAAAACAACCCAAACCATCCATAATAATATTCCACACAGAAATAATATCCAACCCGAAAACACATCATAATTATTTGTAGCCAAAACCAAAGAATACTCCCGAAATAAATTCGAAAATCCCGAAATAGAGTTCGGGAAACCGGAATCCACAAAACCGAATTATTCTGAAATGGAATTCGGAAAAATCCGATACTACAATCGCCTAAACCGTATCCCGTAACGGGATCGGGGACCGTATCATCATCGATACTAAGGTAGGGATACGGGGACACGAGATATACCTTGGGTTGCTCGGCTAGAGCTCTCGGATGATAATAGGAAAAGAAATATCCATACGGACAGCAGATCGGGATTGCTGGAACAGCGCACAGGAGCCGCGGAAGTGGCGGACAATGGCAGCACAGTTGCGAAAATCGCAGAAACAGCGGATCGTCGCTCGAGCACGGCTCGAGGGCGCTGGCCTGAGCGGGGAGTGCACAGGGGGTAAGCGGGTCAAAAATCCGCGGGGGTCAGCGGCGCTGGGAGGCGGCGTGCAGGGGCTCGCGGGGTCGACGCCGGAGGGGCGCTGGCCGGGCACGGGGCGATCGGGGTCGGGCGCGGCCAGGAGGCGCTCGGCTGGGCGCTCGACCTGGGCTTAGCCGGAGCGGGGTCGGGGCGGCACGAAGGGGGCACCGGCGGTTTGGGCGCCGGAGTTGGCCGGGGCCGACGGAGGCGGCACGGAGGGACGCCGGCGGTCGCACGGTTTGGGCGCCGGAGTTGGCTGGGGGCGAGCGGGAGAGGGTCGGGCGCGGCCGAAAGTGGGGGGGTCGTGTTGAGGCTCTGGAGAGGGAAGAGGAGAGTGAGAGAAAAGAGAGGGGGATGGAGGAATGGAGTGCTGGTGGTGATGGGTGGTTAAATAAAAGGAGGAGAAGAAGTTGTAAGGAGAGGAGGGAGCTATGGTGAATAAGTAATGGGTTTGTGTGGAGGAGAGGAGAATGGGGAGGAGTGGGATTAGGGGGGTGCTGGCTTGGTCGTGGGATACCAATCCAGATGGGTTTTGTGTTTTTATATAGAAACTAAATATAATCAGAATTAAAAGAAGTAAAAAGAATGGGTTCGGAACTGGGATCAGGTGTTCGGACTCGGGATCGGGGACAGGGCCACAATCAAAAATCAACGATTATTTTAAAAATATCATTTCCTAATTCCGACTAATAAATAATAATAATAATAATAATAATAATAATAATAATAATAATAATAATAATAATAATAATTAAAACAAAAATTATGCTACAATCCAATAATTCATAAATTCTAAAATACCGGGTTTCACACATAACCTTGTTTCAAAACATAGAACCACACATATGGATGACATCTTGACGATCGACGAAAAGTATTCATCAAAATCTATGCCTTTTTACTAACTATCGCCGTTGACTACGAGTCTCGCCTTGAATTGCGAGACAGTAGCATGATACTCCTACTTCACTCAAAACACCCAATGATTACTCAAGTCCCTATTTCCCTTCGATAACCACACCAGTTCCTAAATGTGACTAGTGTGCAAAAACGTATATCTTCCTACGTCTCCTGTATCCACTTATGCATGTTCTCGTCCACCATCGCCTATCTGAAGTTTGTTGGTTCTCCTCTGTCCGGCAATAACATGTATATTTGGTCGAGTGTCTCCATGATGGTTGACACTTTCTATACCTTTCCTTAACAAAGCCTTTGGTGTCATGTCTCAAATGATGGTGTACAAGTCCAATTTGCACTCGTACAAGGCAATAACAACACAGTCGAATAAATTATCTCAGAAACAATGTCATTAGAACAAAAATAAGCAGAAAAATTGATTAGATATAAAATATATGAAAAATGAATCTCATTATTGATATTTACAGCAATTTTATAAAGAATCTCAGGCCAAAAGAACAAGCCAACTACAAATACTGGAACGATCTTATTACAATAAACGATGCCACAAGGCTTACAACTCATGAAACTAATATACAATCAACAATATTCTATACATAATGTCCTTTATAAAATAAATATAACATCATCCTGCCGGACAACTTCAAGTTGCCAAACAAGCTCCGACGCCTCAGAACATTCAAACAACTTCTCACACCTGTGGAGGAGGGGGTCATCACATTTGAGAATACACTAGCGAGCGGTCTTAACCTGACTCATCTAAACCAACACTTATGCGAGAACATGTAAATTATTATATGGTCTTTCAACGTTCTCAAGGATCATTTAACAATTCATAAACATGTATATAAGAACATAATTATGTCAATTGACATGATAAATATTACACAAGGCCACCATCCTTTCTTGTAACATTATTAATATTTATATTTAATAAATGTGTCATATGTGTATCCCTGCATCAATTGTTAGCCTTCATATAATATATGTGTCATGATCGTCGCTTCAAACAACTTGTTAGACTTGCAAACATATTGTCATTAGTATTCGGCCTAACTATATGTCGGTTACTAGTAACACTCCAATTTAGACTATACATGGTATTGTAACACGCCCTTCCACTCTAGGTAGTTTGTCCGACTGAAGGTTCCATAATACCTCATGTGTGAAGCACGTTCCACATAATTTGCCTCTAGGCCGAATCTGTCCTGGTGTTCCGGATTCTGTTCGAGAAAATCCAAATCTTGTGCACAAGTTGTCTATGACCATGCAATGTGTGAACAGTTTAATTATAAAATATATGCATGGTATAGAAACCGAAAAAAATAATTAAAATTTCTACATGCACAACATTTCAGACTCACGACATCTCATTTTTCACTAAGTATTATTCTGACTGGCGACTCATTGGTCTCAAACCATTCCATATATTCTATGGCACCAAACCATTCCAACTATTTTGTGGTAACAAACCACATTCATACTGCTTAATTCGGGGGTTGCCACAATTATCTACTCAACAGTCCCAAATATTTTTTTTCACAATTTCATATCTTCACAACAACATTACAATAGTTCCATATTTCTAAATAGTAAGTTAACAACAATAGCAATACTCTCCTTTGTCTTGGTTTTACTTAGCATAAACAATCTTATGGAATTGTAACCTCTACATTCCAAAAATCCTAAAAAAATGTTTTCCTAGCTCGAATATCTATTACAATAATTATTAAAAAAATTTGGTAAAGAATTCAAATTTCAATAATAATTAATTAAGCAATATTATATGTGAAGAGGGGCACCCTAGTTAAAGTGGCAATTAAGTAAATACTAATTAAATAATTAACTATAAATGGGAACTTTCTAGATAAGTAATTATTAAAGCATGTGATTAATTAACTTGTGGTTTATTTTAAAAGCATATGATTAATTAAAGGATAGTCAATTAGTTATAAATAACTAATTTTCTAGAAATTTATAATCCCACATGTTTCATGTGTTCTTGGTCCATTTTAATTCAGCCCACAAACCTATAAATATACCCACCCCCCATTTGTCATATTAATTTATTCCAACTATTCAAGCTCATTCTCATCCCAAACCCCAATTCCAATTATGTGTCCAACACTAATTAATCTCGTGTCCAGCCTGTGCTTAGGCTCTGGGTCAAACCTTAGGTGTGTCCACCAGATATTGTTTGTATCCTTTGTGCCCAGAACAACAACCAATGCAATAACTAGTCCATGTGTCCGACACAAAGAGACAAAAAATAACAAACAACAAAAATTCCCAACCCTGACTCAAACCACCCTTGTGACCAGAACCCGTGTCATGTCGTGTCTGGGTTTTGCGAGCTCCTCCTAACCGCCGTCTCTCCTCCAACATCTGGTCACCCTCGGATCCCTTCGTCGGGTTCTCTTCCACGCTGGTGAGCTCGACGACTGGGGTTCTTCGATCGAGCGTCGCTGGACGTCTCCGGCAGGACCGAACTTGTAGATGACTTCCCTTCGTCCTCCGTGTAGAAGCTTTCAGTACTGGAACTGCTCAACCCCTCCACCTGTAGCTCCGGTCTTCCCCAACGACCTGATCCCATAGATCTAGCTATGTATCCCCTCGATACCACTGTGCTCCTCCGATCTTCCTTTTCGGCGCCCACTACAACAAAAATTTGACAGTTAAAGAGTGTTATAAATAACTTTTTATAACACTTTTTTAGTAAGTGCTCAAGCTTATAAATATCAGTGTTATAACTATTTTTGAAACCATTATATATGTTATGTACATATATAATATATTTTTCTCGAAGTGTTATAAATGTGATTCACATATATAACACTTACTTTCCAAATTTTTATAAATAGGATGCACATCTATAACACTTATTTTTCAAAGCGTTATAAATGACATACACATATATAATTTATTTTTTCAAAACGTCATAAAAAATAATAAAATATTGCTCGATTTTAAGAAAATGTAATCCATCTTAGATACAACAACGATATATTCAAGACATCAATTTAAATAACTCTTAAAATATTAATTTTGAACCTCAATCCATATATAATCTAGTCCCAAAAATATAGACTACCACCATCTTACATTTTTCAAAATAGATCTAAATACATGCTAGAGTTGGACTATTAAACCAATTCTCATCCACTATAAAAAAAATTATATACATACTAGAGTTGGACTACTCAAAAAAGAAACCATATTAAGTGTTTGTTAGGTTTCAACTTTCAGCAGCACCCTTAAAACTGTCATCAACACCCTTAAAAACTGTCAACAGAACCTTGAAAAAAAGAAAGCATCAAACAACCACTTGATACATAGAAATAGATAATGTTGTTTGAACATTTGGTTCATATCCAATATAAAAAATTAGTCGAATTATTGCTGGTAATTTCACAAATATGGACAATACTAGAACAAAACTTCAGCATAGGTCAATGCCATAATGCGCGAATTTTGACCAAAGGATTCCTACATAACATGGCCAGAGAAAAAAGACATGAGAATAAACGTTTTGAGTAAATTATGTTCATGTTATAGTTACAATAACAAAAATCTAACAATTCAAGCCACCTAATTTTTTTACAAATGAAAGACATGCAGAACAAGCATTATTGGTAATAATATGAGAGAAATTTTAAACAGTTGGTAAACTACAATAAAACTAAAGAACAAAATGTAATTCACTATTGTATAGAACATGAGAGATGCTTAGCATATAAAGATGAAAATATATATACCTGACTGCTAAAAATTTCATATATGTAACCTGTGATGAACATTTGGTTAAATTAATTAAACCAGATAATGCACAAAAAAGCTACCATAAACCAGACTGCTGGAAAAAAAAAACTAAGTTAAAACTTTACAGAAGCACTAAGTTTTCTGATTGCACGGGCAATATATCTGTTCAAATATATAGAAATGGAGATTTCAAATATGAAATTTAAATACGAAATTGTACTTGGTTGCAAGAGAAGCCACTAGCTTGCTACTCAATTCTTACATGCTATTTTTCAAAACCTCACAAACAATCAGCAGAATTAAGAACACAAATAATACAAAGTAGAACAGTAGTTACAAAGTATAGTAATAATCCATTGATTAAGCATATCTTATATAGCTCATGTTCGCATAAGTCTGAATATCCACTTCACATCACTATATTTACATCAAAGTCACAGGACTGTGGCAAAGACTACTTTTGCAAGACTAAACACCACGGCAATCAATAGCAAAGTAGGATATTATACCTTGAAGAAAAGGTAAAAGAACCCAAAGGGTGAAAGAACAATGAACCAATGTTATAATTGTGGAATTTATGTGGATATCAGACTCATGTCTGACTCACATGTTTTGTATTTTCTTCACTCTCTATATATATACACGAAAGGATGTGCAGATTTCACTCACAATAATAGCTCAATCACTTGTCTTACATATGCAGGTATTCATGTTTAGCAGATCTAACATATTGGACATCATTTTGAAGATAGTAACTTGCAACAATAATCTGGCTAAGTGCATGAGGAACAAATCACTTTGATCACAATATGCGAAGGTAACATCGCAATCACTTAAAAAATTACAAAACAAGTTCAACTTATGACAACTTCTAAATCAGTTAAAACAGGGCAATCAAACTGTCACTTGCCAATGAGTGAACGAATGCAGTGATCGTCTCAATAAATCCTTCATAACAATGTCAGGTCTATTAATCCAGACAGATTCGGAGAACTTTTAAAAGGTTGAGCCTCCTCGTATTACAATTATACTGATTGTATTATGTATCCATGTGCTAATAAACTCCTCAAAGGCTACCCACTTTCTACTGTCAGCTCTATTACACGGTCTAAAGCCTAATTGAACTAAACAATTTTAACAGATAATGTTCAAGTAGAACATCTTGACCAACAAATATAATACTTATAGTAAAATATATGTTGTGTCTGTAACTAAAATATCCTAAAACTTATTTATATTCTTAAGAAATAATACTTATTCTTACTCAAAGTTTCCACTATAGAGAAATAAGAGCTTATTGGGGAGCATCTACGTAAGATCTAACATTATAGAGAGGCATGCTGATTTCTTTAGTGATCATTCTTTAGTTAGATAATTTGACTAGTGATTAGTAGTCAATTCTTGGTTTATTAGCTAACTAAAGAAAACTCAAAGTCCATGCATAATGCAATGACAAAATGTGTTATAAATTGATTACAACTGTATAATATGTATTGTGTTTGACAGACGACCAATTATAGGCTCTTGCATCACTCTAGAAACACACCTATTAACTTGGAAAACTAAAATATGCTATGTCCGATTCGGTGATGAAATAGACAATCGAGTTATAAATAGCACGCATCCACTCAACAAGCGCAAACTCAAGTGTCTTAAGTCTCTTCTATTTAAGATGATAGGTTAGTATTACTTATGCTAATGGAATTATCTAAATGTGTTATTTGTACCTTGCAATTTGAAAGCATAGAAAAAAAAAAGAAATCTCCTTAGTTGACATTGGGCCAAAATCCACAGGTGTCCAACCTACACAAACACAAGTTCCAAATCTTAGAGATAATAGTTCGTTGCTCCTCCATGCTCAAGTGTTCTCAATAAGACCATTCAACCAATTCTTGATAAATGTTATATTACGATTTTCCGTTGTCAGCACTATCAACAAAAGAACCTTCACCAGCTAATAATATTTTACTGCCAAGTTATTGAAAATGGCTTCAACAGAACCAAGGTAGTTAACCATAAAATTTATTAATAATGGGATAGCTGGATAAAAGGACTAAGTAATCCATGATAAGATATGCAAAGAAAATATGTGAAGCTTTAAAACGTAACCAACAACCAATTTTTTCTTTCTTTCTTTTCAATGCACTCGTTCGTAAAATTCATAAGTACCACTATACAAATTAATTAATGCATATTACCTAAAAATAGTTTTGAAGGTACATGAACTAAAATTAGTCAATACTAAAACAATATTGGAGGCAAAATGTGGCATTTATCAGCACGCGATGATAAGTCAATAATAAGTGAAATAGAAATTAATGAATCACCCACACCAATTATAGTACCGTTGTTTCTAATAATAAGTGAAATAGAAATTAATGATTGATAAGATACTCGATAACATGAGATGAAGTGGCCACACACCAAGATGCATGTTGTGGCTCGATATAACAGATGACGACATATTACTCAACTCCCTCATAAGCCTTCTAACACCAACGCGCAATATCCATTCTCACCCCCTTCATATATAAAATATTTAATACTACAAATTGGCAGGAAGGCTCCTCCAACTAGAACGACCGTATAAAACAGAAGAATAAATGCAACAGTTCAAAAAATAAGTGATCTTAAGAGAAGATCACATTTACCTGAGAAAGATATACCAATCTCTTTGAGCTTACAAACACACTCCACCCAGTTGTGAGCAGATGCCGCCTAGGTTGGCCTGCGACCATTTGGACTGAAAATAGGCTTCAGAACATAAGACAGCGTGTTCTTCGGTAAACATAAAAAAATTTGACATTGCACTTATTTCCAAACTAACATCAATGGAGTTATCTCGAGAAACTCGGCATGGTATGATAAGAATCTGATATCATAGACGTACACAAAAATCATTATGTGGAACGATTCATTAAACTGATTACAGTAGCTAGTAGTGTAAAAGAGGATGGAGGGGGGAGTATTCCCCTAAAAATGTGGGATAAATTTCCATTCATTCCAATGAAGATACGTAGGAACCAATTCTTTCCAAGGTGGTTGTCGTGACATTTCCTACAAAATTGAAACAAAAGTCAATAAAAACCCTGCTAGTCGAGGTATGGGGACGAAAACGACTTCTCTATTTGATAAGGATTAGATAGGTAAAATCCACTCACCAAAGGGGGCAAGCATTCATCAGCATGCCTCCTTAGTACATGGAACCCCCAATGGATGCTTGTGTCCGAAGCAGCAAGTGTTTTACATGATACGTTGACACATTCGTCCGGGAAGAGTAGCCTCGGCCTCATGAGGATCTCCAGGCCAATGCTAACCCTCCTCTTCTCACCTCAGCTTATACCCAAATCAAGAAACACAAGAAGGATCACAGCGCATTAACGACCATAATAACTAGTTCGAAGCACATTCACCTTCCTCTACCATCAACTTAGACAACTCAAAAGCAGAGGTTCCGCACAATGTCACACGTGATAAGGATTAGATCGGAAGGAGGTTGTTCGAAGAGGAGGGGATTTTGGAGACGAGAAATTCGGGTACCTCTCTCGAAAGATAACGAGGGAAATAAGAAATTTTGGGTTACTTGGAACTTCTATCTTGTAAAAATTAATAGACACTTATAACGTAAAAATGTCATACAAATTTGAATTACAAATAACGCTTTTTATTTAAAAGCGTTATAATAGCTCTTCCATAGGTTCTAACTACCACATTTATATTCTTTCTTAAAATCTTATAACAATTTACTACAAAGCATTATGATTATAATTTTAAAATCATTATATTAGGATTTTTTTCTTATAGTGGCGGATCTCGAAGAGCTGCAGATCTGCTAGCTCGGCGACACTCAGTGCACCTCTTGCGGTCGGAAGAACCCCTCGATGCTGTCGGATTTGCCTATTTTGGCGCTCAACCGAGCCATAGTAGCTTCCAATGCTGCTTCCACCAGACTCAGAGTAGAGCCGCCTCCTCCATCCCTCTCAAGCCGGCTATCGCATTGGATTGGAGTCCTACCGCGTACTCCTGCACCCCGGACCCCGTAGTGTCCGCCGCCTCTGGTGAACAACCTGATCGGCAATGTCTTGTGGGGATTTTCTCATTCTTCTTCTTCTCTCTCTTCTTTTTAGAGAAGTAGATAGTTTAAGAGAACTAGGGCTTTTCTTTAATAAGTTAGGTTGGGTTGAACTTAAGAGAAAACTTAAAACATAATTCAGTAGACTTATATCAGATGGGCAAAACTAGGAAAGTTTGGGCTGGGCTCTTAGGAATATAAGGAGTTGGTTTGGATAATTTATTATTGGGATGGAGATTTGGGCTTCTAATTGGAATTTGTTTCTAATAAACATTGACTAAAATAAAGCATAATTAATTGAATTTTGGCTATAGGATTGAGATAATTTGGAATAAAGTCATGAACGAGAATGAGATTCTAGACTTTGGGCCAAGATTCTTTAAGGGATTATAAGAGTTTTAGAAAACCTAATTACATTTCATTCAATATATAAAGAACCTAATAATGAGAAGTCCATTATTTATAGGTTTTAGACTTGGCTCATTGTAGAAGCTTGAAAAATACAAAACTATGTATCCCACATGAAGAAGACAAAAGAAGCTATGCGTCCACATAACCAAAAGGGGGCTATGCGCCAACATAACATAAAGGGGGCTATGCGCCCACATGATTGAAGAGGGGCTATACGCCCACATGATCGAAAAGGAGCTATACGCCCACATTGTTTTCAAGCAGATCAAACATGCACCCAAGTATGGGCGCATAAACTTAGTCCCACACTATGCGCCCAAGGCAGCAGATCCCTACGACTCAGTCAACATCCACGATCAATCGTGCACCGAAGTATGCGCCACGTCAGTCTCCACGAGCAATAGTGCACCGAAGCATGCAGCCACGTCAGCCCCACGATCTACCCACGATCATCCAGTGTCCATGTGCCTACATCCTATGCGCCCAAAGGGGTGTTATGCGCCCACAGTGAAATCAGTGTATTTTTCACCTGTGGGTGCATAACAGTCGTTTCAGTGCAAAACGACTATAAATAGGGGTCTCATACCTCTTCAAAAACAGACAGAACGGAGAGCATTTCAAGAGCCAAATTGCTGCCCTTCTTGCCAGTGAGCCGAGAGTTAGCAATTTTTTAGGTTTTCTCCCACTTTTGTAATCGGAGTGTCAACGGAGAAAAAGAGCAACTGCCGCTCGATCTCCATCGTCCCATTCCCCATAATTCATTTTGTACTCGTTCATCTTCAGTGCAAGATCTCTCAGGTGTACTCAATTTGTGGTACCTTACGCCAATAAGAAAAGACATCATTTCTTCTTCTTTTTTGTGTGTGTCCACAAAAATGGCGAGTCTGCTGGGGACTACCTTTTTCTGTGACGAGAAGGTGGTGATGCAATCCGATACCGATAAAGTAGGGTGCACTCAGAAGATTTTGATCGTGAAGTTCGACCAGCAGGCGTTCGAAGAGACGCTCTCGAGGGACGGCTCTACTCCCTCAAAATCAGTGAAGCCAAACAAGTCTCGTAAGACTTGGCTTCCGAAGGCTCCTGGTGCATATCCTGCCAGTGTCGTAGAAGATATGCGACCGAAGAACTCTGTCACGTGGGCACATAGGCCTTCCACGTGGGCGCATGGAGCTCCCCTGTGGGCGCATAGCTCTGCCACAGAGGCTTCTGACACGAAGAAGGCGCATACCGTTCTGTGCTCTACTAGCCCAGCGACTTCCTTCTTGTGCAACCAACAACAAAGTGTTCAACATTCGAAACTTGCCAAAGAAAAATACTACGATGCCAAGAATTGAAGTGTTCGAAGCTCTGGACAAACTCAGCGAGGCTCACAAAAGAAGAAGGCAAAACTGGAAGAAAACAACACTGTTTCTAAAGCATGCGCCCAAGGTAGTATGTGGGTGCATAACTCTAGCCAGAGGACTTCTGTCTTCGATAGGCTATGTGCCCAGGAACATGCGCCCAGGGCTATGCATCCAGGCTCTGATAACCCATTCTATGCGCCTACATCTAGGAGGGCCAGACATGCTGCCCGGACTTCAAGGAAGCATGCGCCCAAGGGCATGCTCTAGGATCTATGAACCCACAGCAAAAAGACAGACCCCACCGCGTAAAGCACGGGACTGTCTTCAAGGTCATTATGGAACTTAGGCGTGGGGGTTGCCCCGGCACGTGAACTAAGTTCGGATGCGCCAACTCCCCTCACAAACCCATAACAAAGCTTGGCGATGCATGTGACATGGGTTTTAAGGTAAAACTCTCTTTTGCCGATTTACGTGACATGATAAATCATAAGCGTAAAGCAAGGGAGGATACTACAATTCATGGCGTACATCCGTGCACCAGTATTGTCATCAACTGTTGCTGCTCTAAAGCAACGAAAGTGCCTCAGAGGCAGTTCGTGTTTCGACGACTGTATCGCTCTGATGATGAAAAGCCGCTATGTGTTTCATCCAATATGGCTTCATGGGGTCCTCCTTACGGGAGCCCCAATCAAAGTAGGTGGACCACTAACCCAACGTTTTCTCTCAGTTCTGCAAACAGAAGAAGAAGAAGTCTACCAACAGATAGCCAACGAGCTGTTACATCTAAAGGAGTCTATATGGGTACTCGATCAAGGACGAGATTCCGTATAGATGACGAGGACTCCCAAGCTGGGGATCCTTCATCTGGGAGTAGTATTTCCTCAGAATCTGAAGCAGACGACCTTCACAACAGGGGTAGCCTTCTAGTTGACGATGATCTCTTCGAGTCTGGCGGTGACTATCTACCTCCCCTACCTGAAGACGAAGGCCTTTTCAACTCAGAGACAGACAGTATCAGCACCAGTTGTACTGTCTTCTCTATTCATCCTCGCATATTATCTACGTACATGGCAGATAGAGAAAGACCTGAAGAAGCCAGTGATCAGACCAACCAGCGGTTGAAGGGTCTTGAAACGGCATTTGCCAAGATCACTGATATGCTAACCAGTATCATGGCAGTCCAAACTGTTGGCACATTTTATTTTGAGTAATTAACAGCTTCTTCGTAGTTTAGTCATCTGTTCTTCAGATTCATTTTTTCTCAGAAGATCAAGGGCTTCCTCCTTCTTGAAGACTGTAGCAGTCACCGGCGTTGCATAAAGTCGGCGTCTTCCTGCTTAGTGTCGTCGAGTCTGTACTGGTCTAGGTATTTCTGTAATCACTAAAGGATGGATGATAACTTAAAGCATAAATCGAAAATCAAGTCATTCAGAACGGCATACCGGCGGTATGCTCCGGCATACCGGCGGTATACCGTTTTTGCGTTCAGAAAAGTTTCTGTGACAAAAAGCGGCATACCGACGGTATGCTCCGGCATACCGGCAGTATACCGTTTTCGCGTCCAGAAAAGTTTCTGTGACAAAAAGCGGCATACCGACGGTATGCTTCGGCATACCGGCGGCATACCGCTTTTTGGACTCCAGAAAGTTGCTGTCTCGAAATGTCGGCATACCGACGGCATGCTGCGGCATACCGGCGGCATGCCGTTTTTAGCAACACAATAGTTGCTGTGATTTTTTGTCGGCATACCGACGGTATGCTACGGCATACCGGCGGCATGCCGTTTCTAGCAGCTCTAAAACTCTCTGTGACTTCTGTCGGCATACCGGCGGTATGCTCCGGCATACCGGCGGTATACCGAATTTTGAATACTCAGTTTTCGATTTGATCTGACATGCATTAATGGCCGCATTTAATGCTCTTGAACGGTCATAAATATGACCGTTACTATTTGGACGGCATACCGGCGGTATGCCGCGACATACCGACGGCATGCCGGTCTGCATACATTCAGAAGCATTAAATGCCACCCACTCTTGGTTTTCTTATAAAAGGAAGCTCTCTCTCTCTTGAGCTTCTTTACCAACTCCTTCATAAATTTTCCAACAACCAAGAGCTCCACCATTAATACTCTCCAAAGCTTTTCATTGTCATCCTCTCCCTAAGTGCTAGAGTATTAAAGAGTTGTACACTTTCGATCTTCAAGTGTTAGAAGATCAACAAGCTTTCATTCTCTGTTGTTTGAAGTTGGCGAGCCTTTGTAAGAAAACTCGTGTGTAGAAGTTGGCGAGTCTTCGGATCCAAACTCGTGTTGAAGTTGGCGAGTTCTTCGGATCCAAACTCGTGTGTACTATTTGGATAATAGTGGATTAAAGCCGGAGAGAGTTCCGGGACTGGATTGCCTCAAAAGAGGATACCAGGATACATCCTTGCGTTTGCGTTTGATCTTTCTACTCTTTACTTTAAATTGCCTTTATTGCATCAATTGTTGTAGTTTATATTTTATTTCCCTATTCACCCCCCCTCTAGGGTTTTACAATTGGTATCAGAGCTTTGTTCTCTTAATTTGGATTTACTTCCTTGAGTGATCCATGGCCTCTAACCCTAGCGTCAACACGTTTCACAATGAGGGACACTCCACAAATAGGCCTCTCCTATTTGATGGTACCAACTATAACTACTGGAAGATTAGGATGGGCATTTATCTCAAGGCCATAGATTTCGACTTATGGGATTGCGTGATAAATGGCCTTCCTACTCCTTCCAGAGCTATTGAGGATACTGCTTCTGACACCCTTCGGGAAACACTTGCCGAAAACATTAAGAAGCTTGCTTGTCGAGATGCCAAGGCAATGAATGCTCTTTACTGTGCCCTTGACAGTAGTGAATTCAATCGGATCTCTACTTGCAAGACTTCCAATGAGATTTGGAAGTTACTTGAAGTCACTCACGAGGGAACTTCACAAGTGAAGGAATCCAAGATTAGTAGACTCACGCAAGAATATGAGTCTTTTAAAATGAAGCATGATGAATCTATTGCTAGCATGTTTACTCGTTTTGGTGACATTATTAACCCTCTCTCTTCTCTTGGAAAGGAATATCCCGCTCATGAAAAGATAAGGAAAATTCTTAGAGGATTGACGAAAGCTTGGAGTCCTAAAGCTACCGCAATCATTGAGGGGAACGATCTAACCGTCATGAACCTAGAGACCCTCATGGGTAAGCTAATGACTCACGAGCTCGACATGAAGGATCAAGAGGAATCCTCCATTCAAGAGAAGGAGAAGGAGAAGACCAAAGAAAAAGAGAAGACTCTCACTCTCAAAGCTTCAAGGTCCTACTCCAAGGATAGCTCCGACGACAATGAGTCGGATGACGATAAAGAAATAGCTCTCACAGCTAAGCACTTCCGGAAGTTCTTAAAGTTCAACGAGGCCAACCGCTCTAGACGGGATAATGAAGAAGACCCGGCGTGCTATCTATGCAGAAGACCCGGACACATCAAGAGGGATTGTCCGATGATACGAAAAGACTCAAGCAAGTACGAGAAACCTAGCAAGGGAAGCTCATCCTCTAGAAAGTTTGCCAACACTAGCATTTGGTGTGAAAGCGACGCAAGCGACTCCGACAACGACAAGGAGTGCAAACACAATGCCAACGTCTGTCTCATGGCAACCGATGAGGTACTTGATGATTTTTCTTTAAACACTCTTACCTATGATGACTTGGAGAAAGCTATTCTTGAATTACATGAAGAACACAAAGGTGTTCGAAATAAATACAAGAAATCTCTCAAGGAGGTTGAGGCTCTTCAACTTGAAGTAGAGAGGCTCTCAAACATCATCATTGATGTGAAGGGAAAATCTCCTATTTTCGACACGGATGAAATGGAGTCTTTGCGACTCAAATTTCAAGAGTCTCTTGACACCATCAAGAAAAAGGATGATGAGATTCAATCCATGAGAAGCTCCTATGAATTTGCCATGCGCAAATGTCAAGATGCTAATAGAAGAGAATATTCCACCTCTATTAAGTATAATGATCTTCTTACACGAAGTAAGAATTTAGGTAATAAGAATACCACTCACATGCATGCTCCAAGACACCCTCACACTCATCACAATGCTAGGCACAATCATTACATGAACACTACACACAACTCCTTTTCTAATATAAGAAAAGGACCCTTTGTCAAGAAAAACACCTCTCATCATGCTTTTTACTATCATCATAACACTCATGGTAGAACTTCTCACACTAGTAACTCACACATGCACAACACTCACACTTCTTCTTCTAAATCTTCCTTGATGTGCAATTATTGTGGTTTGGTAGGTCACACTTCTAACTTTTGTTATACAAGAAAACAAGTTGACATGAGAGTTCTTAAGTGGGTTCCTAAGACTAACACTCATGGACCCATAAGATCATGGGTACCAAAATGTTCATCTTCAACTTATGTTGTAGGTGACGAATCCTTCTCATGCTAGAAGCAAATGGATTCTCGATAGCGGTTGTTCACGGCACATGACCGGTGATGCTTCACTTTTTACAACGCTATCGATGAAGAAAGAAGGACACGTCTCCTTCGGTAACAATCTTAAAGGTTATATTATTGGAAATGATAATATCGGTTCTCCTCCTTACCCTTGTATTAATAATGTTTGTCTTGTTACTAATCTCAAGCATAATCTTTTAAGTATTAGCCACCTTACCGATAATGGTTATGATATCAAGTTTGTTAAACTCAAATGCTACATTACCGATAGCTCCAATGGAACTATTGTGTATGAAGGCATTAGAGAAAACAATATTTATGTTCTTTATCTTGTTGAAGGTACTAATAATGACAGGTGCCTAGTTGCAAAGAACGATGAGAGTTGGCTTTGGCACATGAGGCTTGGACACGCCAACATGGATACCATCTCTCGCCTCGCCTCCAAGAAGCTTGTACGAGGACTTCCTAGCATCCCTTTCAAAAAGGATATGGTATGTGAAGAATACGAGAAAAGTAAGTTGACCAAGTCATCCTTCAAATCCATCAACTCTGTGAGTACCTCTAGACCCCTCCAACTTATTCATATGGATCTCTTTGGGCCTAGTAGAGTAGCTAGTCTTGGTGGCAAACTTTATGCTTTTGTTTTAGTTGATGATTTTTCGAGATTTACTTGGGTTATTTTGCTTGCTTGCAAAAGTGATACCTTTCGTGAATTTGTTGCTTTTTGTAAACGTGTTCAAAATGAGAAAGGTTTTTCCATTAACAAAATTAGGAGTGATCATGGAGGTGAATTTGATAATGTTGATTTCAAAAGATTTTGTGAAAAGAATGGTTTTGGACATGAATTTGCTTGTCCCCGTACTCCTCAACAAAATGGTGTTGTGGAGAGAAAGAATAGAACCCTTGGCGATATGGCCCGGGTCATGTTAAACCAATACAAGCTCCCCCAATATTTTTGGGCGGAAGCCGTTAATACGGCGTGTCATGTTATTAATAGGGTCTTAATTAGACCTATTACTAAGAAGACTCCTTATGAGCTTTGGTTTAACAAAATTCCTTCTATTGAATATTTCAAGGTTTTTGGTTGCAATTGTTTTATTTTGAATACCAAGGATAACCTAGGCAAGTTTGAAGAAAAAGCCTATGAAGGAATATTCCTTGGATACTCTACTCATAGCAAAGGTTTTCATGTTTTTAATAAAAGAAGTCTTGTTGTCGAAGAGTCAATCAATGTCTCTTTTAATGAGCTCAACTCTTCTACATTCTCCTCTTCCGAGGATATTGATGACATCTCGTTTGGATTGGAGAACTCCTCTATTGAGGATCGTCCTTCTTCATCTAACAATGAAGTTGTGACCCCATCAAAAGAGTCTCCTCCTCTCGAGCCTCCTCCAAAGGATCTCCCAAGAGAATGGAGATTTGTCACCAATCATCCTAAGGAGCTTATCATTGGGGATCCTTCCTCAAGTGTTAGTACAAGATCCGCCATACGTGATCTTTGTGCCAATGTGGCTTTTATCTCTCAAATAGAGCCTAAAAATGTTAATGATACTTTTCTTGAAGAATTTTGGATGATAGCTATGCAAGAGGAGCTTAATCAATTTGAGCGAAGCAAGGTTTGGGAACTTGTTCCAAAACCTAGCAATCACCCCATTATTGGAACTAAATGGGTGTTTCGCAACAAGCTAAATGAAGATGGGTTAGTGACTCGTAACAAAGCCCGATTGGTTGCTCAAGGCTATAACCAAGAGGAAGGCATTGACTACGACGAAACCTATGCTCCGGTTGCACGTCTTGAATCCATTCGTATGCTTTGTGCATTTGCTTGCTTTAATGACTTTAAGCTATTTCAAATGGATGTTAAGAGTGCTTTTCTTAATGGTATTATTAAGGAGGAAGTTTATGTTAAACAACCTTCCGGTTTTGAAGACTTTCAATTTCCTAACCACGTTTTCAAACTCCATAAAGCCCTTTATGGCCTCAAACAAGCTCCACGTGCTTGGTATGAGCGTCTTAGCTCTTTTCTTGTCTCTCACGATTTTTCAAAGGGAAAAGTTGACACCACACTTTTTATTAAATCCCATAATGGAACTCTCTTATTAGTTCAAATTTACGTTGATGATATCATCTTTGGTTCTACTAATAACACACTTTGTGTAGAATTTGCCAAAGTTATGCAGGAAGAGTTCGAAATGAGTATGATAGGTGAACTCTCCTTCTTCTTGGGGTTACAAATCAAACAAGGGCCTAAAGGAACCTTCATCAATCAAGCAAAATATACAAAGGATCTCCTCAAGCGTTTCGACCTTGACTCATCCAAATCAATGAGGACCCCTATGGCTACAACGACCAAGCTTGACAATGATGAAGATGGCACATCGGTCGACATTCGTAAGTATAGAGGTATGATCGGTAGCTTACTTTATTTAACGGCTAGCCGTCCGGATATCATGTTTAGTGTTTGCTTGTGTGCACGATATCAAGCCAATCCAAAGGAATCACATTTGAGTGCCGTTAAGCGCATTTTTCGTTATCTCAAAGGCACCATTAACATGGGTCTTTGGTATCCGAAATCCTCATCCTTTGAGCTTCACGGCTTTTCGGATGCGGATTTTGCCGGATGCAAGATTGACCGAAAAAGCACTAGTGGCACATGTCAATTCCTCGGGAAGTCCTTGGTATCGTGGTTCAGTAAGAAGCAAAACTCTGTCGCTCTCTCCACCACTGAGGCAGAGTATATTGCGGCTGGTTGTTGTTGTGCACAAATTCTTTGGATGTCACAAACACTTTTAGATTACGGCATTTCTCATTCTTGCACCTCTATTAAATGTAATAACACTAGCTCTATCAATCTCACGAAAAACTCGATTTGTCACTCACGCACGAAGCACATAGAAATTAGACACCATTTTCTTCGTGACCATCAGCAGAAAGGAGATATCCGTCTTGAATTTATTGATACTACTTATCAATTAGCCGATATCTTCACTAAGCCTCTCCCGGAAGACCGCTTCTCTTTCCTTTGCCGTGAACTAGGCATTTTATCCTTTGATCCATAACCTTTCCTTTTGTCCGGCACACCGACGGTATACTGCGGTATACCGACGGCATGCCGTTTTTCGAAGCAGAATTTTGTTCTGTTTCGATTTTCGACATACCGTCGGTACACTACGGCATACCGCCGGCATGCCGTTTTTCGAACCAAGATGATGTTCTGTTTCGATTTTCGGCATACCGTCGGTACACGTCGGTATACCGACGGCATGCCGGATGACAGCGGACTTGAATCCGGAACTGATATGCGGGCCCACTCCTTTATCTTTATTCCTTCCATCCTATCTTTATTCCCTCTCTTCCATCAAATCCCTCATTAACTACCCATCTCCTCAACTCCCCTCCTCTTAATCACCCTCCCCTTTTCTCTCCTCTTTTTACTCCACACATCAATTCACCCCATCACCCTTTCAACTACCCCATCACCCTTCCTCTTTAACCGTTCCCTCCTCTCCACCCTTTTTTTTTTTTCAAACTCAACTCTTCATATTCCCCCTCTTCTTTAAAAACCCTCCTTCTTCCTTCTCCTCCACTACTACTTCTTCCTCTCACACCAAAGCCCAAAATCCTTCTTCATGGCCAACCCTAAGCGCCCCCGATCCTCTTCCTCCTCTTTCAACCCTTTCGTCCCGGTGGCGCTACCCTCCGGCTTTGACCAACGCGTTTTCTCCAACGCTTTGGCGGCTGAGCTTTGGTTCCAGCACTTCGTCAACCAGAACGTGTTCAAAGGACGGGCTATCAACTGGAACCTCTTCCCTGGTCACGTCCCGTTGTTTGACGATGCCGGTCTCTCCTCCCTTCTTCGACGGTAAATTCTGTCTACTCTGCTGCTGTCCGTCTTTTCTACTGCAACATGCGAGGGGATGACGACGACCCTACCGCCATCCAATCCATGGTCAATGACCGCCACTTCCGTCTCACATCCAAGGAAGTGGGGGCCATCTTGGGCATCCCGGACAGAGGGGATGCGTTACCTCTTTTGGGTGCTCTCACCTCATCGGCGGCATCTCCTTTCGACGACTTCTGCCGTATCATCTGTAAGGGTCCCAACCCTCCTACCATTCCGGCCCTCTCTGCCCAGCTGGAGCCATTCTACTACGAGCTCCATCGTATCATGTGCCACACTCTGTTCCCAAAGGGCGGGAACTATGACGCAATCACCGGTGATGCTCTTGTCCTCATGTATCATCTCTATGTCCGGAAGCATTTTTTCTTCCCAAAGACTCTGCTTTTGCAATTCCGGCGTACCTTGCCTTCCGGGAAGCAGAACCTCTACTATGGCTCTTTCATCACCTTGCTTATGGAGGCCAAACAAGTTGACTTGTCTCTCTGCTCCTCGGATGGGGTCCCCTCATTTCTTGCTGTTTCCCGTACCCTAGCTGGCGCCTCTTCTTCCCGTGCTTCCTCTTCCCAAGAGCAACCGGGTTCCACTCCTGCTGCCCCTACATCTACCCATCCATCTACGGGCCGCTATATGCCACTTACTCAGCACCACTTTGATCTGAGGATGGCCCAGGCGGAGGAGCAGATGCGGACCCACACTCGTGGACTTGGCGCCCTCATCCAGTCTCGCTTCCACGATCAGGGCTACTTCATCCAGCGCACTCTGCAAGACCGGGATGCCTTTCTGGATCTTAATCTTCAGGATCCCATGTACACGGCCCCGCGTTTCTCTGACCCTAATGCCTATGGGTTTATGTACCCGGACGGCATTGATCCTTTTGGCGCCCTCCAGCAGGCTCAGGATGATGATGGTGATGATGATCCGGCAGAGGATTAGGGATGGGTTTCCTTTGGTGATGGTTACGGTGTTTTAGTGGTTCTTTTTTTTTATTATGTGTGTTTTCTGTTTGTTGTCTTTAGTGGTCCTTCGGGGACCGGTTTATGGTTGTTTTCAGTGTTTGCTGTCCTTCAGGGACATTATCTATGGTTGTTTTTGATGTCCGACTCTCATGATGGAGAGTCTTTTATCTTATTGCTATGTATGGGTCAAGCATGTATTATCGTTCTTACTTCAATATATTCCTGCATGCTTTTATCTATACTCTCGTTTTTTTATGCACTGTCTCCTTTAGTTATCCCCATCTTTGACTAAGTGACAAAGGGGAAGAAATCGTATTGAGGGGGAGCTATCTACCTACGGGGGAGATACTCCCTGAAGATGCTATCTCTCTATTTTATCAATTATTAAAATGGGGGAGTTTGTTGGCACATTTTATTTTGAGTAATTAACAGCTTCTTCGTAGTTTAGTCTTCTGTTCTTCAGATTCATTTTTTCTCAGAAGATCAAGGGCTTCCTCCTTCTTGAAGACTGTAGCAGTCACCGGCGTTGCATAAAGTCGGCGTCTTCCTGCTTAGTGTCGTCGAGTCTGTACTGGTCTAGGTATTTCTGTAATCACTAAAGGATGGATGATAACTTAAAGCATAAATCGAAAATCAAGTCATTCAGAACGGCATACCGGCGGTATGCTCCGGCATACCGACGGTATACCATTTTCGCTTCTAGAAAAGTTTCTGTGACAAAAAGCGGCATACCGGCGGTATGCTCCGGCATACCGGCGGTATACCGTTTTCGCGTCCAGAAAAGTTTCTGTGACAAAAAGCGGCATACCGACGGTATGCTTCGGCATACCGGCGGCATACCGCTTTTTGGACTCCAGAAAGTTGCTGTCTCGAAATGTCGGCATACCGACGGCATGCTGCGGCATACCGGCGGCATGCCGTTTTTAGCAACACAATAGTTGCTGTGATTTTTTGTCGGCATACCGACGGTACGCTACGGCATACCGGCGGCATGCCGTTTCTAGCAGCTCTAAAACTCTCTGTGACTTCTGTCGGCATACCGGCGGTATGCTCCGGCATACCGGCGGTATACCGAATTTTGAATACTTAGTTTTCGATTTGATCTGACATGCATTAATGGCCGCATTTAATGCTCTTGAACGGTCATAAATATGACCGTTACTATTTGGACGGCATACCGGCGGTATGCCGCGACATACCGACGGCATGCCGGTCTGCGTACATTCAGAAGCATTAAATGCCACCCACTCTTGGTTTTCTTATAAAAGGAAGCTCTCTCTCTCTTGAGCTTCTTTACCAACTCCTTCATAAATTTTTCAACAACCAAGAGCTCCACCATTAATACTCTCCAAAGCTTTTCATTGTCATCCTCTCCCTAAGTGCTAGAGTATTAAAGAGTTGTACACTTTCGATCTTCAAGTGTTAGAAGATCAACAAGCTTTCATTCTCTGTTGTTTGAAGTTGGCGAGCCTTCGTAAGAAAACTCGTGTGTAGAAGTTGGCGAGTCTTCGGATCCAAACTCGTGTTGAAGTTGGCGAGTTCTTCGGATCCAAACTCGTGTGTACTATTTGGATAATAGTGGATTAAAGCCGGAGAGAGTTCCGGGACTGGATTGCCTCAAAAGAGGATACCAGGATACATCCTTGCGTTTGCGTTTGATCTTTCTACTCTTTACTTTAAATTGCCTTTATTGCATCAATTGTTGTAGTTTATATTTTATTTCCCTATTCACCCCCCCTCTAGGGTTTTACACAAACTGCTAGGGCTGTTCCTCCACCTCAACCGAACGTCTCAGCACACATTAGTCCGGCTCATAGCAACATCCCTCCTCCACTACAAAAGGAGTATCATTCCGTTGCGCCTCCTCCAAATCTCGTAAATGCTGGGGATGGTCCTTCGCCAACGACGCCTGACAACCGTACAACAACCATTTCTCAACATCTGTTCAATCAGCAGGATGCAATTTATTCTCTTATTGCCCGTCTCGATACCATCTCACACAAAGACGAGCTTCAAAAAATGGGGATATCTCAACCTTATCTCATGAATGGAAGAATGCTACTTGGCCTCCTAACTACAAACCACTGACGCTAAATTTATTTGACGGGATGGCTTCTCCTCGCCAACATATGACATACTTCAACACGCAGACTCTAGACTTACCAAGGGACAATCCATTCTTGTCAAAGCTATTTATTCGCACCTTGCAGGGGGTAGCTTTTGAATGGTTCTGCAGTCTGCCTGACGGTTGTATTAATTTCTTTAAAGACTTGGAGAGGTTATTCTTCAACAGGTTTTATGAGAGTGGCATGCCTGTTAGTATGTCCACCCTCATCGAGACCAAGCAAAGGAGGACTGAGTCTGTTATTGCTTTCATCGAATGCTTCAGGTGACTAGTATTGACGATGTCCTTCGGTATACCAGACTCAGAGCTTATGGATACTTGTCGACATAACTTCCTTCCTACAGTAAAGTTATGTCTGGGTATACATAAGTTTGATACATGGCCCACTTTCATCGGGGCTGCTGATGCTGCTGAAAATGACATCCCTAATCTAGAATTACTGGGGTTAAAGACACCCAAATTTGATGACAAAAGCAAGTACCCCCAAACTATCCCTGTCCGTAGGGGTAAAGGAAAAGAAGTCTTGACGGTCGACACTTCTAAAGGAGCTTCCAATTCTCAGGGCACTCCTGACAAACCCAAGAAGACTTTCTCCTTTGACGAAGATGACGTTATTACCATTTTTCACACATTGTTGAAGGGTAATAAACTGACATTGCCTCCACCACGATGTCCCGCGGAGGTAAACCAACTCTACGATCCCAAGTACTATCTTTATCATTAGTACGTGCACCACTCTACCAAGGATTGCATCGTCATGAAGAAGAAGATACAACAGCTTATCGACAACCAAGTGATCAACCTCGAAGCTGAAGACAAGGTCGTATCTTCTAACATGATCTTTCTTCAATTTGGTGACTTTTCTCCCACAGAAGTCCCAGACGGCGTAGTCCCAATCTCCATGGCAGTAATGGAAATCGTCAACCTACTGCCAGCTTGCAACTCAACGTTGGTGCCACTCACGACAGAACGTGGTGAGATCATGTGGGTCCATCCAGACCTTGTGCAAGAAATGATGCAGGGGGTGGTGTCTTCCAAAGTAAAGAGAGGCAAGAAATACAAATCATGCCATATAGTGTCTTCTCCCATTTACGAAGTTCTATCTGGCGAGACGTGATCTGGAAAGACCTACTTATGGACTTATGACCCCACACAAGAAGATGCAATACCTTTTCAAGCTCTTGCTGCCTCCATAAGTTCAGAAGCTGGTCCATCTAAGTCCTCAACTAACGACAAAGCTAAGCAGAAGGAGACGCAATTTGATAAGTCTTTGAAGGCACCAACTCCCGAAGGCATGGATCAGCCTTACAACTTTGACATACTGGCACTGCTGGCCAATACACCTGCCAGGTTGTCTTTGTTCGATCTATTATGACTCTCCAAAGAGACGCAGAAAGCCTTAAGTGAGGCACTACTACATGCTGATTCTTATCTCGTTGAAGTCAAATCCCCCGCTGAAGATCCCGTCTCCTGTCCTTACTGTCATAGCACTATGGAAGTGGTGCCCAACATCACTTTTTCACAAGAGGACATGCTACTTAAAAACAATCGTCATGATAGACCTCTGTATTATACAGGGTATATCGGGGCGATTAAGGTGGATCGGATGCATATCGATCCAGGTTTCTCCCTCAGCATCATTCCTAGAAGTTTTCTCCAAATTCTAGGGATCCCTCTGCACAAGCTGTCTGCAACAATACAACTATCATGGCTTTCAATGCTGGAAGAAGCCATCCACTAGGCAAGATCCATCTCAAGTGCCAGATTGGTGATCTTCGAACAGAGGTTTCTTGTTATGTAATCGATGCCAATGTGTCATACAATATCTTGTTACGACGTCTATGGATACACGAGAACATGATTGTTCCTTCAACCCTTCACCATTGCTTCAAGTACATCAACAGCGATGGCATCGTGAAGACGGAGTTTGTCGATGTCGATCCTTTTAAGGGTATTGAAGCCTACTATGGAGATTTGGTACTTTACCAATATCAGCCGTCCAAGGATGACGACAACGAAGCTAACGATGAAGCTGAAGTGAGCTCATCCACCAGTGATGGTCCTCTGGTTATCCGAGTCAAAGGACGTACTACTCCAAAAAGTACTCTAATGCCTCTCATAATTCGGGTCAAAAAGAATAATCCTGATAAGGTCAAACCATTGACCATCACTCTCCATAAAATAACTCGGGTGGAACCTGCTGAAGTCCGTCCTTCCATTCCTGAAGAGTTACCTTATGTGGTGAACTTGGCCAAGTCTGTGGCTCCTGTTCCAGACAATGATCCCCTGAATGAGTATATCAATACTCAAAATAATGTACCGTCAGTGGATGATGTTATCCCTGAAGAAGAACTTGTATATTTTCTAAGTGAAGGTTTATCTTTAAATTATTCTGATGTCTACCAATCAGTAAACCAGTACATAGATATGATATACGCCCTAGAGCATGGCATAGGATCACATCTCTGCATGCCAGTCATGACGCCTCGTCTGCGGGAAAAAGTCTGGCCAGAAGATGTCCACTACTTCATCGTTCCAGCTAGAAAGAAGGGTGAAGAATTGATCATCTTCGGTCGAATAATTGGCGAAAGAAAGTTCGTTCTAGACTATACTTCTCCCAACCACAACACTGAAGCTGACTATGATTCTAGAAAAATACAATTGTACTGCCATAGTTGGCCGGCCAAGAATATCATCTAGAACATGGGATATGATATAAAAAGTGACCAGGGACTAAACTATGGTCAAGGGCGATGATTTCCAATACGTCACTTTGCTCCTTCTGGCAAACCCGAGAACTATTATCAACTAAACGATGTTGGTTTGGGTTACGTTACTCCTCCAACAACTTCTGAAGGATCAAATGTCGAAGTAGATCGTTGTTCTCATTCTTCTGATTCCTGTCTCTGGGATTCAGACTCCAGCATTGGAGACATGTTCAAAGCAACTTTGTCCGTCAATATGGTGTTAGTTGACCAAATTACAGACGATGTCCAATCAATCGAGCTTGAACAATGGGCTTAAAATATGGATACTAGGTGGGAGTTACGTTTCGAACAGCGTGAACAACCTATTGAAGACGAAGTCGTCCAAGTTAATTTAGGATATGAATCATCTCTTAAACCAATCTTCATCAGCAAAAGTCTGTCTGGCGAAGAACGACAATCTCTTATACAGCTTATAAGAGAATACATTGACGTCTTTGCATGGAACTATGAAGATATGCTAGGCTTGGTCCCTAAAGTTTCTATGCCCGCCTAAATATCTCGTCCAAAGCTAAGCCAGTGAAGCAGCTGCAACGACGGTTCCGACCAGATATCATGGGGGCCATTGAGAGCAAAGTCAAGAAGCTTATTTCAAGCGGGTTCATTTGCGAAGAACAACACCATGACTAGGTCACTAACATTGTTCCAGTTATAAAAAAATGGTAAAGTTCAAGTCTGTATCGATTACCGTAATTTGAACTTTACATGTCCGAAAGATGAGTTCCCTTTACCGATCTCCGACGTAATGATCGATAATACTTGCGACTTGAAGCGGATATCCTTCATGGATGGGTTCTCAGGCTACAACCAGATCAAGATGTTCCCCGATGATGAGAAACACACATCTTTTCGAACACCGTTTGGGGTATACTGCTATACGGTGTTGTCCTTCGGATTGAAAAATATAGGAGCGACATGTTAGCCCAATGATTATATCATGTTTTTGAATATGGCTAATCAATTAAGTTTAACTAGTGATGTCACTAATATTCATGCTACTTAAACTTAGCATTGTCCTAAATGTTCTATATCATATTGTTATGATTATATCATACTGTTTTGTTCGTCTAACATGTACTTGCAGACAAGCAGGACATATGCAACAAAGAATTATTAATGGGCCAAAGACGGCATTATACAAGGAGATTTCTCTGAACCGCCCAACGACCTATCCGGGGCCTCGCATCGGGGGTTTCGCTGCCCGGTCGGCGGACAGGGGTCGAGGGGGCAGCGCCCCCCGTCAGGGGTTCGGGGGCGAAGCCCCCGAAAGGTATTCAGATTTTCAGATCTGTTTATCTTTGGACGATTGCCGTCAAGGAAAAATGCGTCTTCTATGTCAGGAAAAAGACGTCATCAAAAGGGCTATTGGTTTTCATATTTATTCTATATTTTTCCATTTATTGAGTCTAGGAAAAATGTGAGATTAATCGGATCGGTACTGGCTTAGGTTTTTCTCAGTCCACAAACAAAAATAAGCCTACCTACGTATCCCAAAAATCTACAATTCCAAAAAACCCAAAACCTATGCAAATTTGGTTTATTCCTTACTGTTCTGAACCAGCAGAACTCTGACAGAACTCTGACCGAGTTCGGTCCGAGTTCGGCCCGAGTTCGGTCTGGGTTATTTGAAATACAGTTCCCACCAAATCTGTATCCAACGTTCGTATGCGAAATCCTAGCATCCGAACTCTGCCCGAACTCTGCCCGAGTTCGGTTCCCCAAAAATACTATAAATAGAGTTGAGATTACCATTCATTTCAACAATCCAATTTCATCTCTTCTCTTCTCTATCTAAAGTGTTCTGAGCTTTTACTTTTATATCTAAGCCTTTACAACTCTTAGCCAAGCCAGTACAGTTTCTGTTTAATCTGGAGTTTGGTGTTGAAGAGTTGTATCGGAGGTTGTATTCAGAAAACGTTCCAGTTTTCCAATTGCCTTCTGGAGTCGGTCGTGCGCTCGTCACCAAGCACGGTGTTGTGAAGTCGGTCGTGCACTTGTCACCAAGCACGGTGTTGTAAGAGTTGCAAGCACTCAGTTAAAGCTTGTGCCATAGTAGATTAACATCGAGCAAGAGTACTCGAGACTGGACTAGTCCTCTCAGAGGGATACCAGTATACATCGCTGTGTCACTGAGTTTGAATTCTTGACTCTTACTTTACCGCATTTTATTTACCGTCTTTTATATGCCATAATATATAGTTATTACTTAAGTTTTTAATTGGTGATTATTTTTTGCTGCACATGCACACACTCTATTCACCCCCCCTCTAGAGGTGCTCAACGGTCCTACACGACATACCAGCGAGCTATGAACACAATTCTTTGCGATCATTTTCACAAAATAGTGGAATGCTGCGTAGAAGACATCGCTGTTAAAATTTGTCTCAAGGGCAACCACCTCCAAGATTTGATAACGATGTTCAAACTAATGCGTGCATACCAACTCAAGATGAATCCAACCAAGTCTTTTCTGGGAGTCTCCAGCGGCAAGTTTCTTGGTTTTGTTATCACTTCAAAGGGTATACATCTTAACCCGAAGAAAGTTAAAGCTATCCTCGATGTGTCCTCTAAGAAATCTCAAAGAGCTATGCGGACTTCAAGGAAGGCTAGCCTACATCAGACTATTCATTTCATATCTTTCTGAAAGGTGTCAACCGTTTACTCAGCTCATGAAGAAAAGAGCATCTTTCGTCTAGACTGAACAATATCAACACATATTTGATAACATCAAGAAGTATCTCACAAGCCCCTAGTGTTGGTGGCTCCAATAATAGGAAAGCCCTTCTTGTTATATGTCAGTGCTATAGATTATTCCCTTGGTGCCCTATTAGCTCAAAAAAATGAAGCCGACCATGAACATGCAATCTACTACCTCAGCCGCATGATGGTGGGTGCCGAGCACAAATATACACCTGTGGAAAAGGAATGTCTCGTACTGGTATTTGCTATTTAAAAGACACGTCACTATGTGTCAGGGTAGACTATCCACATCATATCTAAAGTTAATTCTCTCAGAATACTCATGACTAAACTGGGTTCTCTTAATTCCCATTTAGCTACGTGAGCAATGATGTTGACTCCGTACGATATGTTGTTCATCCCTCAGAAGGCAGTAAAGGCCAAGAATTAGCTGATTTCTTAGCAGCTCAACCGGTGCCAGAATCATCCAAACTCTAGGATGAAATCCCAGATGAAGTAGTGGAGTCTAACACCGGAACTAAGAAAATCCCTATTTGGCGAATGTTCTTTGACGGTGTATCAAGAACAGGACCTAAAGGTAATATCGTGGCCGGAGTAGGCATCATACTTCTATCACCCGACCATCTGGTTATACACCGTGTATATTTCTTTTGGAACCTTGTACTAAAAATGTGGCCGAATATAATGCCCTATTGATCGGCCTTCAATTGGCAAAACAACTGGAAGTTGACTATCTAGAAGATTACGGTGATTCTAAGCTTATAGTTAGTCAGGTTCGAGGGGATTATGAAGTTCTCACGAAGAACTCATCCCATATCACAAAGCGACAATCGAATTGGCTTCTACTTTTACTGGATTCTTTATCGAGCACGTGCCTCGATTACAGAATATAGAAGCACATGCTTTAGCCGGTCTGGCTGCTTCTTTGACCATCCCTACCAATACTCAGCATTCGATCATAGTGCCTGGTCGAGAGCTATTCTGCTTGAAAGATGCCTTGCATATTCATCACAGTTACGCAACAGAACAAACATCGACGTTAAAGGCTGGAGATTTCCTTTCATAGACTACGTCGTCTATGAAATCCTCCTTGAGGACCCAAAGGAAGCAGTGTCTATCCAAAGGCGATCCCTCAGATTTTACTATGACACGACTACCAAAATGCTATACCGACGCTCTTACGACGGGCTACTGTTATGATGTTTATCAGACACAGAAGCCAAACATGCACTTCGTGAGGCTCATGACAGAATTTGTGGTGCACATCAACCATGCCCCAAATTACAAGATCGTTTCATACGAATAGGTTATTAATGGCCCACGATGATAGCAGATGCTGTTGAATATACAAAAAAGTGTAGGGCTTGTCAGTGAAGAACAGTTTGGCAACTCTAGAGGGGGGTGAATAGAGTATATATAGAAAAATAACCAATTAAAAATAACTCTTTCACCAATAATAAATAATCAGAGTAAAGTGCAAAAAATAAAAGGAGATTAAAAGAGCATACGCAAACACAGCGATTTTAACCTGGTTTCCCTCGTGGAGGACTAGTGCAGGCCTGAGAACTCTAGCTCAGGATTCAAATCCACTATTTGTGAAATAGTAGTTTACAACCGTGCCTTTACTTCAGAAGAGCATGTCAACTTCTAACAGAGGATCGCAGTGGCGATTTGCTTGGAATTGTCCAAGCGACTTCTTCGACTCTTGCACAAGAATCCTAACTGAGAGATGCTGAGCACTCGAGACTTAGGAGGCTTGTGGCTAGTAGATGGGAAGGGTATGGCTTATTTCAGCTATAAGAGAGAAGAGAAGAGAAGATTGGATGGTTTAGAATAAGAGAATTCATGCCCTATTTATAGTATTTTTATAGGCAGAATTCGGCCAGAATTCGGGTAGGAAAATTTAAATATTTGGCCATTGGACAACTAGCAACCAGCTAACCCTAAAATTAGGGTTCCTGATTTCTAGGGGACAGAGTTCGGCCCGAACTCTGTGTGGAGGCAGAGTTCGGCCCGAACTCTGTCTCCAGAGCACAGAGTGGTTCAAAGGGGACCATTTGGGAATTTCTGGTTTGGTGGAGCTTTAGGATTTTTGGGTAGGCTATAGTCTAAGTTTCAAGAGCTCAGCATGACTCAGATTACATTAGTCTAGACTCAAAGAAAGTGTAAAATACAGACTCGAATCAACTGAGACACGGAAGCTGAGCTGTCTTCTGTCTTGAGCTTAATGCAGACGTCGTGTGTCGTATTGAATTATTACAGATATTATTTAGTCAATATTGTCAATATTTGGTTGACTGTGATTTTGTGTCAACAATCTCCCCCATATTGATAATTGACAAAATAATATATGTATATTCAACATTCATACCTGGACACAGTTGATCATAGCAACATAGCTCCCCCATAATCGATGCCGAGCTAGAAATAAGAGCTCCCCCGTGATCAGTGAACGGTGCTGAGCTAGAAGAGATAGCTCCCCCGTAAAGAATGCATTGAACCTGTATAATATCCCCAAAAAGCACAAACAAGCACAGATATACGATGGCGAAAGATATGATACCAAATATATATCTAGCCAAAATATACATAGTTCTCCCCCTTTTGGCAGTTAGCAATATAGACTGCATATGAATGATAGAACATATAAACTGCAGTATAGACAATTATGAGTGATGCAACCACACCAAGCAGAGAAGAAACAGTGTATGACTAAACAAAAAGAGTCACTAGCATAAAGTAAAACTATGATAATGAGCATAAAATGTCATCCACAAAACCAAGTGTCAAACACACAACAAGAGTTTGAGGACATAAAACCAAGTACAGAAACTAAATAACTTAAATCAAAAAGCATCAACTAAGATCATCATCAGTAGCAGCAGCAGATCGAGCCAATCTCCATCACGGAGCACGAGAAGGTCCTGGAGGGTCTGAAGGACCAGGGAAGGAGCGACGGGGGTCCAAAAATGCAGCATCCGGATCCATGTAACGCATGACCCATGGATCATCAATGCGATGGCCCGCGCGCTCAGGATCCTGCTCCATGGGAATGTGCAGATGATGAGATATGGAGTACCGTATATCATACAGGGAGTTGCCGAGGGCACTCATCTGTAGAGTAGTACGATAATCCAGCTGGATCCAGCGCTCGTCCTCAAGGTCAAAACGCTCCCGGAGCATAGTCTGAATAGACTCAAGAGTGACAGGTGGAAGTGGTGCATCCTGACCGAGTGGAGGGGCGTCAGGCTCCTCATCAGCAGACTGCTCAGAAGTCTCAGGAGAGGCGACGACTGCCTGAAGGCGTCGTGCCTTGGATAGAAAGGCAGGAGCAGGCAAAAATGGACAGTCATGAATAGGAATAATGAACGCACGAAAAATCATAGGAAGATATAAAGGATAAACCAATGCTCTTGGTTTCTTCCTACAATTTATCATCCAGTCCATCATTGTCCTAGAAAGATTGAAGGAGATATGATAATGAAGGTGATACAAAGCTGATATCTCAAAGTAGGTAACTTCATCAATGGAGCCAGCTTTTGGCAAGATAGTGTTAAAAATGATTCGATGAAGTTCATAGAAATATGGGTTGAGGTGCTTGGCCATAAGTTTGCGAGGACTTATGTTTGGAGCACATAATTCCTCCTTGAAACCTTCAAGAGAAGTATCGCCAACAAATTGAAATTGACGAGCTTCCACAAGTTTATCCCAAGCATCGAGATTAAAAAGATCAAGAAAATCCCCCAACTCAGAATCATTGAAAGCAATGTCAATACCGGCAACCCGGGAATAGATGTGGATTGCATCGAAAGTTAAATTGCAATAAAACATTTGGATTGCGCTACGGTAAATGACAAAGTTTGAGGCAACTAACGCATCCAAACATAGATCACGAAACAATGATTCATATTGAGAAAAGATTGTAAAATTTATCGGATGTCCCCCGAACACCGGACGAGTTCGAAAGTCGCTAAACCATGCATTAGATGCGTCTAGCGACACAAATAATCGCTCGTCATATGTATTCGGATCATGGGGACAAGGCGGGTTGAACAACGGATGAATGGGTTGTTGTTCAACTACTTGCTTAATTGGAGGAGGAGGATTCGAAGAGGAAGCTCCCTCAGTTCGAGTCCTTTTCCCACGATTGGGCAAGCGAAAAGCCATTTGCAAGAAAATAGAGAACTTAAAACGGAGAGAAAGAAGGGGATATACCTGAAATCAACAACAAACAGTGGAAGAGAATGATGAGAAACCCCTTTCCCTTGATTTTGAGGAGCAATGGAGCACTCTAGATCAAAAACTAGGGTTAGGGTTTGAAGGAAAGAGTTTGGAGAGGTGAGGAAGGAGGTAAAAGTGAAGGAGAGAGATGAAAACCCGAAATATAAGAGAGGGTTTTCGTTGGTCGGAAGAAATTCTGACCGTATGATCTAAACTGATCGAACGGCAGAGGCTGATCCCGACGCTGGACCAATAGGGACCGAACTCGGCCCAAACTCTGTTAGGGGCAGAGTTCGGCCCGAGTTCTGGATTAGTGGTCCAGAACAGAAAACAGGCTAAAAAGATGAAAAATTGGTTAAGTGTTGAAGAAAAATAGAGAGGATAAAAAGTTTGATGAATTCAATGAAGTACATAGAGAGGTACACAAAAGTCAGAATGAACTTTAGAAAAATAAATTAGGCAATATTAAATTGAAACAAACCATATAATAAACAAGAAAATATATTGTAATTCAATATTTCGAATTTGCCATAGGTTAGCTGCAGGGGCCGGATCCCAGCTAGCGGTAGTCCTGAGGACTAGTGCACCGTGTCGCTTAGGCTTTTACGCCTTGTTGTCAGAAGGACCCTTTCGGCTTGTACCTATACTAAATTCGTCGTAAAAGAATCAAAATATACTCGATATTTACGCAGGTGAGTCTCAACTTATAACTGCTTCATCCAAAATTCCGAGTTCACGACAAAGGAAATTGAAGCGCTCTTCGGATAATGGCTTAGTAAAGAAATCTGCTAGCTGATGATCAGTGTCAATAAACTCTAAGTTAATCGTGCCATTTTGCTGATGATCACGCAAAAAGTGGTGTCTGATCTCAATGTGTTTAGTGCGTGAGTGACAGACAGGGTTCTTAGTCAAATTAATGGCACTAGTGTTGTCACAGAATATAGGAATATGCATGAAAGATAACTTATAGTCTTCAAGGGTTTGCTTCATCCGCAGAATTTGTGCACAACAACGCCCAGCTGCTATGTATTCAGCTTCTGTTGTGGATAGTGCGACAGAGTTCTGCTTCTTGCTAAACCAGGAGACTAAAGCCTTTCCTAATAATTGACACGTGCCGCTCGTACTTTTACGGTCGACCTTGCATCCAGCGAAGTCAGCATCAAAGTAACCAATAAGGTCAAATGATGTGGACTTGGGATACCATAGGCCCACTGTAACCGTACCCTTAAGGTATCGAAAGATACGCTTAACCGCGGTCATGTGTGATTCCTTAGGATTAGCTTGATATCTAGCACATAGGCAAACACTGAACATGATATCGGGACGACTAGCAGTTAAATAAAGTAAGCTGCCTATCATACCTCGATACTTACGTTGATCAACAGGTTTGCCGCTCTCATCTGGTTCGAGTTTGGTTGAAGTAGCCATTGGAGTGCTGATTGGTTTGACGTTGTCAAGATCGAACTTCTTCAGCATATCCTTGGTATACTTCGATTGACAGATGAAAGTTCCATTTGCCATTTGTTTCACTTGCAGGCCAAGAAAGTAGTTGAGCTCTCCCATCATGCTCATCTCAAATTCCGTCTACATACACTTGGCAAATTCTTGACAGAGGGTTTCATCAGTAGACCCAAAAATGATATCATCAACATAGATTTGAATCAATAGAATAGTGTCTTTAAATGATTTTATAAACAGTGTAGTGTCAATTTTCCCTTTTGAAAAACCTTTCTCAAGTAAGAAGCTACTTAGCCTTTCATACCAAGCTCTGGGGGCTTGTTTGAGGCCATAAAGCGCTTTCTTTAGCTTGAACACGTGGTCGAGAAATTTATGATTTTCAAAGCCAGGAGGTTGTTTCACATAAACTTCCTCCTTAATAAAACCATTCAAGAAAGCACTTTTCACATCCATTTGAAATAATTTAAAGTTTTGAAAATTAGCAAAAAGCACAAAGCATCCGAATGGATTCTAGTCTAGCAACAGGAGCGTACGTCTCATCGTAGTCGATACCTTCCTCTTGGTTGTATCCTTGAGCTACTAGACGAGCTTTGTTACGTGTGACTGAACCATCTTCATTTACTTTGTTTCTAAAAACCCATTTAGTACCAATTATCGAGTGATTAATCGGTTTAGGAACGAGTTCCCATACTTGGCTTCTCTCAAATTGGTTGAGTTCTTCTTGCATAGCAGAAATCCAAAATTCATCATTAAAGGCTTCAGAAATGTTTTTAGGCTCTACTTGTGAAATGAAGGCAGTGCTAGCAACGGAGTCTCTTAGTGATGATCTAGTAGTTACTCCACGTGAAACTTCTCCTATAACTAAATTTTTTGGATGAGAAGGTTTGAAAGAGAATTTCTTAGGCAAACCCTCCAGAGAATCAGTTTCGGTTGAAGTATTCATTGGAGTAGAAGTTGATGGCTCAACGTCATCATCAAGAGTACTTACTGTACTGTTATCTTCATCAAAAGTCACATTTGTTGACTCTTCCACAATAAGTGAGCGTTTATTAAAAACTCTATATCCCTTACTCTTGGCGGCATAACCAAGAAAGATACCATCGTCAGCTTTGGCATCAAATTTGCCTAAGTTGTCTTTGGTGTTAAGGATAAAACATCTACAACCAAAAACTTTAAAATAAAAAACATTGGGGGTTCTTCCAAACCAAAGCTCATAGGGTATTTTCTTCGTAATGGGACGAATCAGCACCCTATTCAAAATGTGGCATGCTGTACTGACAGCTTCTGCCCAAAAGTATTTCGGAAGTGAAAATTTATTCAACATGACTCTGGCCATATCGCCGAGAGTTCTATTCTTCCGCTCCACAACACCATTTTGTTGAGGAGTTCTAGGACAAGAAAATTCATGATCAAAACCATTTGTATTACAAAAATTTTCAAAATCATAATTTACGAATTCGCCTCCATGATCACTTCGGATTCGAGTAATCATGTAGCCTTTTTCGTTTTGAACTTTCTTTACAAAAACTTTGAAAACAGAAATAGCATCGCTCTTATTAGCGAGAAAGAAAACCCAAGTAAATCTCGAAAAATCATCAACAATAACAAATGCATAAAGTTTGCCACCAAGGCTAGCTATTCTACTAGGACCAAATAAATCCATATAAAGTAGTTGCAAGGGTCTAGTAGTACTTACAGAGTTGATGGAATGAAATGAGGATTTAGTTGCCTTGTTTAGTTCACATTCGGCACATACCGTATCCTTTTTGAATGTGATATCAGGCAATCCTCTCACTAGCTTCTTGGTAGACAGCCTGGATATAGCATCCATGTTGGTATGACCAAGACGCTGGTGCCAAAGTAGTCGTTCGTCTTTGTGGGCATATAGACATCTACCTGTATTGTTAGTATTTATAGAAAGATAGAAAATATATATGTTGTCCTCTCTTTTTTCCTTCAAAAGCAATGTCTCCTGTTGACCTATCATAGATGTAGCAACTGTTTTGTCCAAAGTTAATATCATATCCATGATCAGCAAGATGACTAATGCTGAGCAGGTTATGCTTTAACTCGGTCACTAGGCAGACATCCTTTATTACAGGAGAAGGAGGATGACCAATGATACCATTACCTATTATGTGCCCTTTGAGATTGTTACCGAAGGATACATATCCTTCTCTCTTCATCGATAGTGATGCAAAAAGATTTGCGTCTCCCGTCATATGTCGCGAGCATCCACTATCGAGAATCCACTTACTTTCAGTTGAAGAGGGAAGGTCCACCTACATCAAGAGTAGATGTGACCTTTGGTACCCGAGTTCTTGAGGGTCCTGAAAAGTTAGTCTTTGGAAACCAAGTATATATCTTTTTATCTACAAGTCTTCTAAATTTGCACTGTGGTGAGATGTGTCCATGTAATCCACAGTAAGTACAGATATCATTCTTATTTATACTAGGAGCATGAGAATAATATCTATAAGCAACAGGATGAGGATGGTCATGATGTGAAGAGTTAGCATGGTGATGATGATTATGCATAGAATGAGTGGCATGGTGATGGTGTCTATGAGGCATATCATGATGGTATTGTCTATGATGTGTGACATGCTGATATTGTCTATATGGCATGGCATGATAATTTTGTCTATATGGCATATGATGATCTTGTCTATATGGCATTGCATGATGATCTTGTCTATATGGCATGGCATGATGATTCCTATGTGTGGAGTGATGTTGATTGTGTCTTTGTGCATGATGATTGTGTACTGAGTGAGAATTATTCTTACGTGCACGTAGTTTGCGAAAGTTTGTGTATATAAATGCATGGTTATGTGCTGCATGAAAATGACGTGGTTGACTAGCATGAGTGGTGTTGTGCCCATGTGATTGGGTTTGAGGTTGAACAACCTGTTTACCCAATTTGGTTTCTAATCTTTTAGAAACAGCTTGCAGTTCATCAACCTTAATATTTAAGCCATATATCTTAGTCATGGAAATCTTGTGTCTACTTTTTTCTTCAGCAAGCAACGTGTTGAGTGTAGTGATTTCTTGAGTTTGTTGCTCAATACGTGCTTCAGCATCATGTAAGCTTAATTTAAGCTTGGATACTTCATCAGGGTCATTAGTGGGTGTCGTGTTTCTAACATTATCAAGAAGTAAGGAAATTCTTTGTATCTCATCTTCAAGACTTTTGATTTTGTCCTTGGCATGTTTGTATTTACCGATGACCTTTTTGTGATCATCGAGTAAATCAGTGAAAGCATCGCCAAGTTCATCAAAAGAGAAGTCATCTAGAGTTTCGTTAGATACCTTGTTGGAAGTTGCCATTAGGCACACATTTGCTGTATCTTGAGGAGAGCCTTTTTCTTCTTCGGAGTCACTCGCTTCACTTTCATGCCAAATTCCTGTGTTGGCATATTTCTTTGATGAGTTCTTTTTGTATGGCTTCTCATAGCGGTTGCTCTTCTTCAAGAATGGGCAGTCTTTTCGGACATGTCCAGTCTTCTTGCAGCCGTAACAGGTTGGCTCTTCTTCATCGTCTTCTTGTAAATCCTTCTTCCTTCGATTGAAGCGAAGGAATTTTCTGAAGTTGTGAACCATGAGAGCTTGGTCTTCATCATCCGAGTTATCGTCTTCGGTCTCATCGTGATCAGCCCTTCGTCGATGAGCTTTGAGTGCGATCTCCCTGGTCTTCGGAGCAGGCTCTTCGAAGTCCTTGAGGTCAAGCTCGTGAGTCATGAGCTTACCCATCAAGGTCTCCATTGACATTGATGTGAGATCGTTTCCTTCTATGATGGCCGTCACCTTAGGGTTCCAAATCTTTGGCAACCCTCTGAGTAACTTACGAATCTTCTCGTCGTTTGAGTACTGCTTACCAAGCGAGGATAGAGGATTGATGATGTCGAGGAATCTTGTAAACATTTGAGTGATCGTCTCATTTGGCTTCATTTTGAAGGCTTCGTATTCTTGAGTGAGACGGCTTATTTTAGATTCCTTGACTTGTGTGGTTCCCTCATGCGTCACTTCTAGAAGTCTCCATACTTCATGTGCAGTGGTGCATGTGGAGATCCTGTTGAATTCATTCCTGTCTATAGCACAGAATAAAGCATTAATAGCCCTAGCATCTAGACTTGCCTGTTTCTTCTCCTCGATAGAATATTTGTCGTGTGGTTTCTCAATGAGGTCACCATCGACAACTATCCTGACGGGCTTTTTGTAACCGTCAGTGACGACAGTCCACAGGTCAAAGTCTAGAGACTTCAGATAGGAGCTCATCCTTGTTTTCCAATATGTATAGTTAGTTCTATCAAATAGGGGAGGCCTATGAGTGGACTGACCTTCACCATGATTGGAAATCAAGGATTGTGTGATTGCCATGGATCAGCTCTTAGGATGTTAGTCCTTATAAAGAAAACAGAGCTCTGATACCAATTGAAGAACAGTTTGGCAACTCTAGAGGGGGGTAAATAGAGTATATATAGAAAAATGACCAATTAAAAATAACTCTTTCACCAATAATAAATAATCAGAGTAAAGTGCGGAAAATAAAAGGAGATTAAAAGAGCATACGCAAACACAGCGATTTTAACCTGGTTTCCCTCGTGGAGGACTAGTCCAGGCCTGAGAACTCTAGCTCAGGATTCAAATCCACTATTTGTGAAATAGTAGTTTACAACCGTGCATTTACTTCAGAAGAGCACGTCAACTTCTAATAGAGGATCGCAGTGGCGATTTGCTTGGAATTGTCCAAGCGACTTCTTCGACTCTTGCACAAGAATCCTAACTGAGAGATGCTGAGCACTTGAGACTTAGGAGGCTTGTGGCTAGTAGATGGGAAGGGTATGGCTTATTTCAGCTATAAGAGAGAAGAGAAGAGAAGATTGGATGGTTTAGAATGAAAGAATTCATGCCCTATTTATAGTGTTTTTATAGGCAGAATTCGGCCAGAATTCGGGTAGGAAAATTCAAATATTTGGCCGTTGGACAACTAGCAACCAGCTAACCCTAAAATTAGGGTTCCTGATTTCTAGGGGACAGAGTTCGGCCCGAACTCTGTATTTGGCCGTTGGACAACTAGCAACCAGCTAACCCTAAAATTAGGGTTCCTGATTTCTAGGGGACAGAGTTCGGCCCGAACTCTGTTTGGAGGCAGAGTTCGGCCCGAACTCTGTCTCCAGAGCACAGAGTGGTTCAAAGGGGACCATTTGGGAATTTCTAGTTTGGTGGAGCTTTGGGATTTTTGGGTAGGCTATAGTCTAAGTTTCAAGAGCTCAGTATGACTCAGATTACATTAGTCTAGACTCAAAGAAAGTGTAAAATACAGACTCGAATCAACTGAGACACGGAAGCTAAGCTGTCTTCTGTCTTGAGCTTAATGCAGACGTCGTGTGTCGTATTAAATTATTACAGATATTATTTAGTCAATATTGTCAATATTTGGTTGACTGTGATTTTGTGTCAACAGTCAGTTCCACACCGACTTCATTCATCAACCTTTGGAATTTATACACCCGACAGCGGCATCTTGGACTCTTGAAGCCTAGGATATAGAAGTCATCGGCCCAATCAGCCCGCCATCCTCTGGAGGGCATCGGTTTATCCTGGCTATAACCAATTACTTCTCCAAGTGGGCAAAAGCTATACCGTTCATCGAAGTAAAAACGTTAAATATGATCATTTTTATCAAACATCACGTTATCTATCGCTTCGGCTTACCGCGCAGGATTATCCATGACAATGGTCCACAATTTATGAGTCATGCATTCTATCGGTTCTGCGAAAAGAATCGAATTCTGAATGTAGCCTCTTCTGCTTACAATCCAGCGGCTAATGGGTTAGCAGAAGCCTTCAATAAGACTATCATCAAACTTCTCAATAAGTTTGTGCCTTCAAACAAGCGTGATTGGAATGAGAAGCTCGACGAATGTCTCTGGGCCTATCGTACAATGGTTCGGACTCTAACAGACAGTACGCCATTCTCTCTGGTTTATGGGACTGAAGCAGTTTTTCCCCTAGAAATCCAGATTCTCTCTCTTCGAGTAGTCTTAGCCAGTGAGTTGACTGCCGAAGAAAGTTACCGTCTACGACTACAAGAGCTGGAAATGCTAAACAAAAAATGCTTATTAGCTCAACATCGTATTGAGCTATACCAAGCACGCCTTTCCAGAGCCTTTAATAAAAATGTGAAGGAAAGAATCTTTCAAGTTGGTGATCTGGTCTTAGCAGTGAGAAGACCAATGGTCATGATGCACAAGACAAAAGGAAAATTCTAGCCTAAATGGGAAGGTCCTTTTGTTATAGAATCGGTGTATTTTAATGGTGCGTATCGACTAACCAAGCCTGATGGTGACTTGCTCATGATGCCGATCAAAGACAAGTTCCTGAAGAAATATTATGTGTAACCTTCATGAACAGCGTTCACATATACCATGTTTTAGTCATGTAAATGTACATTACAATGTTTATGTGATTCAAAAAAAATCATCTAACTATTATCCGTATTTCAAGAGTCTTGAATACACCATGGATAATAGGTCCTTTAAAAATATTTCCCGGTAGAATTATCTCCGTTTTGGACTCTGCCCAAACTTGGTCTGACAAAAATAAGTCACGTCCATATTACCTCTGAATTATTTTCTGATAATTATTTCCCTAGTGGGATAATTAAGAAACGTTTTGCCATGTCCATATAATCTCTGAGCAAAGCATTCATCAAAGATAATCACGTCCATATTACCTCTGAATTATCCACTCCTACCTAATGTTATATATCCGTCCACGTCCATATTACCTATAGTCAGATATAGAACATTCTCTGCTATTACGCCCATATTACCTCTATTAGCAGCTTCTTTCAACTTATTATCTATATTCAAGAACTTTGAATATAAAATAGATAATAAGTCCACATCAAATTTCCTAGCGGAATACCCACCAGAAATATCCTTACTACGTCCACATTACCTCTAGTTCTGATTTTTTACAAGCTTCATTCATGAATTTTAAAAGCCAAAAGATTCTTTATTAAAAATGTCTATCAAAAGACAGAGAAAAAAAAATATACAAGAGTCTTGACGGCTGAAACAGACAGTTATAAACAAAAGACTTAAGGGATACACAATCGATTGATGCTATCCCTCAGAGCCTTGATTTCATCTTGAGATTTGACGGTGGCACGATGACGTGCTTCTTCCTACCGAGTAGCTTCATCCTCAAAAGAAATCAGTTTCATATGCTCATCTTCCAACTTTACCAGCTGAGCCTTCAATTGGTCTGAAGTTGTGGCAGTCGCAGCAGCCTGAACCACGTAGTCTTCCTGCTCAGATGCGACTGTTCACAAGTCAGCCTCAAGCTGAGCAATCTTTTTATAAAGCTGCACAATCTGATTGTAATTTTCAGTGATCTGGATGGCCAGCTTATCTTTGAGGCAATACGAGCCCTACCGGCAGCATCAAACTGTTCATATTGATCAGCCAGCTCACTGATCTCTTTAGCCAACGCCTCCTTCCTTGCCTGGAAACTAGCTTTCTCCTCCTCAATAGCCGCAATCAGAGCCAAGTCCTCCTCAAGAAATAATGATGTTGGGCTTCGTTGACTGACCTCTCAGAGTTTGGCCACTTGATTTTCCAGGTCAGCCATGACCTTCCTTAAAGCATTAGCTCGCTTTTCATAGCCAGTAATGCTTTCAAGAGCTTTCGCCTGGCATTCAGCGACAGCCTTCACAGGCCCGAAGGCGGCATTTCGGTTCAAAACTCCAGGAAGCTTTACTTTTAAAATGGAGTAGAAAGCTCTTATGACTTCCTGAGCCATCTCATCATCTTCAGAAGAGGTCGTTGGAGATAAAGCTTGATGGAGATGTTCTATCCCAGGGAGAGCTACTTGGGAGGAAGCTAAACCTGAAAAATAAAGCAATATATATATCAGTAACAAAAAAACTTACTTAAAGAAGGAGTTGTAAGTTCATACCTACTGCCGGCTCAGCATCAACTGGAACTGGGAAAATGAGAGCAGACACAGGTCGCTCAATGTCAACATCAGCCAAAGCCGCATCAGGCTTCTTGCCTTCTACGGTCCTAGCTAGACCCGAAGAAGATTTAATAATGGCCGCCTCAATGGGCCGATCAAGAACTTCTAAAGTAACCGATGCCGATTTACTGGGAGAACCAAGGACAGCTTCCTGTCTAGCCCCGGTATCTGGAGAATCCTCCGTGCTTTATTTCCTCTCCTTGTCTACAAGGGAATATACAACGGAAGTCAGCCTCACAAGTTGCACGCAAAATTGAAGTCAGAAAATCTCATCCGAAGAAAAGTGCAATAATGACATACCTAGAGGAGGGTGAGCTGATTGGACTTGATTTTCTTCCAAATCTTTCATCATAGCTCCTATCGCAGACATATCCCCAATAAAATGTCATAGGAGGGACTGGCTTTTTGATCGCCATCATGGTCTGGGCCTTTGTCCTGATCATCCCTTTGCTCAAGCCTTACAACTGAAAAAGACCCACCTTCATCCATCAGTTGAGGATGAGCAGGGGACACTATTGTTATGTCCACCTCTTCAGACGAAGAAGCATCTGCCACGGTCGTGACTTCAACATCCTGTGCAAAGGACAAACACAATGGTGAGAAAGCTTCTAACGATTTGACCAAAACGGCTATAGAGTCAAAGAAGGGATCAACCTCCAGAATGGTAACGACTCGCGACGCCGTTCTACCTCTCCCGGTCTTTTAGGATGATCTTTTTGGAGGAAGCGAGCCGGCGCTCACGTCCGTGACCTTCTTTCTGCCTCTGGAGACAACAACCTTCTTCCTTTTGGACCGTAGAACCAGCTCAGTGGAAGCTTTCCTCTTGTGAGAAATATCATGAACAGGTTCTTCAGTATCCTCTCTCTGAGGTGCTGCAACAACAGGCTCCTCAAGAGCGACTCTCTACTGTGGCGCTGCAGCCGACTCAGCTGAGGGTGTGGTACCTTCCCTTTTGTGACCCCTATTGCGCGCACTCGTCCTATATCGGCAATAGTGGAGGCAAGCCTAGTCCCCAATATTAAACTCTGCTCACAATCATACCGAGAATGAAGGATATTGATCTGAATATAGAACTTGGTAGCAGCAAAGAGAATGTGGGTTTCAGGCTTATCTTCTAGCAAGGAAAAAATTTTCCCCGTACATCCAGCATTGTAGTATCCCCATGCACGTGGCTCGTCGATCAGGCTTTCTATCGACTGTAGATGAGGGCTAGGTTTGTCCAAAAGAAGCTGGCTGTAGTCGAATTGCCTTACAAAGTGACTCGACAGATAAGGTTCCAAAAAAGTATAGTTCCTATTCCTGAGCACCAGATGGAAAGGCCTGATGGACTGGAGCTAACGGAACATCCCAATATAAAGGCTAGTAGTGAGTGCTCCCTCATATACTAGGGTGTCTCCTGCACAGCCACTACCAGACGAAGGCATAATCTGAAGAATTCATAATTATGCAGGAAACTCAAAGCCTTCCTGCAAACAGGCACCCCTGTGGCGGTCCAATCTACATCTTTGAATCTCCAAAGAAATGTATCTTCTACTAAAGAGTCTGCCATCAGCCAGGCATTAATTAATCTGGGACAGTGCAGCACCAGCCATCCCTTCAGATAATGAAAGGAAAATTCAGTCCTGACAAAATCCTTTCTGCTATCGGATGTCACTGCGTTAACAACAAAGTGTCGTAAGCCTCGTTGGATGGCACAATCCATCGCAGGAAGCAGGGCAAGCTGGCATCCAAATGCTAGCTTTATAGCCGGAAGTATCATACCCCGGCTTATTCTTTCAATTAACCCTGAACCGCCGGGGACTACACAATCACGGAGCCATATCATCAGAAAAGCGGTTAGCGCAGCCTTTTCCGACAGCTTGAACTCAGCCTGCCTGAAGAAATGATAAACCGAGAAGTTCTTCTCGGGATCATCACTATCTTCAGTATCTACTGTCCCGTGATCTGTCATCAATTGCTCTATCTCAGATTTTGTCGAGGGCTTGCGAGTCGAGAAAGAGACTGGGCTATCTCCTCCTTCTCTGATGAAGATGTAATTGGTCCAGGCTCTCGTATGGGGAAGGGACCCCTCAGTCTTACCCTTCTTTGTGACCTAGTGACAAATAAAGAGGTGACAAAGTAACTCTTTGTACACATCCACCATCTCGGAGTTCTTTCTCTCTCTCCAAATCCGTGAGCTCCTCATCACAGGGGGCGTATTCTTCGTATGGCTCGGTCCCCCAAGGAAGTTTTGATATCGCCTGCATCTCGTGAAGAGCCAGACTTATCTCCCCACCCGGAGTGAAGAAGGTACATATGTGATAGTTGTATAACTCCACCAATGAGATAAACATAGGCTGGTTAACCTTTATGCCATATTAGGTGGCACTAACGACATAAAAAAGCCGGTAGTTTTTAGGGTGGCCTCGTTAGTCGAGAGCACCCATTCAGTAAGGTCACTCCAGAATGGGACAGAGTATCTCTAACCTTCCATTCACAGCTTTCCTTCCGGATACGACTCTTTCTTTGACAACATCAGGTTGGAGAGAGTCTCAACAGCGTAAGGATGAAGATCAGTCGGGACATCATTTATTATGGCCCCAGGATGCAGCCCCCTCGTGAAGTAGGACGTAGAGCCCTTGACATACTTGAAAGTGTCCTTCTTTCGATCACCAGATTTTAATTCAATCTTGCCAAAAATGACCCCATGTTGTTCAAGGGTCATGTCCCATTTTATTTGCCTCCGTACAGCTAGATCAGTAAATGCTGATAGAGGGTATTGGCGCTTCATCGATGGTAGCCATATCCTTTGGTTATTTAACCTGACCACTAGAGGGTCTTCTAGACATATTGTCTCTTCGTCTTCAAATCCCAGGATGTCACCAAACAAGAAGTACGGTCTCTTAAGGCTCCACGCCCCTCAAAGTGTGAACTTCTCGTCATTTATCATCTGCTTCAAGAATATTTTATCATGTTCAAGCATAGCGATCACCCGCACCGAAGGCTGGTCGTGGCTGATCTTCACCTGAACATTTTTTACCATTGCAGTGACGAGGCTTTAATCCAGAGCATCGCGGTCAGAGCCAAGAGGAATCCCAGTAAGAGCCAGGACAACCATGTCAACTACGAAGACATAAGAAAAAGTCAGACTTAGAATCTACAGAAAAAAGAACTAAGTACTGAGAAATTCTATGCGCCCTGATGTTATGCGTCTAAAGGGCCTGTGGGCGCATAAGCACATGTTCTGTGTGGGCGCATAAGCACATGTTCTGTGTGGGCGCATAACACAACCAAGTGCATAGGCGCATAACACAACAAGGTGCGTGGCACATGCATCTGTGAGCGCATAAGACTGCTCACAAAAGAAGTGTTTGCTTTGGGCGCATATCGATGGTTATGCGCCCAAGCAGAGAAAAGTTCGAGCGTCATAAATTAACGCTCGAGACTTCGTTTTTTGAGACATTGTCTCATCTGGGATGGGGTCTTGAACCAGATGAGATGCTGCCAAAAAAGGAGAACTAGCTGCTGTAGCCTTCTTGCCCTTCGCAGACTTCTTGGGAGTCGAAGCAGCCTTGGGAGACATGATTGCTCGAAAGAGAGTAAAAGAAAAAACTCTTTGAAAATTCTGAGGAAAAATAAGAGAGAATGAAACTTTCTCTCTCTTCAAAGCCTATTTATAGGCACGAATGGGGAGTTATGCGCCCATATGGCCTATGCGCCCACATAGTCTATGCGCCCACACGATCTATGCGCCTTCGCAGAGACAGTCTTTTACAGTTTATGTGCCTGCTATTTGGTGTTGCAGACTACGCATAAAACATCGCATAAAGAGCGGACCTTTTTAAATTTCGTTCCAAAATGAGTCTATCGCTTCAGATTTCCAAGGAAGATCTCAACTGCCACATTTCGACAGCCTGGCAAACACCTATGTGCCAAAAGGAGTCATTCCTATCATACGCCCTTGAAGCTGGTGGAGGCAGTTTTTTTTGTACTTTTTTCAAAGTATTCCGACACTCGTTCGAGTCTCAAAAACTTTGAAGGGGGTCTTGTAGAAGCATAAAAAATACAAGATAATGTATCCCACATGAAGAAGACAAAAGAAGCTATGCGTCCACATAACCAAAAGGGGGCTATGTGCCCACATGATCGAAGAGGGGCTATGTGCCCATATGATCGAGGAGGGGCTATGTGCCCACATGATCGAAGAGGAGCTATGCGCCCACATTGTTTTCATGCAGATCAAACATGCACCTAAGGTGGGCGCATAAACTTAGTCCCACACTATGCGCCCAAGGTAGCAGATCCCTACGACTCAGTCAACATCCACGATCAATCGTGCACCGAAGTATGCGACCACGTCAGTCTCCACGAGCAATCATGCATCCAAGCTTGCAGCCACGTCAGTCTCCACGAACAATCGTGCACCGAAGCATGCGGCCACGTCAACCCTATGATCTACCTACGATCATCCATTGTCCATGCACCTACACCCTATGGGCCTACAGTCAAATTAGTATATTTTTCACCTGTGGGCGCATAACAGTCGTTTCAGTACAAAATGACTATAAATAGGGGTCTCATACCTCTTGAAAAACAGACAGAACGAAGAGCATTTCAAGAGCCAAATTGCTGCCCTTCTTGCCAGTGAGCCGAGAGTTAGCAATTTTCTTAGGTTTTCTCCTACTTTTGTAATCGGAGTGTCAACGGATTAAAGGAGCAGCTGCCGCTCGATCTCCATCGTCCCATTTCCCAGAATTCATTTTGTACTCGGGGATCTTCAGTACAAGATCTCTCAGGCATTTTCGATTTGTGGTGCCTTGCGCCAATAAGAAAAGACAACATTTTTTCTTCTTCTTTGCGTGTGTCCACACTCATAACTTCAACAAACCTTGGACGTGGGCAAGTACACTATGATTGTGTCTCTTTACTTGTAAATGCTCTTGTTCATGATTTATGTTAGACATAAGGAGGATACGAGATTGCTTGTACTTTATTGTGAGTGTTGTACTAGTATCGGTGAGGGGAAATACTAAGTAAGTATGTAACCAAACCCACATTAGCTAGGTATTTTGAATAGTCTAATCATACACTTAACGTATGATTAAGTCGCATCTTTATTGTATTGTACTTTCCAGCTAGTCATATACGAAAAACAATATTTCAATCACATGTCATAATTATTTTTTGAATATAATTTAGTGATTGGATTCTCTGGTACTGTAAGTCTGTGCATGTAATGACCGTAGTTTGTATTACGTATTTTGGTATACGTGTACATATCTTGATTCATGGCATGTCTCATTGCATGATTTATTTTGGCATCTCATTGCTCGGTTCGGTTGGTTCGGTTTTGCATATGGACCAACCCCACCTACCCACTCTCTCCCTTTATTAGCCGCCCAACTCCTTCTCTCCTTATTTACTTTTCATTAACTCTCTTTCTTCTTCCTCCATTACTCTCCACCTACCAGAGAGAGGGCTTAGGCAAGTGCAGCTTGCTTCATGGAGGAACTCAATTTTCATTGTTCCATTATCTTCTCCACGAAATTCTAAAATACTTTAGTACTTAGCATTTTTAATTTCCATGGTTCAATTTGTGTAGTTCTAAGCTTATGGCATTTTTGGATTTCTTGGATTTTGATCTATCTAACCTTGTTACTCTCAAGTTTGGATGGCTTCATGTTGTAGAAAATTTCTTTCTGCCCCATTTTCACCTATAGAAGTCTGGATTCTGACCTTGGATGAAGGAGTTATGAAGCTTTGAAGCCATGGCTTTCCATAGTGTAACGCCCCAGTCCCAAAATACGTAGGACTAGGAACGTAGACATGCCAGCCGTATAATAAATATACGTAAGCTGTTAAATGTAGTAGAACCATAACTAATCTCATCCATACAAAAATAAATGAATAAAAGATGTCATATAATGATAATGAATTGTCTTGATACAATATGTTGGGCGGAGACAAAGCCACTACCAACAAATAAGAGAATAATACATAAAAAATGAAATGAGTTTGGCGAGCAAAGCGAAAATGATCCAAGTGCAATCATCCTCGAAGAAATAGCGATGATCACGGCTAAAGCTAGAGCACCTGCAAAAGGCAAGAGCACACACCTGGGGAGATAACCAGGTCCTCTGAGGGACGTAACAAGATGTAAGTCCTTGACCCGAAATTCCCATTTAATCATTATTAATTTTGCTAAATAATTATTTACATAGAAATATTAATAACTAATGTATAAAGTATTGTGAGTATATCAATCACCTTTGTAAATAATAGAGTAAAAAGGGGTTTTACTAAAAATCCCTAAACAATATGTGAGGTTCATAAATAACTAAACAGGGAGGACTGGAATGTAAAGTTCTAGGATTTAAAATTTAAACGGCCAGGACCAGATTCAAATCCTTTGATCAAAGGATTTCGACTCCTTTCGAATCCAGCTCTAGATAGGAGAAGGGATTTCGTCCTTATCATCTCGACCCCCTCCAAAACCCTAGTACAAGTAGAAGGTTCACCAAGGCCTGTGGCCGAACCCTAACTTTTCCTGCCGTTGGACGTCCCCTACTCAGCATCGAAAGAACTCTTCGAAGTTTTGAAGCAAGGCCAACCTTCGACAGGTAATCTTCATCCCCGCAATTTGATTCCTAATCGAACCAATCTACCCATGCTTTGTATACGACTGTAAAATAAGGAATCGAGGGAGAAACCTAGGTGTTCGACCTAATGTCAACTAGGGGATTTATGGGATGTACTCGAGTATCGGGCACGGGGTATTTATGATACATCAAGTACACATTGTCTTAACACCTGCTACATCAACCCCATGTTCTGTTTTGGATTGCCATGAGAGTTCATACCCTGGCAGGAATACCCGGCTTGAGTGAGAGTTGTGCTTTTGCATATATGACAGGCAACAAGAAGGAACTTTCCCTCTAGACCAACCAGATACTAATATGTGCACAAGTTTCTTCATGTATAAGGGTTTGAGAACATGTAAGCATATCCTATTGTGCAATAAACATTAATACCCACATTAACCCATGTATCCCTCTTACACCAATGCATTGATTGACACGATTCCTATCCTAACATTAGGAGTTAACTCCATAACACAGAAACATTGACTGCTTATCAATGATACCTTAGTCTCATATCTGATGTAAGACACTGATACTGCACCCCTAGGGTTGTCCACAGCCTATATATTGTACCTACAAGACACGAGCACACTCATTACTACCTGCATATCAACCAATTGCCCTGCATATTAGCTATTTTTACTTGCGTACACTGCCTAGGCCTGAGAGTGAGTCCAAATAATGAACCTTGAGTTCAGGATTGACTCTCACACCTTGTTTTGCATAACCCTACATGTTCAGACCATTACCTTCACGGTTCAACCGGTGCATTGCAATGCATTTGCTCTTTCCCAACTTGGTAGCCTTTCCAAAGGGATATCAGTCCAATTGTAGCCTTCAATCAGGCCATAAATCCATCTGACCAACCTTGGCTCAGTCATGGATAGATGAGGGGATGTAGTTAGAGTTTCAATTAGCTAAACAGTAGAATATCAGAGGCTAGAGAGGTACTAGTGTCAAGAGTAAGTGAAATGCTATGATATGCAGGACTGGAGACGTGTGGCCTTGGGCACACAGGTAGAGCCTTACACAGGCATTTGTTTTGAGTAATTGGCCTGCACTTGGCCAACAGGATTTAGGATTATGATGTATTAGGGTGGTTCAGTCCTAGTATCTTGGATAGGATATATCTGTTATTATTTGAACCAATTAGAGATATAGCTGATACCTGCCTACATGTTCTATGCTTAGATCCTTTACTTTCTAGTCGAGTAGTGCACATACATCTATCCTCAAGTCACACACTACATCATTCATTATATGTTCAATGCATTCCCTGTATGTGCAGTTCATTCTGATTATTAGGTAATGTCTCTATTCACTTGATATTGGTCATCTACATGTAACATATATTCACATATGTCCATTTTCCTTGTTCAGTCCCAGTCTAAGATATTTAGTTCAGTCAATTATCCTCTGAATTAAGCCCCATCTGAATTTATCTCAGGTATACAGTCCAGAGCATTTCATTTTTGTTCCTGTCTTAATCTGTAGATATTTTGTATCAGACCTGCCTCATCCAGTCCACCTGAATACTGGGTATTCCTATAAAGATTCAGGTATGTAGAAGGGAAATGGATTTGAGGGTAATTTGGGGATCATTAGATAGGCTCATATTGTAAGTTGGATGTGTACTCAGATGTTTAGCCACAACCTTTAGGGCTCAGTTATCTTGAACCATTATGCAGCCCTTTGATTGATACATGAGTGTATCAGCCTTTGATAGGCTGTATCAGCCTTAATAAAGGACCAGCAGTACATCTGAGCACACAGGTTTGCCCATCAGGATTTCTGTTAGATGTTGAATAAGGTGTATGGACTTTTGGAGGATTAACATATTGGGAGACTTTTGTGTGTTGTTGGCTTGCTGGTTCGGCCATTAAGATTTCTGTCTAAATATCGATCAGTCCAATGTAGGAAGTTCCAGCCCACATTTGGACAGGCATGAGCAGTCATGCTTAGGAACCTATAGCTGTTGGATACCAGAAATTGTATCTTATGAAGTATCAATTGATACAAGAGGTATCAGTTAGAGTTACTTCATAATCAGTCCATGACTATTTGATCAAATCATTAGGATTTCCCTCCTTGCAGAATGTGAATATGTTAGTATCCTATCGTGTATCGTGAGTGTTAGAAATGCCAAGTATTTGAAGTTGTCCATAGATGAACCATCAGTAGTATCCAAGTAGGGCCACATTTGGTTAGGCATCAGGAGTTTAGTCTGTAACAGTAGAGTGAAAGAGGATAAGGGAAGAGATTTTCCCAGTACTGTCCAGAGGATGGTGTGTCAAGTATTGTGAATTAGTGAGGATTGATATGTATCAGTTGATATGAGTTAGTAGAGTATCTATTAGCCTCCTATTTTAGGGTGTCAGTTAGCTCCTGTCTAAGAATCAGTTGTATGTGGTTCAAGCCTCAACTCTGTGATACACACCTATATATGTTGCAAGTGTGATAGTTAAGTTTCCACCATACATTAGATTGTTATAACAGATATATTGAAGGCTAGGAGAGGGTATATTGGGATTTAGATAAGAAAAGTCTATACAGGAATTGATGAGGGAATTTTTGCTTGTGTGTATATAGTTGTAGATATAACTATAGGTTATGTTAGGAGGTTGCCAAGGGTAGAAACCACCCAAGCCATTTAAATTGTATGGGTAATTAACAATAACTCCAAAATAGCTTTATTTTGTTAGCTCATATGTTGATTTGGACTTAATACATATAACAGGTTACTTGGACTCCAACTCGACATTAAGTTGGTATTCACAGTTCGAGGTGACAAGCAAGTGCATATGCTGATTGCTACCATCTTTGATAGTTTCTTTACATGTTTCACGTATGTCTTGCTGCTTGTTGACACGATCGTCACACGAATACTAGTTTCATAGAATTATAGTACATTTGACTGTCCTTTACATATTTTCTCACTGCGATTAATTTCATGAGTACTAGCTGGGCGGGGAAATATCTTAGTAGACTTGTGGACTACCCATTCTATTCGTATGATGTCTATTCGTGAACAATAGCATCTGCACACGACACATGTAGATGTCGGATTTACCCTTTAGCCATTCACACGTCGAATATGATATTTTAACTCACGTAGATAGTTTTATTTCAGTCTTTCCTTATTGCTTTGTCACTTGCCATGTCACCATGATCTACATATTCGTTTTCTAGTAGATATATCTTATTGATAGAGTTTACTTGTCTTTTCTCTTATACCATGATGCTAGTTACTTCCTAGTTTCATTCTCATATGTTGCATACATGTTTGTAATTATGTTGGAGCTCGGTTAGTAGTCGTATGTGTACTTGTTCCATTCCTGACTGGAAAACCAACATTTTAGGTGATGAGTTAGAGGAGTTCTGTTCCACTTACTATGAGCATACGGTGGATCCTGATTTGAGCATGCAGGAGGACTTGGATGCGGGGCTACCCTCCGCAGGAGACTATTAGCTAGACAATATTTCATAGAGCATGAGTCGCTCACAGAAAACTCTTTTCTTTATTGTATTTTATTTTACTTTTGGACTATAAGAGTTGAGTAGTGGACATCCCTTTGGTACATTTTGATTATATTGAGACCATTTCTTCTATCATATTTGGTCTCTACACTTTGTGATCTTTTAGTTATCAGTTGTTTCTTTCACCTTAGATATTATGTTTATAATTTTCTGTTGAGATTGATATGCAAAGTTGATCTTTTGTAGAAATCTATAAACTGCGTGGTTGTATTTGATAAATTATGGAGATGACTAGACAGCGTTCTACCGTCGACACTGCGGCGTAGGCTGAACGTACCCACGGCTCATGCCCAAATACTGGGTGCAGGTCGTGACACGTTTTTATGGTGGCCCATGCAGGTCAGATTTCACAAAAACAACAAAACTTGTGGTAGTACTAAACTTAGATGTACTACTACAAGCCTGCGAGTAGGAGTAGACTTTAAGGACCATCTCCACATGTTTAATATCGTCATTGAATTCTACATTTGATCTCAATTATTCCTTTGATCTGCATCCTGTTTGAATCTTCATACCGACTAACGATTTTACTTTTGTGGTAGTCAGATGGATTCTCAAGGCAGGAACCCCGCTCACCCGAAAACCCTAGCAAACGTTGGTGGGTCCTCCACGAATGGAACCCCACCGACACATGGAGGCCGCTTCACCTACTTAGGCGAGACTCCCCAGCCGCAGGCTACAAGATTTCGTCGTGATGATATTCCACCACCTCCTCAATTCCCTTTGCCGACTCCACCGCCAGCACAGTTTCCTCCACCAGCACCCTTCTATCAGCCCGTACCCTTCCATCAGCCAGTACCCTTTCAGCATCAAGCACCAGTTCTGCCTCCAGCACCTGTGCTGGACAATGCCACGCTTCTTGGAGTCATCCAGCAGCTCGTGACTTCCCAGATGCGGCAGGCTGACATTTTTTGTGATACACTGAGGGAGGCTTTTCAGACTAGGGAGGCTCCCCCGCTGCGCCCCGGCACCTCCAAAATTTTTACAGACCTCAGGCCCTGGGAATTTAAGGGTACGGAGGGAATTCTCTACGCCAACGACTGGTTGGAGAATGTGGACCACAATCTCCGGAGGGCCCGAATCCCCAAAGACCAGAAGGGTGATAATGCTAGCATGCAGCTCTATAATATTGCCTGCACGTGGTACATGGATGATCCCCGATTTACTGTACCATACGTGACTTGGGAGGAATTCAAAGAGCTATTCAAGACGAAGTTTTATCCTGAAGCATCCCGTGAAGAGTTGGAGAGCGAGTTCGAGAGCCTCGAACAAGACAACCTCTCAATCGACGAGTATTCTGCCGAGTTCTCCCGTATCAGCCGATTTGCAGATGTCTTAACTCCTGCAGCCAAGGCCAAGAAGTTCAGAAAGGAGATATCACATGAGATCCGTATAGCCATAGCCACCAGCCAAGCCACCACATATAAGAGGATCTTGAAAGTTGCACAAGACGTAGAGAAGGAGATAAAGCGCAAGCAGAAGAGGGACCGAGACGCCTACGGAGGAGGCAGCAGCCAGTCTAGATCGGCAAAACGATCCAATGCTCCGGGGAAGACCGCAGCACAGCAGCATCAACCATAGCCCCGTTCACAGCAGCAGTACCAGCCTCCAGCCAGAGCTCCTACTATTCAGAAGAACCAACAGAGACAGCCACTTGAGCCTTGTAACTACTGCAAGAAGCCTGGACATACATGAGAGGCGTGTAGGAGATGGCTTGGAGTATGCTTATTCTGCGGTTCTAGTGCACATCAGATAAGGGAGTGCCCAGCAGCACAGAGAGCAGCACCTGCCCAGGAGCACCGGCGAGACCTACGATACCCCAGTAGCAGAAGGGACCTCTGCCCACACAGCAGCAGCGCTTTGGCCAGCACCAACAACAGGGCAGAGCTTATGCCATGGCGGTCGAGGAGACCCTAGTATCTCCTGATGTGATAGCAGGTTCTATTCTCCTTGTGTCTTTTTCAGCTATTGCCTTATTTGATTCTGGAGCCAGTCACAGCTTCATATCTGCAGCCTTTATCTTTAGACATAGCATTGTATCTAAGCCCTTAGATAGCACCTATAAAGTCTCGACTGGCAGAGGTGTTATCTTAGTGAAGGATGTTTGCGTCGGTCACCGCATCACCATAGGAGGCCGAGAACTACACATTAGTTTACTCATAATGCCACTCCCGAGCTTTGACATAGTACTCGTGTCACCCCCATTTCCTGTATTTCATATTTGTACTCGTAAATTGATTTTGGCACGTATTTTATTTTCTCGACTTGCGGATTTTGGTTTCTCGTAAATGGGTTTGGACCATGGCTTGGTTTTATTTTGTGGAGTTGGTTTGGTTTGGTTCATCATGAGTGGAACACCTTAGCCTATTCTCCACCTCCATTCCATCACAACCACCCTCATTAAAACCCACCAACTTTTTCTCTCTCCTCCATAACTCTATTAATTTCTTTCTACTTCTTCTTCTTCCTTCTTCCACACAACTCCCCAACCCATAGGCAAATGCACCTTGCCATCAAATAAGCACCACTTTAATTTGTCCATTAACTAGATTAGGCCATGGAGAACAACTTTAGAACTTGACATTTTGTGATTTGGAGCTTTCATTCTTCTAGATCTAGGTTTTAACCATTTTCGAAAATCCTTAGGGTTGATCTATTTAACTTCGATTTTTGCATGTTTTGATGCTTTCATGTGGAAGAGAATTCGATTTTACTCAAGTTAGAAATTTGAAAATCTAGATTTGGTTTTGATTTGACTAAGTTATGAAGTTTTGAACCTTAGAGTTCTTGGAGTCTTCTTCTTGGCCTGGAGAAGAAGACAGCAGCCTGCGCTCTTTAGCGCAGGGCTGGATTGCGCATTCCCCTCGGCCAACGCTCCTTAGTGTAGCGTCGACCGTGCAGCTTGCCTCTTGGCGAACTGTGCTCAACCCGAGTGCGCATGGATTCATGCGCAGTCTGCTCATACGGAGTCTGCTCATGCGCAGTCCGCTCATGCGCAGTCTGCTCATGCGTAATCTATTCCTGCGCACTCCACTCATGCGCAATCTGACCCTGCGCCATCCATTCATGCGCAACCTGATCCAGCGCAATCCATCTGCTGCGCTGCTCACCCTGCGCAGTTGGTACCCTGCGCAGCTCATCCTGCACAATTGACACCTGCGCTGCTCACCCTGCGCAGTTGGTACCCGTAGTGGTGCACACCTGACATGACCAACCTGACATTATAGTAGCCCGTCGTGGCGCACTCCTGACAGTACCCTGACATGATTTATCTTGATAACTTGATAGTGGCCCGTGGCGGCGCACTCCTGACTTGACTTGACTTGTAACTTGTAACTTGACTCGTATAATCAACTTGACACCGTGGGTGCTCCTGCTTGCTTGCTTGTACAATCCACTTGTCTTGTCTTGCATCATGTCTAGGACGTGACTTCCTGGGTACCACGGCCAGGGACTCGCGCTAAATTAGATTAGGCTAATAATTAGATCAAACTAGAACATAGAGAATTCCCAGTCACAGGCAATCTTGTTATCTGGGTGCTTTAATGGACTTGTAGCTTGCCGACGAGTAGAGCACATTTGCAGCACACTGTCATGTGTTGCACCCTCTAAGTCACCTAAGGGTACATTTGTCTCCCGGGCAATGTACCCACCTATAACTCTCAACCGCGAAAGGATAACTGGATAGTCTGCAGGGCTTGGGACTGGAAATTCTTACTTGCATCTTGTTAGTAATTAGGCTTGTGATAACCCTAGTTAGTTAAAGTAGTAAGTCGTAGTACTTGCTTGGCCGATTGTGAATGAATGGTGTCCAACTCTGTCTAAGTCTTGTCTAGCCCCTGTACCTGGAACTCTTGATCATGATTGTTTTACTTATCTCTAACGATAAATGGGTAGAGACAGTGAGCTATTCAGGCGAAGAGGTACAATCCCGGTCCTTGTTTGGTTTAAGGATTGTAACCTGGCTCTCGGAATGGTTCTACGTCCCTAGTCATTTATCGTCCTGTGTACTTTTATTACTTTTACTTTCTTTTATTTCTTTATGTTCTGATATGCTGGCTTTGTTCTTATTTGTGGCCTCCTTGTGGCACTTGCTCTTTCTGGGGTTTGACCCAGCTGGTTTTGTGTGGCCAGATTTTGGAGCAGCTCCCGAGGATCTACCAAGCTTCCAGCCCAATGGTGAACACTAGACGGAACCCGGGCTACGAGTGGGTTTTCCCTTTTTGATTCACCCACTTATATGTAAATTTATTCTTTTGAGGCGTTTGCCGACGAGCACCTGCTAGCTCGATGCACATTTACTTACTGTCTGCCTACGGGCTGTAAACATGATTAACAAATCCTAGGGTTGATCATGTATGATTGAACTCTTGCTAGTCCTATCATTTTGTACGACTAGCTTCATGATCATCCAATATGTAATATTTGGGACGCCTTACATATATATATATTGATGCTCTAACATCTTGTAACTCTGTTAATTGCTTGAGATTGAGACAATAGGCTTGACCTTAAGAGACTGCTGGCTTGTAGTAAACCCTCATATCTAGACAGCCGTGACCGTATAGTTGAGATGTATTCTATTTCAATATACGTAGCTGGCCATGTCCGCCCCCGCTCTCCAGTATTCTGGTTCTGGGGCGTGACACGGTTTAAGTGGTGGCCCATGCAGGTCTTGTCAATCAAGAAATGTGAGGGTTTACCGAATAGATGTCTCGATCAATATTCGCCCTTGATCTCTGCTCGTATCTTCAAATCCCTGAGATTCTTGACCTGATCACATGCTTGTATTATTGATCTGTCCTGGTCCCTTCCTTACTGTTCCCTATGTCGTCTTCTTCAGCGACATTGCTCCCGGACCTGCCAACCAGCCAGAGGAAGCTCAACAAGCACTCCAGCGCCAGGAAGATCAAGCTCAGCACTCTGGAGTAGCCTTCCGAGTTATGCTTCCCGGAGGCTCAGAACCTCCAGTTCAGGCAGCTCCGCCCGTTCAACCAGCTAGACAGGATGAGGGACCTTTGGTAGGGCTTATCAGAGAACTGCTTGCATCCCAAGATCGTCGAGGCGACGCCTTGCACCAGAAAGTTCATGATGCACTAAACCGAGGAGGTCCCCAAGGGAATCAGGCGGCCAACAGTTTCAAGCGCTTGAACCCTCCCTTCTTTGACGGCAGTGAAGATGCGATTGCCGCGGACGCTTGTCTTCAGGATACCGAGGTGGTTTTAGAAGCAGCTAGGACACCTGAAAATGAGAAGGTGGCGGTGGTACGCCTACAGTTGTTAGACTTGGCTCACGATTGGTGGGCAGCTCAGGCCATGGGGTTAGCGGCACTAGTCACTTGGGCGACGTTCAGAGAGAGGTTCCAGACAAAGTACTTTGATGCGGTGGCACGGTACGACCTGCAGACCCGGTTCACCAACTTGAAGCAAGGAGGCAGAACAGTCGACAGTTATGCATCTGAGTTTTCTAGACTCAGTAGGTTTGCCCCCACCTTGGTGGCGACCAAGTTCGATAGGGCTCAGCGGTTCCAGCAAGGGCTGCACTTAGAGATATTATTGGCTGTGGAGCAGTTCGAGCACCAGACGTTCGATGCAGTATTGAAGGCAGCAAGGAGGCATGAGTATACCTTCCGGAGAATTGTGGACAGGACCGGTGGCAGGAAGCGGTCCTACAACCAGATGCACCAATCTTCAGCTCCAGCCCCGGCAGCTAGGGGTATAACCATTGGAACTCCGAGGCGGGCGGCCTCAGTGACGTCGGTTCAGCATTCGACCCTGACGTACCCGCAGCAGCAGAAGCAGAAGCAGTCTTCCGCGGTGGGATGTTCTCATTGCGGGAAGCCGGGCCATGTAGTGGCAGAGTGTCGTAGGGCGCAGGGATTGTGCCTGGCTTGTGGAGGAACAGACCACCAGATAGGGACCTGCCCGAATAGGGGAGGTCCATCATCATCCAACCTTTCTAGTTCTTCGGTGAGAGGACCAGCCCCAGTTCTAGTCCAGCAGCAGCAGCAACAGCAGTACCCGAGGCCATTGGCGCCCCAGGCCCAGGCCTTCCAGCAGCAGTTCACCCAGGCTCCAGCACAGAGTCGGCAGAGGGGTTCCCAGCAGAGAGGACCCGCAGCTAGAGGACAGGCTATGGTGATGACCATGGAAAAAGAAGTTGCACCAGGTGAGGTAGTGGCAGGTACTATTCTCGTCAATATCTTTCCAGCATCTGTATTATTTGATTCTGGTGCATCGTATTCATTCATGTCTGCACGATTCGCGACACGGATAGGATTGGAGCCCGAGTCATTATCAGTGAGGCTCAATATACTTACTGGTAATGGTCTTGTGGGAGTAGATCGAGTGTTTTCCTCGTGTCGGATCGTAGTTAGCGGTAGAGAGTTCCCCGCTAGGCTCATAGAGTTCCCTATGGCAGACTATGATGTAGTCCTAGGCATGGATTGGTTGAGGAACCATTATGCTAGGATAGACTGCCATGTTGGCAGAGTTGTCTTTAGTATTCCCGGAGAGCCAGAGTTTTCATTTTCCAGAGGCGCCGTGGAGCCTTCTCCCCCAGTATTGCGGATGGCAGTAGCAGCAGTACAGTTGCCCCGGATAGTTGAAGAGTTTCCAGATGTCTTTCCAGAGGAACTTCCAGGGATGCCACCAGAGCGGGAGATCGAGTTCACCATTGACTTGATTCCCGGGACATCACCAGTATCAGAGCGAGTCTACAGAATGGCGCCTTCAGAGTTAGAGATTTTGTACAAGATGATTGAAGAACTCAGGACCAAGGGATTCATTCGTGCAAGTGAATCGCCTTGGGGAGCCTCGATGCTTCTTGTGAAAAAGAAGGATGGTACGTCTAGGCTATGTGTTGATTATCGTACCTTGAACTCAGTGACAATCAAGAACAGATACCCTCTCCCGAGGATAGATGACTTGTTTGATCAACTCAAGGGGGCTTCAGTTTTCTCGAAGATAGACTTGCGGTTAGGATACCACCAGATCAGAGTCATAAAGCAGGACATCCCAAAGACGGCGTTCAGATCTAGGTACGGGCATTGGGAGTTTCAAGTTATGCCCTTTGGACCGACCAATGCGCCGGCAGTGTTTATGGACCTCATGAACCGTATTTTCATGCCTTACTTGGATCAGTTTGTGATAGTATTCCTTAATGACATCCTGGTCTACAGCAAGAGTGAAGCAGAGCACGAGCAGCATCTCAGAGTTGTCCTCCAGATTCTCAGAGAGCACCAGTTGTACGCCAAGTTCAATAAATACGAGTTCTGGCTCGATCGTATTTCTTACTTGGGTCACATCATTACCAGAGGAGGAGTAGAAGTGGATCCCTAGAAGATTGTGGCTATCGAGTCATGGCCAGTACCTAGCTCAGTGGCAGAGGTTCGCAGCTTCCTTGGATTGGCCGGCTACTACCGGCGGTTCGTCTCAGATTTTGCAAGGATTTCAGTGTCGATGACCCAGTTGACCCGCAAGGATGTGCCATTCGTTTGGACAGCAGAATGTCAGGAATCATTTGAGAAGTTGAAGCGAGGTTTGATAACGGCTCCCATTCTCACACTTCCAGATGGGACCGGAGGATTCACAGTTTATTGCGACGCTTTAGGCAGAGGATTGGGATATGTTTTGATGCAGCATGGGAAGGTAATTGCTTATACGTCACGTCAACTCCGTGATCATGAGAAGAATTACCCGACCCACGACTTAGAGCTAGCAGCAGTAGTGTTTGCACTTAAGTTGTGGAGGCACTACTTGTACGGAGACAGAGTGGAGATATTTACTGATCATAAGAGCCTGAAGTATGTATTCACCCAGAAGGACCTTAATATGCGGCAGAGAAGATGGCTCGAGCTACTTGTGGACTATGATATGGACTTGCAGTATCACCCAGGGAAGGCCAACGTGGTAGCAGATGCGTTGAGCCGGAGAGCCGGAGTTTATTTCCTGATGGCGCAACCAGAGTTATTGTCGGATCTTCAGAAGATAGGTATAGAAGTTTTCCTTCCTTCCAATGTGGCCTTGATGGCCAGCCTACAGATTCAGTCCACTATAGTTGAGAGGATCCGGACAGCACAGTTAACATATTCCAAGATTCAGCGGCTTAGAGCAGAGTGCGAGGCAGGGAGAAGGCCAGAGTTATGTATTCATGAGGATGGTACACTTCGACACGGCACGCGTCTTTGTGTACCCGGTGGAGATATCAGACAGGAAGTCATGGCAGAGGTTCACAGTTCGCAGTATTCCATCCACCCAGGCAGAACGAAGATGTACAGAGATATTCGTCAACACTTTTGGTGGAATGGTATGAAGAGAGAGATAGCCCGGTATGTCTCTCGATGTTTGGTTTGCCAACAGGTCAAGGCTGAACATCAGAGGCCAGCTGGACTTTTTCAACCCTTGCCGATCCCAGAATGGAAATGGAAACACATAACTATGGATTTCGTGACTGGGTTACCCAGATCTCCGGCCGGCAGAGATGCTATTTGGGTCATTGTGGACAGGCTTACCAAGGTGGCACACTTTCTTCCATTCAGAGTTGGACAGTCGACGGCACAGCTAGCAGAAATGTATCTCAGGCAGATCGTCAGACTTCATGGAGTGCCAGTCAGCATAGTATCAGACAGGGATACGAGATTCACATCGCACTTCTGGCGCAGTCTTCATCAAAGTTTGGGGACTTAACTCAAGTTCAGCTCAGCGTATCATCCGCAGACAGATAGGCAGTCAGAGCGTACTATACAAACTCTTGAAGATATGTTGCGGTCGTGTACCCTTGACTTCGGTGGTTCGTGGGAGGATCACCTGCACCTGGTGAAATTCTCGTACAACAATAGTTTTCAGGCCAGTATCCAGATGGCACCCTTCGAGGCTCTGTATGGTTGGAAGTGCAGATCCCCATTAGCATGGGACGATGTCGGAGAGAGGCAGATGCTCGGTCCAGAACTGATTTCTCAGACGGTTGAAGTGGTCAGGAAAGTCAGAGATCACCTCCGAGTTGCTCAGGATCGCTAGCGCCATTGGGCCGATGCTCATCAGCGTCCCTTAGAATTTGCCGTCGGCGACCACGTATTCCTTAGGATCTCGCCTACCCGCGACGTCATTCATTTTGGCATGCGGGGAAAGCTTAGTCCTAGGTATATAGGGCCGTTCGATATTCTGGAACGAGTAGGCGATGTGTCCTATCGTCTCGCTCTTCCGCCGTCGCTAAGTGAGGTACATGATGTATTCCATGTATCCCAATTAAGACGGTACATCCCAGACCCGAGCCATATCCTAGATCATTCGGAATTGGTTATTGGTACCAACCTTTCGTATGAGGAGAGGCCCGTGTCTATATTGGATCGGAGAGAAAAGACGCTCAAGAACAAGACTATTAACTTAGTCCGTGTTGCTTGGGGTCATCACTCTCTAGGTGAGTCAACGTGGGAGCGTGAGGACGACATCCGATCGCGATATCCCTACCTGTTTGACACGTAAGGTATAATGTCTTCCTTGTGCCTTACGCTTTCCCTTCCTTGCTTGCATTGTATGATTGTATGATTGAACTGCTTAGTGTAGCTTGTCTGTGCTTAGTATAGCTTGTCGTGGCAATCTCTAGCTCCTTGATTAAATTCTGAGGACGGAATTCTTTGAAGGTGGGTAGAGTTGTCACCCCCATTTCCTGTATTTCATATTTGTACTCGTAAATTGATTTTGGCACGTATTTTATTTTCTCGACTTGCGGATTTTGATTTCTCGTAAATGGGTTTGGTCCATGGCTTGGTTTTATTTTATGGATTTGGTTTGGTTTGGTTCATCATGAGTGGAACACCTTAGCCTATTCTCCACCTCCATTCCATCACAACCACCCTTATTAAAATCCACCAACTTTTTCTCTCTCCTCCATAACTCCATTAATTTCTTTCTACTTCTTCTTCTTCCTTCTTCCACACAACTCCCCAACCCATAGGCAAGTGCACCTTGCCATCAAATAAGCACCACTTTTATTTGTCCATTAACTAGATTAGGCCATGGAGAACAACTTTAGAACTTGACATTTTGTGATTTGGAGCTTTCATTCTTCTAGATCTAGGTTTTAACCATTTTCGAAAATCCTTGGGGTTGATCTATTTAACTTCAATTTTTGTATGTTTTGATGCTTACATGTGGAAGAGAATTCGATTTTACTCAAGTTAGAACTTTGAAAATCTAGATTTGGTTTTGATTTGACTAAGTTATGAAGTTTTGAACCTTAGAGTTCTTGGAGTCTTCTTCTCGGCCTGGAGAAGAAGACAGCAGCCTCCGCTCTTTAGCGCAGGACTGGATTGTGCATTCCCCTCGGCCTTCGCTCCTTAGTGTAGTGTCGACCGCGCAGCTTGCCTCTTGGCGAACTGCGCTCAACCCGAGTGCGCATGGATTCATGCGCAGTCTGCTCATGCGCAGTCCGCTCATGCGCAGTCTGCTCATGCGCAATCTATTCCTGCGCACTCCACTCATGCGCAATCTGACCCTGCGCCATCCATTCATGCGCAACCTGATCCAGCACAATCCATCTGCTGTGCTGCTCATCCTGCGCAGTTGGTACCCTGCGCAGCTCATCCTGCACAATTGATACCTGCACACTTGGCACCCTGCGTAGTACATACCCTGCACAACCTACTTGTCTATGATGAACTCGTTTATTTCTTGATCTTGGCTCTTCTATAGTCCTATATATATTGGTATTTTATTAGATATTTTACGTCCATTTTATATCCTTACGCCTTTTGTCACGAACTGATTTTTACTTAATATGTTTGGAATGACTATTGTACATGGCATGGTATGACAAGGAACTAGCATAACACGACAGTGACCCATAGTGGTGCACTCCTGACATGACCAACCTGACATGATAGTAGCCCATCGTGGCGCACTCCTGACAGTACCCTGACATGATTTATCTTGATAACTTGATAGTGGCCCGTGGCAGCGCACTCCTGACTTGACTTGACTTGTAACTTGTAACTTGACTCGTATAATCAACTTGACACCGTGGGTGCTCCTGCTTGCTTGCTTGTACAATCCACTTGTCTTGTCTTGCATCATGTCTAGGACGTGACTTCCTGGGTACCACGGCCAGGGACTCGCGCTAAATTGGATTAGGCTAATGATTAGATCAAACTAGAACATAGAGAATTCCCAGTCACAGGCAATCTTGTTATCTGGGTGCTTTAATGGACTTGTAGCTTGCCGACGAGTAGAGCACATTTCCAGCACACTGTCATGTGTTGCACCCTCTAAGTCACCTAAGGGTACATTTGTCTCCCGGGCAATGTACCCACCTATAACTCTCAACCGCGGAAGGATAACTGGATAGTCTGCAGGGCTTGGGACTGAAAATTCTCACTTGTATCTTGTTAGTAATTAGGCTTGTGATAACCCTAGTTAGTTAAAGTAGTAAGCCGTAGTACTTGCTTGGCCGATTGTGAATGAATGGTGTCCAACTCTGTCTAAGTCTTGTCTAGCCCCTGTACCTGGAACTCTTGATCATGATTGTTTTACTTATCTCTAACGATAAATGGGTAGAGACAGTGAGCTATTCAGGCGAAGGGGTACAATCCCGGTCCTTGTTTGGTTTAAGGATTGTAATCTGGCTCTCGGAATGGTTCCACGTCCCTAGTCGTTTATCGCCCTGTGTACTTTTATTACTTGTACTTTCTTTTATTTCTTTATGTTCTGATATGCTGGCTTTGTTCTTATTTGTGGCCTCCTTGTGGCACTTGCTCTTTCTGGGGTTTGACCCAGCTGGTTTTGTGTGGCCAGATTTCGGAGCAGCTCTCGAGGATCTACCAAGCTTCCAGCCCAATGGTGAACACTAGACAGAACCCGGGCTACGAGTGGGTTTTCCCTTTTTGATTCACCCACTTATATGTAAATTTATTCTTTTGAGGCATTTGCCGACGAGCACCTGTTAGCTCGATGCACATTTACTTACTGTCTGCATACGGGCTGTAAACATAATTAACAAATCCTAGGGTTGATCATGTATGACTGAACTCTTGCTAGTCCTATCATTTTGTACGACTAGCTTCATGATCATCCAATATGTAATATTTGGGACGCCTTATATATATTGATGCTCTAACATCTTGTAACTCTGTTAATTGCTTGAGATTGAGACAATAGGCTTGACCTTAAGAGACTGCTGGCTTGTAGTAAACCCTCATATCTAGACAGCCGTAACCGTATAGTTGAGATGTATTCTATTTCAATATACGTAGCTGGCCATGTCCGCCCCCGCTCTCCAGTATTCTGGTTCTGGGGCGTGACACGGTTTAAGTGGTGGCCCATGCAGGTCTTGTCAATCAAGAATTGTGAGGGTTTACCGAATAGATGTCTCGATCAATATTCGTCCTGGATCTCTGCTCGTATCTTCAAATCCCTGAGTCGTAGCGAGTGTACAGAATCAACAACAAGAAGGCCATGGAGATGAAGAAGCAGATTGACGAGCTACTAGAGAAAGGGTTTATTAGATCAAGTTTGTCGCCTTGTGGTGCACCAGTACTGTTCGTGCCAAAGAAGGACGGGACAGTACGAATGTGTATCGACTATCGGACCTTGAATAGCAAGAAGATCAAGAACAAATATCCGCTACCCAGAATTGACAATCTTTTCGATCAGTTGAGTGGTGCACCGGTGTTCTCGAAGATAGACTTGAGGTCGGGGTTCCACCAAGTGAAAGTGAAGAAAGAAGATATTCCGAAGACAACCTTCCAGACCAAGTACGGCCAGTACGAATTCATGGTGATACCGTTCGGGTTGACCAACGCCCCAGCAGTCTTCATGAATTTGATAAACAAGGTATTCCATCCATACCTTGACAAGTTCATAGTGGTCTTCATCGACGACATTCTTATCTATTCGAAGTCGCCGGAGGAGCACGAGGAGCACTTGAGGATCATACTAGAGACCCTCGGGAAGGAGAATCTCTATGGAAAGCTTTCAAAGTGTGAGTTTTTCCTTGACAAGGTGGAATTCCTCGGTCATGTGGTGACAGGAGACGGTATATCCATGGACCCAAAGAAGATCGCTGATGTTGAGTCATGGACTACTCTGACTTCTGTGGCCAAGATTCAGAGCTTCTTAGGACTGGCGGGGTATTACCGGAAGTTCGTACAGGACTTTGCTCGGATTGCGGAGCCAATGACTAGGCTCACTCGGAAGGACGTGGAGTTCGTATGGACAAAGGACTGCCAGCCTACGTTCGATGAGCTGAAGAAGAGGCTGGCGACAGCTCCCATATTGACGTTGCCATCCAGTTTCGGCGATTTTTCTATCTATAGCGATGCTTCAGGAAAGGGCTTGGGGTGTGTTTTAGAGCAGAATAAGAAGGTGATAGCATATGTGTCTAAACAGCTGCGACCGCATGAGAAGAATTACCCCACTCATGACTTAGAGCTGGCAGCGGTTATATTCGCCCTGAAGTTGTGGAAACACTACTTGTACGGAGAGCGTGTGGAAATATTCACTGACCACAAAAGCTTGAAGTACGTTTTCACATAGAAGGAGCTGAATATGCGGCAGCACAGATGGCTGGAATTGATGAAGGACTTCGACATCTCGTTGCAATACCATCCGGGGAAGGCGAATGTAGTTGCGGATGCCTTGAGTTAGTATCAAGTGGCTATGTTTTTGATGAGAGACCGACACTTATTGGCAGACTTGGAGAGCTTTGGCATTGAGGTAGTCATTTCTGGTGTCGAGACGCAGATGATGGGTATGCAGATTCAGTCGGGACTGATGGACAGGATTCGAGAGGCGCAGTACCAGGATGAGCAGCTGAGGGGTATCATTGCATATGCACGAGCTGGGTTACTAGAGGACTTCACCATTGCAGAGGATGGCTCGTTGAGGCATGGGACGAGATTGTGTGTACCTAGTGGAGAGTTGCGAGAGGAGGTCATGCAGAAGGCACACCGCTCTCAGTATTCCTTGTATCCTGGAGCCAACAACATGTACAAGGATATGAGAGTCCACGTTTGGTGGTACGGCATTAAGCATGAGGTGGCGCGCTTCGTCTCTAGATGCCTTGTGTGTCAGCAGGTCAAAGCCGTGAGGCAGAGACTCGGGGGTTTACTTCAGCCGTTGCCGATTTTCGAGTGGAAGTGGGAACATATCACTATAGATTTTGTTTCCGGTCTTCCACGTTCGCCTGGCGGAAAGGAAGCGATTTGGGTCATCGTTGACAGGTTGACCAAATCGGTCCACTTTATACCATTCAAGGTGAGACTATCCACGGAGAGATTGGCAGAGTTGTACGTGAAGCAGATCGTCAGGTTGCATGGTGTTCCAGTGAGTATCATTTCCGATCGGGACAACAGATTCACGTCCCACTTTTGGGGGAGTCTGCAGGCTGGCTTGGGCACATCGCTCAAGTTTAGTACGGCCTATCATCCACAGACAGATGGGCAGTCAGAGCGGACCATTCAGACGCTCGAGGATATGCTGCGGACGTGTGTACTAGATTTTGGCAGCTCATGAGAGGACCACCTTCACCTTATGGAGTTCTCCTACAACAACAGTCACCAAGCTAGCATCGGGATGTCTCTTTTTGAAGCCTTGTATGGGCGGAGATGTCGTACCCACTATCTTGGGACGACGTGGGTGAGAGAGCACTATTGGGGCCCGAGATGATTGTGGATACTGCGGCATAGGCTGGACGTACCCACGGCTCATGTCCAAATACTGGATGCGGGTCGTGACACAAGACACATAATATCATGCCATAGAAACTGAATAAATATTGCGAAATAAATAAGTCAATTGAATTATAACATGGTCCAATACACACCTATTAAACTAGCTTACCATCCTCCAACCAAACAAGGACAGGAGTTGGTAAACTGATTCACGGTGACGTATCTTTCCATGTTATGAATCCAATATGGTATCCGGACCCCAACAAGGTTCAATACCTTCTCATCGGAGTAGTAAGTCACACCTACAACCAAACAAGGATAAGATGTGACGAACTAATCCACGACAAGTTATTGTTCTAAGCCACGGTCAGATACAAGTACCCAAACTAAAAGTACTCATACCTAACGGATAAAGGTGCCTAACCGTTCTAAGTAAAATGTAGTTAAGAACAATCCTTCCTACGCAAGGACCCTGACTAAATAGGATCGGCATAGTCCCCCCTTGGGCACCAGAGGCCCCATCAGTAAGAGCATAACGTTCCGCAGAACGTCAGTGGCCGTCAGTAATCATGGATAATCTCACCCGCGTCTCCGGCGGAGCTCACGGGTTACAAAAGGAAAAGTGCATCGAAGCCCATACGCTAAGGAATTATCCTCCCCGCCCAATGCCTACTATGTTGTATCCACAACAGTAAACCTCTATAACCGCTAAGTCAAATTAAGCATGCAACCTCTATTAGAGGTTATTCCTATCGCAAGGCTTATACGTACCGGTGGCTAGCCAGTCATGCATGTTCGTATTCTACATGCGACACACAACTTCGTGGTACAACGTGTCAAGGCCAATAAATGCAACACATAAGGTGGTCCCTTAAATCTAGGTTTAATGTGTAAGAAAAATAATACATAGCAGGAAATATAAATGAACAGTAAGTTCTAACAGGTTATGCCATGTATCACAGTTTATTTTGTATAAAAATAATAATAAATAATGTATGAAATATGAGATAAAATAAATAAACAGCAAATGACAATGTGTCTTGCCTGGTAGGACGCCTGGTTTACTGTAATGATCAAGGTGGCACGAACAGCGACTTCGGTGCAACCACTATCCAAGGTGACATCGGGTGGTGGCACGGACAGTTCCATCGGGTCCAGAAGGGTCAAATTAGTTAGGGGTCGATTGGAGGAAGTCAGATTTGTCGAGGGAATAGGAATAATAGGATGGGTTATGGACAAGAGAATAATTAAAGGAATAATGGATAAATATATCTCATATACGAATTTTAGAAAATATTTATAATTCCTAAAAACTAGCTTTCATGAGTCAAAACATTTTTAAGAAAAATACCTAGAATACTTAAAGTCAAGAAAATCATTTTCGGCAAAAATTTTAAGTTTGTCAAAATACAATTTTTAGGCAGAAATCTATATTTTATAATAAAAAATAATTTTGACAAATATTGAAGAGAAAATACCAAGAATTTATTTCATAATTTGCAAACTATATTTTTAGGTAATAAAAGATCTAAAAAATTTATTTAGGGTTTTAAAAATAACATTTAAGTCAAAGATATTTTAGAAATACTACAATAATATATATTAGATTTACAAATCTTTAATTGAAATTATGGCAAAAATAATTCTTTCAAAAGCTTAAATCACTTATATTCCTATACCTAAACTTAAATATATGTATATGTAGAATTTATAATATAAAAATAGTAATCTTTATATGATATAGAAATATACTAATAAAACAACAGACATAATAATAATAATAATAATAATAATAATAATAATAATAATAATAATAATAATAATAACAATAATAATCGTAACAATAAAATATTAATGATAATAATATTAATGATGATTATGATAATAATAATGATAATATTAATAATAATAATAATAATAATAATAATCAAAATAATAGAACTACTGTACCTCACAGTAGTTCTCTATAAAAAAAATCAGTCAACAAAAAAAACGTAATGGAAGAAAAAGGAGGCTGAGAAAGGAGGGAATTAGTCATTGGTTTAGAGCTGGACGGAGAGGGAGAGAGGGATCGTGAGACTGAGAGAGAGGTCGGGAGAGGACAATGAGGTCGGGGAGAGAGATCAAGAAAGAGTGGCGGTGCGTATGGAGGAGCGGTAGAGAGGGGTGCCACGCACGGTCGGCGATGGAGACACGGGGCGGTGACTAGGCACGGCGAGGCGTGGGGTTCCACCGCCACGCGTGGCAGTTTCTGCACAGAGGCGGCAGCGGGAACGAAAGGCGGCGGAGTGGCGCGGGATGAGAGAGAATATGGCGGAGCTGCGTGCGGAAAGGGGCGGTACAGTGCTCGGCCGCGGAGGAGGAGCTGCGACGCCGCGCGAAGGAGGAGCTAGTGCGGAAAGGGGCGGCGCGGTGCTCGGCCGCGGAGGAGGAGCTACGGCGCCGCGCAGAGGAGGCGCTAGTACAGGGGAGGAAAGGAGGCACGTCGGGCGGTCGTGCCGAGGCTACAGCGGCACGCGGGTGAGTTAGATTTAGGGTTTATTTTCCCTTTCTTTCTGGTGGTGTCATGTTGGTGGCGGCAGTAGCCGCGGTCATGATGGTGGTGAGGGTTATTTTGACGCTGGCGATGGCCGTGGTTGGTGTTCAACTGGGAAGACGTCGGGGTTGGTTGGGTTAGGGTCGTCGGTCAGTGGTGGCTAGGTCTGTGGTGATGGGGGTGACGTTGGCCGTAGATTGGTAGTGGTGGCGACGAGCGGTGCTCGATTGTTCGGGTGCGGTGGACGGATCGGATGGTGGTGTTGATGGGTGGTGCCGAGGAATCGACTGGGTCGGTGTCGACAACGGAGGTGGTTGGTGGCTGTGGCCGTGGGTACGGTGGTTTAGGGTCGTCGAGGGTTTCGGTCGTGGCGAGGAGAGGACGGACAGGGATAGTCGGCCAGAGAAAGAGATTAGGGTTTAGAATAGGATTTGGGGTTTAGAATAGAGGATTGGGTTTGCTGTGTCGAAATCGTGTCCGACATATGGACACGAAGAAGGTGAAATGTATATGTAAATAAAATAGTGAAAAGGAAAAAAATAGGGGCACGGACACGATGTAGAAACTTGGGTTGTAGAATTTGGAGTAATTTGTGGAAACATTATATGGAGAAGTACTTGCCTATTTATAGGATGTGGGTATTCCCATTTGGACAGGATTATGGGAATTTTGAATCCCTAATAGATAATATGCTAATTAATTTAAACAAATCAATTCAATCAAATCAAATCTAAATGCAAATCCAATTTAAATTTAATTAAATTCTTTTAGTTTAAAATCAAATAGGATAAATCAATTTTCAAACATAGATATTATTTTAGCTATTTAAATATATCCATAAAATTAATTCAAGATTTAAATTGCCACAATAATGTCAAAATATGTTTTCCAAAAATACAAATAATAATAATTTCAAAAATAATATTGTTATTTAAAATACACTAATAAATAATTAAAAATGTATATGAAGAATATTATTTATTATTAGTAACTGTTATAAATGAAAAGGCTTTCATAAATAAAATCATAAACTTGGAAATTTCGGTACGATAGCTAAAAATAATTATTAGATATATTATTTTAAAACTATAGAAAAATGTTTTTCTAAAAATATGTAAGCTCGCATATATTCGCATTCGTCGAGCAATTACGAAAAACAAAATTTCGTGCTCGACGTACAATGCAACTACGCGACGTACAATATACAATAATAAAAAAATCAGTATCAAATTTATTTTAAAAATAGTAGAAATTTAGGGATTTTATATCCTACCCAACTTAAAAGAATTTCGTCCTCGAAATTAAAAATTAGTCGGGGTGAGAAGGCACAAGGGGGTATTGGTGAGGAACAATCATTCACAACGTTCAACAATACATGCATTAGGAAGTTACGATTTCAATAATGACGAGGATAATCATGGATTAACGCAAGAAGGAATATGGTTAAGATAACGCGCAATAATGAATAGTATGGGTTCAAGAAAATAAATAATTTAGAGACCTTAAGGATGTGGTTTCTTGAGAGTAGGTTAAGGCCACGATTAAGAAAACGAATTAGATTCACTCCCAATTAGGAGGTCGTGATAGTAAATGTAGGGCCGAGAAAAGAACGAGTAGTTTAGGATGAAGATATAGCAACATTGAGTGGGAATGGTCATAATCGATAAGAAGGCTAGAGGAAGTTCTAGTACAACGCCTTCGTCCTTCTAAAATAGGTGAATGTAAAAGCAATAAAGAGTTCAAAGACGATATTATTGAATGCTAATATGTGGTTCAAAAGGCGACCGAATAATTCAAAAGGAGTTGCCAAGGCAGTCGCGGATGAGACTCTAGAGGGCAAGTTTAGCTATGTCCCCATCCATGTAGAATAATAGACAAAAGCGAACCAAAGTGCACTTGGTTGATCAGACCATTATGCATCGGTTTTGAATAGACAATATGCCAGTGAGCGCTCAATAGCATATGTCATGAACAAGCTTGATAAAGAATTGAGCTTGCAAAAACTAGGCTACATTAGCATCATTAGTCTAGATAGTAGAATATATGCACAATGGTAGATGAAAATAAAATAAATATGAATAGTCTAAGAGTCATAAGGATCTACGTCTTGTTTATTCCTATACCATCATTCTACGATTTTATTGACCAAGGCTTTGTTGACTAAATGGGTTAAATTCCTCTAGTAACTATGGTCTAGATAATACTATTTGTATTCCCTTAATGGTCGAAGGTGTGTCAGGTCGTGGGGTATTCTACCCAACTTAAAGAATTAAGCTAAGGGTTGGGACATCTAACTAGTAGGGTCAATCTCTAGCAAGCACGAAAGGAAGATAAGAATAATGATAGGAGGAATCAAGGAAGATGCAGTCGATGAGTCGAACGGTAGTTTGAATATGGATTTGAGGAAAGAGGTCTAGTATGTGGATGAGATCCTAGACTTCTAATCCTATTCGCAGGCTTGCTTGGTACGGTAAAGTAACCAAACAATTTATCTTGACCTGCATAGGCAACCACAAAAATATGTAACGCCCCAGTCCCAAAATACGTAGGACTAGGAACGTAGACATGCCAGCTGTATAATAAATATACGTAAGCTGTAAAATGCAGTAGAACCATAACTAATCTCATCCACACAAAAATAAATGAATAAAAGATGTCATATAATGATAATGAATTATCTTGATACAATATGTTGGGTTGAGACAAATCCACTACCAATAAATAAGAGAAAAATACATAGAAAATAAAATAAGTTTGGCGAGCAAAATGAAAATGATCCAAGTGCAATCATCCTCGAAGAAAGAGCGATGATTACGGCTAAAGCTAGAGCACCTGCGAAAGACAAGAGCACACACCTGGGAAGATAACCAGGTCCTCAGAGGGACGTAACTTGACACATAATATCATGCCATAGAAACTGAATAAATATTGCTCAAATAAATAAGTCAATTTAATTATAACATGGTCCAATACACACCTATTGAACTAGCTTACTATTCCCCCAACCAAACAAGGATAGGAGATGGTAAACTGATTCACGGTGACGTATCTTTCCACGCTATGAATCCAATATGGTATCCGGACCCCAACAAGGTTCAATACCTTCTTATCGGAGTAGTAAGTCACAACTACAACCAAACAAGAACAAGATGTGATGAACTAATCCGCGATAAGTTATTGTTCCAAGCCACGGTCAGATACAAGTACCCAAACCAAAAGTACTCATACCTAAGGGATAAAGGTGCCTAACCGTTCTAAGTGAAATGTAGTTAAGAAAATCCTTCCTACGCATGGGCCATGGCTAAATAAGAACGGCATAGTCCCTCCTTGGGCACCAAAAGTCCCATCAGTAAGAGCATAACTTTCCGCAGAACGTCAGTGGCCGTCAGTAATCATGGGTAATCTCACCCACGACTTCGACGGAGCTCACGGGTTATAAAAGTGAAAGTGCATCGAAGCCCATACGCTAAGGAACTGTCCTCCCCGCCCAATGCCTACTATGTTGTATCCACAACAGTAAACCTCTATAACCGCTAAGTCAAACTAAGCATGCAATCTCTATTAGCTGTTATTCCTATCGCACGGCTTATACGTACCGGTGGCCAGCCAGTCACGCATGTCCGTGTTCTACATGCGACACACAACTTCGTGGTACAACATGTCAAGGCCAATGAATGCAACACACAAGGTGGTCCCTTAAATCTAGGTTTAATGTGTAAGAAAAATAATACATAGTAGAAAATATAAATGAACAGTAAGTTCTAACAGGTTATGTCATGTATCACAGTTTATTTTGCATAAAGAAAATAAAAAATAATGCATAAAATATGAGCTAAAATAAATAAACAGCAAATGGCAAGGTGTCTTTCCTGGTAGGACGCATGGTGTACTGCAATAATCAAGGTGGCACGAACAGCGACTTCGGTGCAACCACTATGCAAGATGACATCGGGTGGTGGCACGGGCAGTTCCATCGGGTCCAGAAGGGTCAAATTAGTTAGGGGTCGATTGGAGAAAGTACAGATTTGTCGAGGGAATAGGAATAATAGGATGGGTTACGGACAAGAGAATAATTAAAGGAATAATGGATAAATATATCTCATATACGAATTTTAGAAAATATTTATAATTCCTAAAAACTAGCTTTCATGAGTCAAAACATTTTTAAGAAAAATACCTAGAATACTTAAAGTCAAGAAAATCATTTTCGGCAAAAACTTTAAGTTTGTCAAAATATAATTTTTAGGTAGAAATCTATATTTTATAATAAAAAATAATTTTGACAAATATTGAAGAGAAAATACCAAAAATTTATTTCATAATTTGCAAACTATATTTTTAGGTAATAAAAGATCTAGAAAATTTATTTAGGGTTTTAAAAATAATATTTAAGTCAAAGATATTTTAGAAATACTATAATAATATATATTAGATTTACAAATCTTTAATTGAAATTATGGCAAAAATAATTCTTTCTAAAGCTTAAATCACTTATATTCCTATACCTAAACCTAAATATATGTATATGTAGAGTTTATAAAATAATAATATGAAAATAGTTATCTTTATATGATATAGAAATATACTAATAAAACAACAGACATAATAATAAAAATAATAATAATAATAATAATAATAATAATAATAATAATAACAATAATAATCGTAACAATAAAATATTAATGATAATAATATTAATGATGATTATGATAATAATAATGATAATATTAATAATAATAATAATAATAATAATAATAATAATAATAATAATCAAAACAATAGAACTACTGTACCTCACAGTAGTTCTCTCTAAAAAAAATCAGTCAACAAAAAAAACGTAAAGGAAGAAAAATGAGGCTGAGAAAGGAGGGAATTAGCCATTGGTTTAGAGCTGGACGGAGAGGAAGAGAGGGGTCGGGAGACTGAGAGAGAGGTCGGGAGAGGACGGTGAGGTCGGGGAGAGAGATCAAGAAAGAGTGGCGGTGCGTATGGAGGAGCGGTAGAGAGGGGTGCCACGCACGGTCGACGACGGAGACACGGGGCGGTGACTAGGCGCGGCGAGGCGTGGGGTTCCACCGCCACGCGTGGCAGTTTCTGTACAGAGGCGGCAGCGGGAACGAGAGGCGGCGGTGTGGCACGGGATGAGAGATAATATGGCGGAGCTGCGTGCGGAAAGGGGCGGTACGGTGCTCGGCCGCGGAGGAGGAGCTGCGACGCCGCACGGAGGAGGAGCTAGTGCGGAAATGGGCGGTGCGGTGCTCGGCCGCGGAGGAGGAGCTACGGCGCCGCGCGGAGGAGGCGCTAGTGCAGGAGAGGAAAGGAGGCTTGCCGGGCGGTCGTGTCGAGGCTACAGCGGCGCACGGGTGAGTTAGATTTAGGGTTTATTTTCCCTTTCTTTCTGGTGGTGTCATGTTGGTGGCGGCAGTAGCCGCGGTCATGATGGTGGTGAGGGTTATTTTGACGCTAGTGATGGCCGTGGTTGGTGTTCAACTGGAAAGACGTCGGGGTTGGTTGGGTTAGGGTCGTCGGTCAGTGGTGGCTAGGTCTGTGGTGATGGGGGTGACGTTGGCCGTAGATTGGTAGTGGTGGCGACGACCGGTGCTCGATTGTTTGGGTACGGTGGACGGATCGGGTGGTGGTGTTGATGGGTGGTGCCGAGGAATCGGCTGGGTCGGTGTCGGCAACGGAGGTGGTTGGTGGCTGTGGCCGTGGGTACGGTGGTTTAGTATCGTCGAGGGTTTCGGTCGTGGCGAGGAGAGGACGGACAGGGATAGTCGGCCAGAGAAAGAGATTTGGGTTTAGAATAGGATTTGGGGTTTAGAATAGAGGATTGGGTTTGCTGTGTCGAAATCGTATCCGACATATGGACACGAAGAAGGTGAAATGTATATGTAAATAAAATAGTGAAAAAGAAAAAATAGGGGCACGGACACGATGTAGAAACTTGGGTTGTAGAATTTTGGAGTAATTTGTGGAAAAATTATATGGAGAAGTACTTGCCTATTTGTAGGATGTGGGTATTCCCATTTGGACAGGATTGTGGGAATTTTGAATCCCTAATAGATAATATGCCAATTAATTTAAACAAATCAATTCAATCAAATCAAATCTAAATACAAATCCAATTTAAATTTAATTAAATTCTTTTAGTTTAAAATCAAATAGGATAAATCAATTTTCAAACATAGATATTATTTTAGCTATTTAAATATATCCATAAAATTAATTCAAGATTTAAATTGCCACAATAATGTCAAAATATGTTTTCCAAAAATATAAATAATAATAATTTCGAAAATAATATTATTATTTAAAATACACTAATAAATAATTAAAAATGTATATGAAGAATATTATTTATTATTAGTAACTGTTATAAATGAAAAGGCTTTCATAAATAAAATCATAAACTTGGAAATTTCGGTACGATAGCTAAAAATAATTTTTAGATATATTATTTTAAAACTATAGAAAAATGTTTTTCTAAAAATATGTAAGCTCGCACATATTCGCATTCGTCGAGCAATTACGAAAAATAAAATTTTGTGCTCGACGTACAATACAACTACGCGACGTACAATATACAATAATAAAAAAAATCAGTATCAAATTTATTTTAAAAATAGTAGAAATTTAGGGATTTTATATCCTACCCAACTTAAAAGAATTTTGTCCTCGAAATTAAAAATTAGTAGGGGTGAGAAGGCACAAGGGGGTATTGGTGAGGAACAATCATTCACAACGTTCAACAATACATGCATTAGGAAGTCACGATTTCAATAATGACGAGAATAATCATGGATTAACGCAAGAAGGAATATGGTTACGATAACGCGCAATAATGAATAGTATGGGTTCAAGAAAATAAATAATTTAGAGACCTTAAGGATGTGGTTTCTTGAGAGTAGGTTAAGTGCACGATTAAGAAAACGAATTAGATTCACTCCCAATTAGGAGGTCGTGATAGTAAATGTAGGGCCGAGAAAAGAACGAGTAGTTTAGGATGAAGATATAACAACATTGAGTGGGAATGGTCATAATCGATAAGAAGGCTAGAGGAAGTTCTAGTACAACGCCTTCGTCCTTCTAAAATAGGTGAAGGTGAAAGCAATAAGGAGTTCAAAGACGATATTATTGATTGCTAATATGTGGTTCAAAAGGCGACCAAATAATTCAAAAGGAGTTGCCAAGGCAGTCGCGGATGATACTCTAGAGGGCAAGTTTAGCTATGTCCCCATCCATGTAGAATAATAGACAAAAGCGAACCAAAGTGCACTTGGTTGATCAGACCATTATGCATCGGTTTTGAATAGACAATATGCCAGTGAGCGCTCAATAGCATATGTCATGAACAAGCTTGATAAAGAATTGAGCTTGCAAAAACTAGGCTACATTAGCATCATTAGTCTAGATAGTAGAATATATGCACAATGGTAGATGAAAATAAAACAAATATGAATAGTCTAAGAGTCATAAGGATCTACGTCTTGTTTATTCCTATACCATCATTCTACGATTTTATTGACCAAGGCTTTGTTGACTAAATGGGTTAAATTTCTCTAGTCTCTATGGTCTAGATAATACTATTTGTATTCCCTTAATGGTCAAAGGTGTGTCAGGTCGTGGGGTATTCTACCCAACTTAAAGAATTAAGCTAAGGGTTGGGACATCTAACTAGTAGGGTCAATCTCTAGCAAGCACGAAAGGAAGATAAGAATAATGATAGGAGGAATCAAGGAAGATGCAGTCGATGAGTCGAACGGTAGTTTGAATATGGATTTGAGGGAAGAGGTCTAGTATGTGGATGAGATCCTAGACTTCTAATCCTATTCGCAGGCTTGCTTGGTACGGTAAAGTAACCAAATAATTTATCTTGACCTGCATGGGCAACCACAAAAATATGTAACGCCCCAGTCCCAAAATACGTAGGACTAGGAACGTAGACATGCCAGCTGTATAATAAATATACATAAGCTGTAAAATGCAGTAGAACCATAACTAATCTCATCCACACAAAAATAAATGAATAAAAGATGTCATATAATGATAATGAATTGTCTTGATACAATATGTTGGGTTGAGACAAATCCACTACCAATAAATAAGAGAAAAATACATAGAAAATGAAATAAGTTTGGCGAGCAAAACGAAAACGATCCAAGTACAATCATCCTCGAAGAAAGAGCGATGATTATGGCTAAAGCTAGAGCACCTGCGAAAGACAAGAGCACACACCTGGGGAGATAACCAGGTCCTCAGAGGGACGTAACTTGACACATAATATCATGCCATAGAAACTGAATAAATATTACTCAAATAAATAAGTCAATTTAATTATAACATGGTCCAATACACACCTATTGAACTAGCTTACCATCCTCCCAACCAAACAAGGATAGGAGATGGTAAACTGATTCACGGTGACGTATCTTTCTATGCTATGAATCCAATATGGTATCCGGACCCCAACAAGGTTCAATACCTTCTTATCGGAGTAGTAAGTCACAACTACAACCAAACAAGAACAAGATGTGATGAACTAATCCGCGATAAGTTATTGTTCCAAGCCACAGTCAGATACAAGTACCCAAACCAAAAGTACTCATACCTAAGGGATAAAGGTGCCTAACCGTTCTAAGTGAAATATAGTTAAGAAATTCCTTCCTACGCATGGGCCATGGATAAATAGGATCGGCATAGTCCCTCTTTGGACACCAGAAGTCCTATCAGTAAGAGCATAACGTTCCGCAGAACGTCAGTGGCCGTCAGTAACCATGGGTAATCTCACCCGCGACTTCGACGGAGCTTACGGGTTACAAAAGGAAAAGTGCATCGAAGCCCACACGCTAAGGAACTGTCCTCCCCGTCCAATGCCTACTATGTTGTATCCACAACAGTAAACCTCTATAACCGCTAAGTCAAACTAAGCATGCAACCTCTATTAGCTGTTATTCCTATAGCACGGCTTATACGTACCGGTGGCCAGCCAGTCACGCATGTCCGTGTTCTACATGCGACACACAACTTCGTGGTACAACATGTCAAGGCCAATGAATGCAACACACAAGGTGGTCCCTTAAATCTAGGTTTAATGTGTAAGAAAAATAATAAATAGCAGAAAATATAAATGAACAGTAAGTTCTAACAGGTTATGCCATATATCACAGTTTATTTTGCATAAAGAAAATAATAAATAATGCATAAAATATGAGCTAAAATAAATAAACAGCAAATGGCAAGGTGTCTTGCCTAGTAGGACGCCTGGTGTACTACAATGATCAAGGTGGCACGAACAGCGACTTCGGTGCAACCACTATGGAAGATGACATCGGGTGGTGGCATGGACAGTTCCATCGGGTCCAGAAGGGTCAAATTAGTTAGGGGTCGATAGGAGGAAGTACAGATTTGTCGAGGGAATAGGAATAATAGGATGGGTTACGGACAGGAGAATAATTAAAGGAATAATAGATAAATATATTTCATATACAAAATTTAGAAAATATTTATAATTCCTAAAAACTAGCTTTCATGAGTCAAAACATTTTTAGGAAAAATACCTAGAATACTTAAAGTCAAGAAAATCGTTTTCGGCAAAAACTTTAAGTTTGTCAAAATATAATTTTTAGGTAGAAATCTATATTTTATAATAAAAATTACTTTAGATAAATATTGAAGAGAAAATACCAAGAATTTATTTCATAATTTGCAAACTACATTTTATGGGTCAATATATTTTTAGGTAATAAAAAATCTAGAAAATTTATTTAGGGTTTTAAAAATAAAATTTAAGTCAAAGCTATTTTAGAAATACTATAATAATATATATTAGATTTACAAATCTTTAATTGAAATTATGGCAAAAATAATTCTTTCAAAAGCTTAAATCACTTATATTCCTATACCTAAACCTAAATATATGTATATGTAGAATTTATAAAATAATGATATGAAAATAGTTATCTTTATATGATATAGAAATATACTAATAAAACAACAAGAATAATAATAATAATAATAATAATAATAATAATAATAATAATAATAATAATAACAATAATAGTAACAATAAAATATTAATGATAATAATATTAATGATAATTATGATAACAATAATAACAATAATAATAATAATAATAATAATCAAAACAATAGAACTGCTGTACCTTACAGTAGTTCTCTCTCAAAAAATCAGTCAACAAAAAAAACGTAAAGGAAGAAAAAGGAGGCTGAGAGAGGCGGGAATTAGCCATGGGTTTAGAGCTGGACGGAGAGGGACGGAGGGGTCAGGAGACTGAGAGAGAGGTCGGAAGAGGACGGTGAGGTCGGAAAGAGAGATCAAGAGAGAGTGGCGGTTCGTATGGAGGAGCGGTAGAGAGGGGTGCCTCGTACGGTCGGCGACGGAGCCACGGGGCGGTGACTAGGCACGGCGAGGTATGGGGTTCCACCGCCACGCATGGCAGTTTCCACACAGAGGCGGTAGCGGGAACGAGAGGCGGCCGTGTGGCGCGGGATGATAGAGAATAGGGCAGAGCTGCGTACGGAAAGGAGTGGCGCGGTGCTCGGTCGCGGACGAGGAGCTGCGATGTCGCACGTAGGAGGAGCTAGTACGGAAAGGGGCGGCGCGGTGCTCGGCCGTGGAGGAGGAGCTGCGGCGTCGCGTGGAGGAGGAGCTAGTGCGGGGGAGGAAAGGAGGCTCGTCGGGCGGTCGTGCCGAGGCTACGGCGGCACGTGGGTGAGTTAGATTTAGGGTTTATTTTCCCTTTTTTTCTGGTGGTATCCTGTTGGTGGCGGCAGTAGCCGCGGTCATGATGGTGGTGAGGGTTATTTTGATGCCAGCGATGGCCGTGGTTGGTATTCAACTAGAAAGACGTCGGGGTTGGTTGGGTTAGGGTCGTCGTTCAGTGGTGGCTATGTCAGTGGTGATGGGGGTGACGTTGGCCGTAGATTGGTAGTGGTGGCGACGAGCGGTGCTCAGTTGTTGGAGTACGGTGGACGGGTCGGGTGGTGGTGTTGACGGGTGGTGCCGAGGAATCGGCTGGGTCGGTGTCGACAGTAGGGGTGGTTGGCGGCTGTGGCCGTGGGTACGATGGTTTGGGGTCGTCGAGGGTTTCGGTCGTGGCGAGGAGAGAATGGGCAGGGACAGTCGGCCAGAGAAAGAGATTAGAGTTTAGAATAGGATTTGGGGTTTAGAATAGAGGATTGGGTTTGCTGTGTCGAAATCGTGTCCGACATGTTGACACGAAGAAGGTAAAATGTATATGTAAATAAATTAGTGAAAAGGGAAAAATAGGGGCACGGACACGATGCACAAACTTGGATTGTGGAAATTGGAGTAATTTATGGAAAAATTAGATAGAGGAGTACCTGCATATTTATAGGATGTGGGAATTCCCATTTGGATAGGATTGTGGGGATTTTAAATCCCTAATAGATAATAAGCCAATTAATTTAAACAAATCAATTCAATCAAATCAAATCTAAATGCAAATCCAATTTAAATTTAATTAAATTCTTTTAGTTTAAAATAAAATAGGATAAATCAATTTTCAAGCATAGATATTATTTTAGCTATTTAAATATATCCATAAAATTAATTCAAGATTTAAATTGCCACAATAATTTCAAAATATGTTTTCCAAAAATACAAATAATAATAATTTCGAAAATAATATTATTATTTAAAATACAGTAATAAATAATTAAAAATGTATATGAAGAATATTATTTATTATTAGTAACTGTTACAAACGAAAAGGCTTTCATAAATAAAATTATAAACTTAAAAATTTTGGTACGAAAGCTAAAAATAATTATTAGATATATTATTTTGAAACTATAGAAAAATATTTTTCAAAAAATATGTAAGCTCGTACATATTCGCATTCGTCGAGCAATTACGAAAAACAAAATTTCGTGCGCAACATACAATGCAACTACGCGACGTACAATATACAATAATAATAAAAAGTCAGTATCAAATTTATTAAAAAATAGTAGAAATTTAGAGGTTTTATACATAGTTCTTCTTCTCGAAAAGTGGAGAAGAAGAACCGTTCTCTGGCCGCATAGCTTTTCATGCGGCAGTTTCCTTAGCCGCATGACAATCTTAGCCGCATAAGCGCGCATCCATTCAGCCGCAAGAGCTCGCAGTCCCTTCAGCCGCATAGGCCATAGTTCCCTCCTGTCGTATGTAATCCCATTGCCGCATAAGCTCGCGTTCCCTTCAGCCGCATGGCACCGCATCTCCCGAGCCGCATACCCCTGTTCCCCATCCTGGCCGCATGAAGTTATTATCCTTGACCGCATGGCGTTGCTTCTCCGCAGTCGCATATGCGCGCATCACTGAGCCGCATGCGCCCGTCCTCTTCCAGCCGCATGAGCTCGCATTCCGCAGCCGTATGAGCCCTGTTTCTATTCTGCCGCATGAACCTATTTGTCCCTGCCGCATGGGCCCATTCCCTTCCCTGCCGCATATGCCAGTTCCCTCTCAGCCGCATGAGCTTATTTTCCTTAGCCGCATGGTTCTCTCCACAGCCCTTGTCCTATTTTATTATTATTATTATATTAGAATGTTACATTTATGTTTATGTCATATAAATTCTTATATGTTCCATGAACATGATAGTGTTCCGCCGAGGCGCACTCTTGACAAGTAAACCTGACATGATACACCTCGATATGTTGTTACGATAGCTAGCCTGACATAACAAGAATGAATGGCCTGGACACCGTGGACGATTGTGTTGTACAAATAAACCAGTATTGTCTTGCATCATGTCTAGGAAGGGATCTCCTGAATACCATTGTCATGGGTTCCTACTGAAATCGACTAAGGCTAATAACTATAAAATCCAGTAGTCATGGAGAGATTTTCCAGCTACAGGCAATCCCATTATCTAGACGCCCCATCATGGGATTTGTAGCATACCGTCGAGTAGGAAACATTTTCAGCACACTGTCATGTGTTGAACCCACTAAGCTACTTAAGGGTACATGCGTTTCTTGGACGATGTACCCACATGAATTCAATCCCCTAATTGCGTCTGGATAACCTGGATGGTCTGCAGGGCTTGTGGCTGTTGGAATGATCTTATTGCATCTTGCTAGTAACTAGGCCTGTGATAACCCTAGTTTGTTAAAGTATCAAGCCGTACTCGTTGCGTGGCCGTGATTGATTGGATGGAGTCTAGCCCAGCCTACTTTTGTCCTGATCCTGTACAAGATTGTAACATGACCTGATTTCTTGTGCCTTACTTATCGATAAATGATAAGAAACCAAGTTCCGTTCGGATGAAGAGTTACAACTCCGATCCTTGTTTGGTTTAAGGGTTGTAACTTGGTTATTTGAATAGTCCCATGGTTATCTTATCATATATCATCTTGATTATTTATGTTTACCTTAGCAATAATGATCAGAGGACAAGTGCTGTTCAGGCGAAGGGTTACAACTCCGGTTCTTGTTTGGTTTAAGGATTGTAACCTGGCTCCCGGAGCAGTTCTGTGTCCTCTCTTCGTTTATTGTCTTATTACACCCTATATCATGCTCGTCATATTTTACTTTACCAACAGTATTTGAGATGGGTTTCTTTTCAGGTGAAGGGTTGCAACCCCGGTCCTTGTTTGGTTTAAGGGTTGCGACCTGGCTACTTGAATGGTTTCCACATACTCAATTTTAATATTGTTGTCCCTGTTATTATCAGTTTCTTTTATAATTATCTTTAATATCCATTTATTATATGCTAGTTTTAGTTCCTAAGTGAAGCCTCATTTGTGGCACTTGCTCTTTCTGGGGTCTGACCCAGCTGGTTTTGTGTGGCCAGATATCGGAGAAGCTCTAGAGGATCTACCTACCTTCCAGCCAGATGGTGATCACCAGGCGTAACCCTGGCAACGAATGGGTTCATCTTTGGCTCTTCCACTCTATTGTAAAAATATTATTTTGAGGCGTTTAGCCGACGAGCACGTGTTAGCTCGTATTGCACCTTTATTTACTGTCTGCCTACGGGCTGTAACATGATTAACAAATCCTAGGGTTGATCATGTATGACTAAAACTCTTGCTAGTCTTGACATTTTGTACGACTAGCTTCATGATCATCTAAATATATAATGTATGGGATGCCTTGCTATTATATATTTGGTGTTCTGATATCTTGTAACTGTTATTACTTGCTTGAGGTTGAAAAAATAGGCTTGTTCATGACCAGAGGAGAATGATAGCTTTTAGTTAAACCCTCATGTATCTAGACAGCCGTGACCGTATAGCGAGGTGGGTTGCACTTCAATATACGTAGCTGGCTATGTTCGCCCTCGCTCTCCAGTATGCTGGTTCTGGAGCGTTACATGGTTTAAGTGGTGGCCATGCAGGTCTTGTAAATCAAGATATGTGAGGGTTTATCAAATATATGTCTCAATCAGTACTCGTCCTTGATCTCTACACGTATCCTCTAAATCTCTGAATTCTTGATCTGATCACATGCTTGTATCTTTGATCTGTCCTGGTACTTCCTTATTGTTTCCTATGTCATCTTCTTTAGCGACATTGTTCCTGGTCCTACAGATCGGCAAGGCTGAGCACCTCGCGTGGACCAGCAACAACCTAGAGATCAAACCCAGTAATCAGGAGTAGCCTCCAGAGTCATGCCTACTGGGGTCAAGAGCCACTAGTTCAGCCCGTCCAGCCTGCAGAGCCTGATGATGGCACCTTGGTGGGTCTCATCAGGACATTGTTAGCTTTCTAAGATCGTCGAAGTGATGCCTTGCACCAGGCAGTGACAGATGCTCTTACTAGAGGAGGTCATCAAGGTAACAGTGCGGCAAACAACTTTAAGCGCTTGAACCCTCCTTTCTTCGACGGCAGTGAAGATGCTATTGCCGTAGACGCTTGGCATCAGGATACAAAAGTGATTCTAGAAGCATCCAGGACTCCAGAAGATGAGAAGGTGGCGGTAGTACGCCTGCAGTTATTAGATCTTGCCCGCAGTTGGTGGACGACGCAGGCCGTTGAATAAGTGGCACCTATTACCTGGGCAGTATTCCGTGAGAGATTCCAGACCAAATATTTTGATGCTGTTGTAGGCCTCAAAAATGAAAGTCACGCTGAGTTGATCAAGATAGAGTCAAAAGTCACGCTCAGTTGATCCAGACAATATAAACAAATCACGCTGGGGAGACAGCTCATCATTTGTCAGAGAGTAATTATGACTGACAGCACAACAGTCGAAGAATGTCTCTTCGTATGCCACGTATGCACAGACTTCGAGAGATCATCGCCGTCTATTGCGTGATTTTCGAAATCTTCTTCAGCAAGACTCAGCCTTCGTCGAATTGGCGTACCAAAAGGGTTTCTTGTCATTTAATGCGACTGACAAAGCAATCACTGTCAGAGATTTTGTGTCAGTCGAGACACGCCGAATCAAGACAGCTGGCAGTTCTATCTCAAGTCTGCGTGTATTTGTGATCTTCATCTCAAGTTTGCGTGGATTCTGAAGTTTTCTTCCTCAAGTTTGCGTGGATTTTGAAGTTCTTTGCCTCGAAGTCTGCGTGGATCCTGAAGCTTCCTGCCCCAAGTTTGCATAGATTTTGAAGCTTTCTACACCGAGTTCGCGTGGATTTTGTCTTCAACAAGTCTGCGTGGATTTCATCAAATTGGAGTACGTGGCAGCCATGCCACTGATCTCTCGCCTGCGTGTCCTATAACTTGCACATGACTCATGCATGATTGCAATGTGTCCAACAGTTATAGGCCACGTCCAGTAACTGCTCACAACCTTGCGTATGTTAAATCCTTCGTGATTTTCAACTAAGCACAGGCTGTGAAGACAGTTATCTTTTCAGTTATTATTTTTGACTCTATAAATAGAGTTCTTTTTCTCATTCATTGTACAGATACATTGATATCTACTGTCAAAATTTTGAGAGCTTTTCTTCTTCGCATAGTCCAAGGGATAAAGCGATCGTCTTCTAGATCGGATTCCTACAGTTGTAATTTTCCCAGAAACACAACAAATAAAGAGAATTTCTTTATGGAAAACAAATTGGTGACTCTGCTGGGGAAAACCATCTCCTCTTCTGAGATGGCAATAACTCAATGCGACACTTCGTCAATCGGCTCGACGAAGAAGGTGATGACAATCAAATTCGATCAACTCGCCTATGAAGAAATGCAGCGGGCTAAGGGTGGCAAGCCCACTCCAGCCTCCATCATCACTGCCAAGTCGAAAGGACACTCTGTCTATGTCCCTAAGAATCAGTTGGCAGTCAATAGTGAAGTCTCTGCCACAGTGTCTACTCCTACCTCTGGCAAGAACTCCACTGCAAGCACGCACACTCTTGTGCGCTCGAAGATGACAGTAATCAAAAGTCACGTTGACAGTACTGGCTCCTTAGCCAAATCTGTTCCAGCGTACAAATTCAACTCTAAAAGTCACGTTGACAGTACTGGCTCGTTGACAGTACTGGCTCCTTAGCCAAATCTGTTCCAGCGTGCAAATTCAATTCTAAAAGTCACGTTGACAATACTGGCTCCTTAGCCAAATCTGTTCCAGCGTGCAAATTCAACCCTAAAAGTCACGCTGACAGTACTGGCTCCTTAGCCAAATCTGTTCCAGCGTGCAAATTCAACTCTAAAAGTCATGATGACAGTACTGGCTCCTTAGCCAAATCTGTTCCAGCGTGCAAATTCAACTCTAAAAGTCACGCTGATAGTACTGGCTCCTTAGCCAAATCTATTCCAGTGTGCAATCCCACATTCAACAATCACGCTGACAGTACTGGCTCCTTAGCCAAATCTGTTCCAGCGTGTAATTCTAAAATTAAAAGTCACTCTAACAGTACTGGTTCCTTAGCCAAATCTGTTTCAGCGTGTATTTTATCAGAGAAGAATAACTCCTTAGTTATCTCTTCTTCTTTACCGAGTTTTACTAGAACTGGGGGTGCTCTTCCACACAAAGTCCCTTCGAAAAGGAATAACTCTTTAGTTGTTTCTTCTGCTCCTGTAGTTTTTACTTCAGGAACAGCTTTGACTGATACTTTTGTTAGTCAAAGGAAAGGAGATGGTCTTTTGACTACTCTTCCTTCTGGACATTCTATGTCTCAAAATCTGAATTAGTCTAAGAAGAAATATTCCTTAATATCTTCTTCTTTGACTTCTTCAAATTGGGCACAGAATCTGTCCATTAAAGAGGGTCTGTTACCAACTCCTAATCAAAGGAGTGGTTCAACTCTTCCTTCTCTGCAAATATCCAGATCAATGGAAGGAAAACTCCATGTCTCCAAAATTAATGTGTTACTTTCCACTGATTTAAGAACAAAACTCAGCACTTCTGGTGTTAAGAAACCATACCAATTGGATATGAAGATAAAAGATCCAGATACAGAGTATGCAAGAAATTATGTGGCTCACATTAATCACTCTTTGTATAATCAAGAGCCATCAAGACCCAAGAACAGGAAGTATACTCCTCAATCTTCACAAACAGATTTACGGGAATATCTTCAACAGCAGAGAAGGAGTAATTCTATGTCAAAGGAACATGCTGAATGTGACTTCTATCTAAGACTCATAATTCAGTGCAGATGTCAATCAACGGTTCAAGACCATGGTGATCATGAATGTGACTTCCAGCCAAGAGCCACAATGCAATGCAGATGTCAAACTAAACGACAGTCTGTCTTCAATAGGATTCAGTATGAACCTATGCCTGATGAAGATGAGCCTTTGTTTGCCTCTGTCAACATGACTTCTCGGGACATCGGGGGTAGAGTTGATAGTCCAGATGGAGTATATAGAAACACCAGAGCAAGAGTCCTGGCTTCTAGTCAAAGAAATTTGATCCCTGAAATTGATTCTGAATTCCTTGGAGAATCTAACTTCCCACCTCTTCCTACTGGGGGTAATTCTCCTATAGTTGACTTTGATGCACGAAGCAATGATTCAGAGCATACAACATCAACTAGTTCATCAATAATCCCTCATACAGTCACGACTTACATGGTTGATGGGAATACTGATGAACCTTCTTCTTCCTTGACTCCTCAAGATCAAAGAATTGCTTCTTTGGAACAACAAATGAAGTCTATGACTGACACAATAAAGTCGATGTATGAACTCATGACAGCTCAGTTTGCAGAATCGACAGACTGTACCAGATGCCATACCAGTTGATACTGATATAAGTCCAGTACAAGTTCCTCCAGCAGTACAATCTAATACTTCTGGACCAGCTCAACCAAATCCTAGTCTCTCTGGAGCTGGGGGTAGTGCTTACAATGCTGTTCCTCCTCCCAACTATTCTCTACAAGCCACAACTCCACAATCTTCGGGAGTTGTCTCTGAAGAATTGAAGAATCCCAAAACTCAATTCGAGGTATTCAAACAGAAAGATGGTTTACAAAGGTTAGGCATCAAGCAGCCCTATCCGATAGAATGGAAGCAAGTATCATATCCTCCTAAATACAAGCCTCCTACTATCTCATTCTATGATGGAACCACTTCTCCAAGTCAGTTTATTAATCATTTTGAAGTGATGACTGATCAACTGCAACCAAGTGATGCCCTCCTTACTCGGGTATTTATTGGATGTCTCAAGGGAACGGCTTATGAATGGTATAGGAGTCTCCCAGATGGGAGCATTACCTCATTTGTTGGTTTCAAACAGATATTTCTTGAAAGGTTCTATGAAGGGCTTAATGACATGACTATGTCTGCTCTTATTAGAATCAAGCAAAAAAATAATAAATCTACAGAGGAATACATTGAACGGTTTCGAAGAGAAGCTCTGAAGATGCCTCTTGGAACTCCTGATGCTGTCACCATTGACACGTGCAAATCAAACTTGTTGCCAATCATCAGCATGTGGACAGGATCCATTCAATTTCAAGATTGGCCTTCCTTCATAGTCAATGCCAAAGCTGCAGAAATCAGTGCTGAAACCTTCAAAGGTTTAGGAGTACAAATGACTCCTAAAGAAACAGGACAAGGTGCTAACAATAAAAATAATGCTCTCAAAGGAAAAGAAACTCTTGAAGTTAATCTTCAGAGCAAAGATGCATCAAATGTTCAAACTCCTGCCTCTACAACTCAACAATCAAGAACACCTCGCCCCAAAGAAGAATATTCTTTTGATGACGACGATGTCCTTGGTATCTTTGAATGTCTGCTGAAAGGTAATAAAATATAATTACCTGAGATCAAGAAACCTGATGAAGCTGGTAAGACAGATCATCCTAAATACTGTCCATACCACAGAATGCTGGGTCACACAATTCGTACATGTTATGTACTGAAAGGAAAGATCCAAGAAATGATTAAGTCTGGAGCTATCTCTCTTACTCCAAAAGAGAAGACTGTCACTTCTAATGTCATCTCTATACAATTTGGAGACTTTCCTCCTCAATTTCTTGAAAGTAGAATTGTTCCTATTCCCAAGGCAACTCTTGAAATAGTAAATATTCCTCCTCCACAGTCTGAAGGATTAGCACCAATCACTTTGGAGACTGGAGAAATCATGTAGATTCATCCTGATCTAATAACAGACTTTGAATCTCCTTCTCCTCAAAAGATTTCTTCTCGAAAGTCCAAGAAGGCTGGAAAGATCAAGTCATGTCATATGACTTCTCTTGGGTCTACATCTGACACAAAGCCAAAAGACAGAGAAAAAGCACTTGTTAGTGCTACTCGAACGGAGAAACCTTACCTAAAGGATTATTCTAAAAATCCTGAAGATCCTACTGAAATCCCTTCAGCTGCTAAAGATGCTCCTAATATTCCTCCTGAAGAAGAATCATCTACTGTACCTGTACCTGTTCCTTCAACTACACCAGCTGAACCTGTTCCTCCCAAACCCACAACTCTTGAGAAAGGCAAGCAACAAGCTCAGTTTGATAAACCAATCAAGAAGTCTCTTCCTCTTGGACTTCAGAAGCCTTACCACTTTGACATTTTGGCTCAACTTGCTAATACTCCAGCTAGAATGTCCCTCTTTGAACTTCTACGTCTTTCTAAAGAAACTCAGGAGACGTTAAGTGAAGCACTTCTACAAGCTGACTCTTGTCTTGCACAATTGAAGAAGCCAGATGCGGAACCTGCCACTTGCTTACATTACAACAGTGTACTGGAGATTATTCCAAATATCACCTTTACATAAGACGACATGCTACTGGAGGATAATCGACATGACCGACCTCTCTACTACACTGGTTATATTGATACGATGAAGATAGTTCGTATCCTCATTGACCCAGGGTCTGCTATAAGCATAATGCTAAAGAGTTTGTTGGATGAACTAAAAATCCCTCTTTACAAGCTCTCCAAGACGGTTGCTACTATCTTGGGATTCAATCAAAGCCGAAGTGAGCCTTTGGGAAAGATTCATCTGAAGCTTCAGATAGGCGATTTCAGATCTAAAGTCACTTTCTATGTGATCGAGATCGCGGGATCCTATAATCTTCTTCTGGGGAGGCCCTTTCTTCATGAAAATAATGTGGTGCCCTCTACTCTTCATTAATGTTTTAAATACATTGATAGCAATGGAAGAGTACAAAAAAAAGTTGCTGATATAAATCCTTTCCATGGGGTTGAAGCTTATTTCAACGATTCCCGAATGTACAAAGAAGAGTATACAAGGATCATACAAGCTATGGAGAAAGAAGATGCACAAAGTGAGACTAATAATCCCTATTAAAGGTCGAACTACTCAGCAACAATCTCCTAAACCCTCTGGAGAAGATTCTTTCTTCATTCCAGTGAGTGGACGGATCTCTCCGTTACCTCAGTCATCTACTCAAAATACACTGATCATTTCTGTCAGTGGGCGTACTACAGTTCCTGTATCTTCACAAGATACTCTGCTAATTCCAGTTGGAGGGCGGACTACTCTTCCTACTCAAACTTTAAGGGAGCTCACCTCTTCTGAGCCATTTGTTATCGATCTTAATCGAAACAAAGCTTCTTCTTCTTCTTCCCCTTTAGTCATTGACTTGGCTAAAATCTCTAAGGCTCAGCCTTCTTCCAATATAAATATTGCCGCTTTTACATTTAATGAAAAGTCTCCACCTTTGCAGTACGTTGATGTGTGTAATTATGTTCATAGTTATTTACATCTGTTAAATGACTTGAACACAATAACCATAGGAGTTGTACAGACTGTTCATACAGATGTATCTTTAGAACCTGTACAATCTTCATACTTTCTAGTTCCCAGCAGAAAGCCAGGAGACATTCCAATATTCTTCTACAAAGGGCCTCAAAATCCTTCTGATCTTGAAGATGATGACAAAAATAATGATACTGGAAGATTACAACTACGTCGTTATAGTCAGCAATCTAGAGACATCATCAAAAATATGGGCTATGACTTCAGGACTGGCCTCAATGATGGAAAAGGAAGAAAAATACTTGTCCGGATTCCTCCTTTGAAATATGGAAGGACGAAATGCGGATTGGGTTATACTGCTCCTACTCCTTTCATCAATATTATCCATGAAGATCCCGAGTCTGACGAAGATAAGAGATCTGATTCTTCTAGTACCACTTCTTGGGATTCCGATACGAGTATCGGTGACTTCTATTGCAATATTTTGTCTTCCAACATGGTTTCCATTGACCATTCTGAAGAAAGTGATGAAGACGAAGATGAGTTTGAAATCTCACCTGAATCAGAACAGTGGGCCCAAAGATTAGATAATCAATGGGAGTTCTGTTTCGAGCAAAAAGAATCTCCGACTGAAGATAAACTTATTCAAATAGATGTTGGTGAAGAGGGATCTCCCAAACCAATATTCATCAGTGAAAGTCTTTCAGAAACTGATAAGAAAGACATAATCAAACTCATTCGTGATTACATCGATGTCTTTGCTTGGAGTTATGAAGATATGCCAGGGCTTGATCCTCAAATTGCAACTCACAAGCTCAATATCTTGCCGAATGCTAAACCGGTCAAACAACAACAACGACGATTTCGTCTAGACATCATGGATGCAATTGAAGCTGAAGTCAATAAACTCATTACCTCTGGGTTTATTAGAGAGGAACAACATCCCGATTGGGTGGCTAATATTGTTTTTGTTCTTAAAAAGACTGGCAAGATCAGAGTATGCATAGACTTCTGCGATCTCAATGCGGCATGTCCTAAAGACGAATTCCCTCTACCAATCACTGATGTCATGGTTGATAATACCTGTGGATTTGAACGAATGTCATTCATGGACGGGTATTCTGGGTACAATCAGATCAAAATATTTCCAGAGGACGAGAAACACACTTCTTTCAGAATGCCGATTGATACATACTGTTATACAGTTATGCCATTCGGTCTCAAGAATGCAGGAGCAACTTATCAACGAGCTATGAGCACTATATTCTGTAAACATTTATGGAAAACAGTCGAATGCTATGTTGATGATATTGCAGTCAAAAGTCGACAAAAGGAGGATCATATCCAAGATTTGAAGACTATATTTGATCTAATGCGTAAGCATCAATTAAAGATGAACCCTACTAAGTCCTTCTTAGGCGTCTCTAGTGGTAAATTTCTCGGCTTCGTTATTACCTCTAAAGGTATGCACGTGGATCCCGAGAAGATCAAAGCCATCCAAGAGATGCGTCCTCCACGCACCTTAAAAGAGCTACGAGAATTTCAAGGAAGAATCGCTTATATCAGGAGATTTATCTCTAATTTATCAGGACGCTGCAGACCATTCAACAAACTTATGAAGAAAGGTGTCTCTTTTGTCTGGAATGATGAATGTCAGAAAGCATTCGATGATATAAAACAATATCTAATGAGCCCTCCAGTATTGGTACCTCCCGTCTCAGGAATACCGTTCCTCCTCTATACTCAAACAATGAGTCATTCATTGGGTGCATTACTCGCTCAAATGAATCAAAATGGCCATGAACAAGCCATTTATTATCTCAGCCGCACTATGACCGGAGCTGAACCTCGATATTCACCGGTTGAAAAAGAATGTCTAGCCTTGATGTTTGCTGTCCAAAAGACACGTTATTATATCATTGGCCAGACTATTCATGTCATCTCCAGGATCAATCCTATATGGATCATGATGAAGAAACCCAGTGTTTTGAATTCTCGACTGGCTAACTGGGGAATTCTACTTGCTCAGTATGACATGCACTATATTTCTCAGAAATCAGTCAAAGGACAAGCTTTAGCTGATTTTCTGGCTGCTCACTCAATTCCAGAAAATTCAAAACTCTATGATGAAATTCCAGATGAAGTCCTAGATTCAAATCAAATTGCTGAAGAAGATCCTACTTGGCGTCTATTCTTTGATGGAGCATCAAGAATTGGTCCTAATGGCGATATTGTCGCTGGAGTTGGAATTGTTCTTGTATCGCCAGAAGGTCTTGCTATCCAAAGAGCTTATTCTCTCGATCAGTCGTGTTCAAACAATGTAGCTGAGTACAACGCATTACTTATTGGTCTTCAACTCGCTAAACATCTGAAGTTCAACATTTGGAGGCGTATGGAGACTCTAAACTCATTGTCAATCAGATCAGGGGTACTTATGAAGTTCGCCATCAAGATCTGGTTCCTTATCACAAAACAGCTATATCTATGGCTTCTTCGTTTAAAGAATTCTTCATTGAACATGTTAGGCGAGCATGTAACACAGAAGCTGATGCCCTTGCTAATATTGCAGCGGTGCTGGCTATTCCAATCAGACGGCAACAAATGATTGTTGTTCGTAATCGAGAATTATTTCATCTTGAAAATAACTTGACTCTAGGACTTCCAGTTGACATTGAAGAATCAACATCTCATGACGTCAACACAACAAGAGGATTTGGATTCAGTCGTAAATCGATGTCATCTTCATCCGATTCCAGCATGGAATTCATCTTCAGTAACTCGACTGAGAATCAGAATACGGATAAAGATTGGAGACTTCCTTTCTTAGATCTCGTATTATATGATATTCTTCCGGATGATCCGAGTGAGGCAGCATCTATCAGACGACGATCACTCAGATTCTACTACAATCATACAACAAAGACCTTATATCGTCGAGCTTATGATGGTTTACTCCTTCGATGTGTTGCCGGTGACGAGGCTCAACAAATCATTCGCGAAGCACATGATGGAATTTGTGGAGCACATCAGCCAGGACCAAAACTTTAAGACCGTATTCGACGTATGGGTTATTATTGGCCCACCATGGTATCTGATGCCATCGAATATGCAAAGAAGTATAAAGCTTGTCAAATCTATGCAGATTTCATTCATCAACCCTCAGAATTTCTACATCCGACGGTAGCATCATGGCCCTTCGAAGCTTGGGGCATGGACATTGTCGGCCCGATCAATCCACCGTCATCTAAAGGTCATCGGTTCATTCTTGCAATAACCGATTACTTCTCCAAATGGGCCGAAGCCATTCCTTTATCTGAAGTTAAGACGTCTAATGTCATCAGCTTTATTAAGCACCACGTCATCTACAGATTTGGTGTTCCTCGACGCATTGTTCATGATAACGGACCACAGTTCGTCAGCCAGAAATTTACTCGATTCTGTGACGATCACCGGATCAATAATGTGGCTTCTACCGCATACAATCCAGCAGCTAACGGATTAGCAGAAGCTTTCAACAAGACTATCATCAAACTCCTAAAGAAGTTTGTCTCCACTAACAAACGTAATTGGAGTGACAAGCTCGGGGAATGTTTGTGGGCTTATCGCACTACAGTTCGTAATGCTACCAAATGTACACCTTTCTCTCTGGTGTATGGTTGCGAAGATGTTCTTCCATTAGAGATTCAAATTCCTTCTTTAAGGATAGCAATCGCTAATGAACTCACTGCTGAAAATAATGATCATCTTCGACTTCAAGAATTAGAAGCTCTGGATGAAAAGCGATTATTTGCACAACAGAATATTGAATTCTATCAAGCTAGAATTTCAAGAGCTTTTAATAAAAAAGTCAGAGTTCGATCATATCAAAAAGGAGAACTTGTTCTAACAGTCAGACGTCCTATGACTATGACTCATATGAGTAAGGGCAAATTTGACGCAAAGTGGGAAGGTCCCTATATTGTGAGCAAAGTTTTCTCAAATGGAGCTTATCAACTCTCAGAATTGGATGGTCGAAAAGTTTTGATGCCTATTAATGGCAAATTCCTTAAAAAGTACTATGCATAAATGTAAATACTTGTAATCATCAGACAAATTCATGTTTAAAAAAATAAAATTTTTATTTTATTTTCATGAATGATGATACATGATATTAAGGAAGATCACTATCATCCTTCTCTACTTTTGGACGTGGGCCACTACCGTCCTTCTCGAAGACGTGATCAGCAAAAGAGCCGAGAACCTCCTTGCTAGAACCCACGAGGAATTTGCAAGCGGCCATCCTCATGGCTTCCTCTTCTTCAGTCCTTCCTGGTTCGAGCAGAAAATCCAGAATGTCCCTTGGTGGCTTGGGTGCAGACGAACCTTCGCCTGCTTCCGTCTTCTTCGTTTTGACTGGACCAGCAGGGCGTTCTTCAGTGCCTTTCTGAACCTTTGAGGCTATCTCAGTCTTCTTGGATGCTTCTCCAGATGACATTTTTATGTTGAGGAGTAGAAGTATTCGTTCTCACCAAATTTCTGCTATATTTATAGGCAGAAGTTCCTCATTCATCCGACGTTTTACATATTCATTAATGCTTAACGGTTCATCTATTCATTTCTCACATTCATCCGACGTTTCACATATTCATTAATACTTGATGGTTCATCCGTTCATTTATTACATTCACTCGACAGTTCATCTGTTCATCATTTCCTAACGGTTCATCCGTTCATAATCTTCTATCAATTTTATTAAGTGGAGATTCGTTATTTATCATGTTTTCATAACCTCTGAATCAATTCCGAATCTACTTACTCATTTGTCATGTTTTGACCTCTGCATAGAAATCAATCTATTTTCTTTTGAGTTCTTATATATTATCACATCCATAACACCTCTGATAATATCATATACTCTAAAACAGAAAAGATGATTTTATTATCTATCATGTCCACAATTTATCCACAAATACAAATCATTGAGCATAGAAGAATTGTCATTTCCATTCTCATTTCACCATAAAAAGTCTATTACATTTTCTTAGACTTTCTTACAAGTCATAATGGAAATCTATTATAATTTTGGATTTTCATTCTATACCACAACGATAACCTAATAGAGATCTATCTTCTTCTTTGGATCTTCTCCGTCGGACCTTCTCCGTCAGGTTCGTTGTTGGTGGCAATTCCTGACTGTCTGGGTCTCAGTCACGACCAGATCAGCAGGAATCAAACTCTGGTCTTCTTTCTCAGACGAGAGGAGAACCACAGAGTGTGGCAGCCCGAAGTCGTGGTGCTGCCAATATAACTGGTGGATTAGGAGCGACCTTTCAGAGGAGACAGGAATGTATCCAACCTTGGGATACAATTCCTAGTTCTCCCGTGAAAGGAACTCTACTACCTGATTTCTCGGTAGTAGAGTTGACTCCACCATCCAACTCTCGTGTATAAAGGCTCTTCCTACCATCTAAGGAAGACCCTTCTATCCTACGAAGAGTTCTGAGTTGTCTGATTTACGCGTCAAAAGCGTATGAGCTCCCTGAGGTAGATGTCAGCAGGATATTCTCCACAGCATCCACATCCCCAATGCTAGTTCTGAAGAAAATTTTCAGCCAAGTTTCTGCAGAAAGATCAACAGAAATCATTCAGTATGCATTTATCAAACAGAGACAGGCATGTATTGTTCAAATCAGAAACAAAAAACAGAAAGCCTATCTTCAACAGCAAAAATAAGTACACGTATTATACTGACTTACCTTCAAGTTTGGTGCTAAGGATCGGCAAACTCATGTTTGATACAGTGTGCAGAAGTCGAACATTAGAAAACATTGCTTTCCTGTTTGAGAGTAAAATCTCCTAAAAATTTCATTCTCAGAGAAGGAGAAGAGAAATGGGAGATGAGTATCTGTGAAACTCTTCTATCTATTTAAAGGGCAAAGTACAAGTCTATTCTTGGAAAAGACCCGCATAAATAGCGCTCGTAAACTGTGGAATGAGTGTCACGTGTGCTTTGGAAGACAGAGCAACATTGGAAACAATCAAAGACTGCTGATTAATATTTCTCATTAAGGCACGCAGATCAAACACAAAAGTTGTACTTCATTTCTTAAAGACAGGCACTGATGGCCTTACAAAAGACAAAACAAAAAGTGCAACAAAAGTATAAAAGTCACGCTCTATTTCCCAGAGCGACTGAGCTTGGTGCCTAGTTCTTCTACGCTCCTAACTCCCAGACAGTGCAACAGATCTTTAAATATTTCACGCTGCTCTATGAGGCTGCGCCCATCAGAAGAGGACGAGCCATCCAAGCCAAAATAGCTCAAGAAATTCTTGGCTAGTTGCAAGGGATCATCTTTGAGCTCGAAGACAAGGGGCTCTGGCTCTTCACCCCCAAAAGTGGGGTCACCATGAGAACAAAAGCCCAACTTGCGTGCTTCTTCCTTAGCTTTCTTCTTTGGTGTCATATTGACGTAAGATGAAGATTAAAAATGAAACTTCTTCCTGTTTATATAACTGAGTTTTGCCGGCGGTTCATATTCCACCATAAATTGGATACAATCAGTCTCAGAGAACGAAGAGTCATTATGACATTTAATAAGTTTATTTGGATGTTTTCAAAGAACTTCGAAGTCTTTTCGACTTCCGAAAAATTTTGAAGTCATCTCAGCGTGACTAAATCTATTTTATCATCTCTATTTTCAAAGTATTTCAAAATAATTTATCATTTTTCGAAAACTTTGAAGGGGGTTTTGTAGGCCTCAAAAATGAAAGTCACGCTGAGTTGATCAAGACAGAGTCAAAAGTCACGCTCAGTTGATCCAGACAATATAAACAAATCACGCTGGGGAGACAGCTCATCATTTGTCAGAGAGTAATTATGACTGACAGCACAACAGTCGAAGAATGTCTCTTCGTATGCCACGTATGCACAGACTTCGAGAGATCATCGCCGTCTATTGCGTGATTTTCGAAATCTTCTTCAGCAAGACTCAGCCTTCGTCGAGTTGGCGTACCAAAAGGGTTTCTTGTCATTTAATGCGACTGACAAAGCAATCACTGTCAGAGATTTTGTGTCAGTCGAGACACGCCGAATCAAGACAGCTGGCAGTTCTATCTCAAGTCTGCGTGTATTTGTGATCTTCATCACAAGTTTGCGTGGATTCTAAAGTTTTCTTCCTCAAGTTTGCGTGGATTTTGAAGTTCTTTGCCTCGAAGTCTGCGTGGATCCTGAAGCTTCCTGCCCCAAGTTTGCATGGATTTTGAAGCTTTCTACACCGAGTTCGCGTGGATTTCGTCTTCAATAAGTCTGCATGGATTTCATCAAATTGGAGTACGTGGCAGCCATGCCACTGATCTCTCGCCTGCGTGTCCTGTAACTTGCACATGACTCATACATGATTGCCATGTGTCCAACAGTTACAGGCCACGTCCAGTAACTGCTCACAACCTTGCGTATGTTAAATCTTGCATGATTTTCAACTAAGCACAGGCTGTGAAGACAGTTATCTTTTCAGTTATTATTTTTGACTCAATAAATAGAGTTCTTTTTCTCATTCATTGTACAGATACATTGATATCTACTGTCAAAATTTTGAGAGCTTTTCTTCTTCGCATAGTCCAAGGGATAAAGCGATCGTCTTCTAGATCGGATTCCTACAGTTTTAATTTTTCCAGAAACACAACAAATAAAGAGAATTTCTTTATGGAAAACAGCTGTAGCTTGGTACGATCTACAGACGAGGTTCAACAATTTAAAGCAGATGGGCAGGACGGTCGATGGATATGCGGCCGAGTTTTTGAGACTTAGTCAGTTTGCTCCTACCTTGGTAGCGATCGAGTTCGATAGAGCCCAGCGATTCCAGCAGGGGCTCTATCTAGAGATCTTATTGGCAGTGGAGCAGTTTGAGCATCAGACTTTTGATGCAGTATTGAGAGCAGCGAAGAGGTATGAGTATACCTCCCAGAGGATCGTGGATAGGACCGGGGGTCGAAAACGATCCCACAGTCAGATGAATCAGTCTTCAGCACCAGCCCCGGCAGCTAGGGCTTTAACCATTAGAGCTCCGAGGCGGGCGGCCTCAGTGACATCGGTTCAACATTCAACCCCGACGTACCCTCAGTAGCAGAAGCAGAAGCACTCTTCCGCAGTGGGATGTTCACACTGTGGGAAGCCAGGACATGTGTCAGAGTATCGCAGAGCACAGGGTTTGTGCTTGGTTTGTGGTGCCCCAGACCACAGGGTTGAGAACTGCCCGAACAGGGGGAGTTCGTCTTCATCAACCTTTTCTAGTCCTTCAGTTAGGAGTTCCAGTACCTGTCTAGCAGCAGCAGCAGTACCAGTTTTTGAGGTCCTTGCCGCCGTAGGACCAGGAATTCTAGCAGCAGAGATCGCAGTAATATGCTCAAGCCCAAGCCCAAGACCTGATCCAGAGCAGACAGAGAAGTTTTCAGCCGAGGGGACCTGCACCCAGAGGACATGGTCAAGTGTTGGCTTTGACCATGGGAGAGAAAGGATTGGCACCAGGTAAGGTGGTGGCTGGTACTATTCTCGTCAACAACTTTTCGGCTTCAGTATTATTTGACTCTGGTGTATTGTATTCATTTATGTCTGCACGATTCGCGACACGGATAGGACTGGAGCCCGAGTCATTATCAGTAAGGCTCAATATACTTACTGGTAATGGACTTGTGGGAGTAGATAAAGTATTTTTCTTGTATCGGATCGTAGTTAGCGGTAGAGAGTTTCCCGCTAGATTGATAGAGTTTCCGATGGCCGATTATGATGTGGTCTTAGGGATGGATTGGTTGAGATACCAGTATGCTAGGATAGACAGCCATATTGGCAGGGTTGTTTTTAGCAGTCCAGGCGGGCCAGAGTTTTTCTTTTTCCGAGGCGAAGTTGAACCTTCTCCTCCAATGTTGCGGATGGCAGTAGCAGCAGTACAGTTACCCCAGATAGTCGAGGAGTTTTCAAATAATTTTCTAGACGAGCTTCCAGGAATGCCGCCAGAGCGAGAGATTGAGTTCACCATAGACTTGATCCCAGGGACAACCCCAATGTCGGAGAGAGTCTACAGGATGGCATCGTCAGAGTTAGAGATATTGTACAAGATGGTTGAAGAACTCAGGACCAAGGGATTCATTCGTACTAGTGGATCGCCTTAGGGAGCCCCGATGCTTCTTGTAAAAAAGAAGGATGGTACGTCCAGGTCATGTGTAGATTATCGTACCTTGAATTCAGTGACAATCAAGAACAGATATCCTCTTCCAAGGATAGATGAATTATTTGATCAACTCGAAGGGGCAGCAGTATTCTCGAAGATCGACTTACGATCAGGATACCATCAGATCAGAGTCAGTGAGCAGCGAAGACAGCTTTCAGATCTAGGTATGGGCATTGGGAGTTCCTTGTTATGCCATTTGGAGCAACCAATACACCGGCTGTATTCATGGACCTCATGAATCGTATCTTCATGCCATATTTGGATCAGTTCGTGATTGTGTTCATAGATGACATCCTGATCTATAGCAAGATGAGGCAGAGCATGAGCAGCATCTCCGAGTAGTCCTCCAGATTCTCAGAGAGCACCAGTTGTATGCCAAGTTTAGTAAATACGAGTTCTAGCTCGATCGTATTTCATACTTGTGTCATATCATCACCAGAGGAGGAGTAGAAGTGGAACCCCAGAAGATCGTGGCTATCGAGACTTGGCCAGTACCTAGCACAGTTGTAGAAGTTCGTAGTTTTCTTGGCTTGGCCGGCTACTACCGACGATTTATTTCAGACTTTGCTCGGATTTCAGCACCGTTGACCCAGTTGACCCGCAAGGATGTACAGTTTACTTGGATAGCAGAATGTCAGGAATTTTTTAAGAAGTTGAAGCGAGGCTTGATAACGGCACCCATTCTCACGCTTCCAGATGGGATCGGAGGATTCTCAGTGTATTATGAAGCTTCAGACAAAGGTTTAGGATGTGTTCTGATGCAGCATGGGAAGATAATAGCTTATGCGTCACGTCAACTTCGTGATCATGAGAGGAATTATCCAACCTATGACTTGGAGTTAGCAGCAGTAGTATTTGTACTTAAATTGTGGAGGCACTACTTGTATGGAGATAGGGTGAAGATTTTCACCGACCACAAGAGCCTGAAGTATGTATTCACCAAGAAGGATCTTAACATGCGTCAGAGAAGGTGGCTAGAGCTACTTGTGGATTATGATGTCAACCTGCAGTATCACCCAGGGAAGGCCAATGTGGTAGTAGATGCGTTGAGTAGGAGAGCCGGAGTTTATTTTCTAATAACGCAACCAGAGTTATTAGCAGATCTTCAGAAGATGGGTATAAATGTTGTCCTTCCTACCAGTATGGTACTGATGGCCAGTATACGAGTTCAGTCTAGTATAGTCGAGAGGATTCGGATGGCTCAGTCAACAAATTTCAAGCTTCAGCGGCTCAAAACAGAGTGTGAGGCAGGACGATGGCCAGAATTATGTATCCATGAGGACGATACACTTTGACATAGGAGACGTCTTTGTGTACCTAGTGGTGATATTAGACAGAAGATCATGGCAGAAGCTCACCGTTCTCAGTATTCAATTCATCCCGGTGGTACAAAGATGTACCGAGATATTCGGCAGCATTTCTGGTGGAATAGCATGAAGAGGGAGATAGCCCGGTTTGTCTCTCGATGTTTGGTTTGCCAATAAGTTAAAGCTGAACATCAGAGGCTAGCTGGACTTCTTCAGTCATTGCTGATTCTAGAATGGAAGTGGGAGCATATAACCATAGATTTTGTGACCGGATTAACTAGGTCTCCGGCCGGTAGAGATGTTATTTGGGTTATTATATATAGGCTCACAAAGGTGGCTCACTTTCTCTCGTTCAGAGTTGGTCAGTCGATGGCTCAGCTAGCAGAGATGTACCTCAGGCAGATCGTCAGATTTTACGGTGTACCAGTCAGTATCACCTCGGACAGAGATTCAAGATTTATGGCACACTTTTGGCATAGCCTGCAAGAGAGTTTGGAAACTCACCTCCAGTTCAGCTCAGCTTATCATCCGCAGGCAGATGGTCAGTCAGAGCGTACCATACAAACCTTGGAAGATATGTTGAGATCTTATACACTCAACTTCGGTGGTTCATGGGAGGATCACCTGCACCTGGTAGAGTTTTCGTACAACAACAGTTTCCAGGCCAGCATCCAGATGGCACCGTTTGAGGCATTGTATGACAGAAAGTGCCGATCCCCGCTAGCATGGGATGATGTTGGAGAGAGACAAATGCTAGGTCCGAAAATGATTACTCAGACGGTTGAAGTGGTCAGGAGATTCAGAGATCATCTTCGAGTTGCCCAAGATTGCCAGCGTCATTGGGCCGATTCTCATCGGCGCCACCTTGAGTTTTCTGTCGGCGACCATATATTCTTGAGGATTTTGCCTAACCGTGGCATCATTCATTTCGGCACACGGGGAAAGCTTAGTCCTAGGTATATAGGACCGTTCGATATTCTGGAGCGAGTAGGAGATGTGTCCTATCGTCTTGCTCTTCCGCCGTCGTTATGTGAGGTGCATGATATTTTTTATGTATCCCAATTGCAGCGGTATATCTCGGACCCGAGGCACATCCTGGATCATTTGGAATTGGTTGTTGGTACCAACCTTTCATATGAGGAGAGGCCCGTATCTATATTGGATCGAAGAGAGAAGGTACTCAAGAACAATACTATTAAGTTAGTCTGTGTTGTTTGGGGTCATCACTCTTTGGGTGAGTCAACATGGAAGTGTGAGGATGATATCCGATAGCGATATCCTAACCTGTTTGACTCGTAAGGTATAATGTCTTCCTTATGACTTATGCTCTCAGTTCCTTGCTTGAATGAATGATTGCTTGATTGATTGCCTTATTATAGCTTGTCTGTGATTAGTATAGCTTGTCATTGCCTCTATAGCCTCTTAATTAAATTCTGAGGACGAAATTCTTTTAAGGTGGGTAGAGTTGTAACGACCGTAGTTCGTATTACGTATTTTGGTATACGTGTACGTATCTTGATTCATGGCATGTCTCATTGCATGGTTTATTTTGGCATCTCATTGCTCGGTTCGGCTTGGTTCGGTTTTGCATATGGACCAACGCCACCTACCCACTCTCTTCCTTTATTAGTCGCCCAACTCCTTCTCTCTCTCCATTTACTTTTCATTAACTCTCCTTCTTCCTCCATTACTCTCCACCTACCAGAGAGAGGACTTAGGCAAGTGCAACTTGCTTTATGGAGGAACTCAGTTTTTATTGTTCTATTGTCTTCTCCATGAAATTCTAAGACACTTTAGTACTTAGCATTTTTAATTTTCATGGTTCAATTTGTGTAGATCTAAGCTTGTTGTACTTTTGGATTTTTTGGGTTTTGATCTATCTAACCTTGTTATTCTCAAGTTTGGATGGCTTCATGTTGTAGAAAATTTCTTTTTGCCCCATTTTGACCTATGGAAGTTTGGATTCTGACCTTGGATAAAGGAGTTATGAAGCTTTGAAGCCATGGCTTTCCATAGTTCTTCTTCTCGAAAAGTGGAGAAGAAGAACAGTTCTCTGGCCGTATGGATTTTCATACGGCAGTTTCCTTAGCCGCATGATAGTCTTAGCCGCATGAGCGCGCATCCATTTAGCCGCATGAGCTCGCAGTCCCTTCAGCCGCATAGGCCATGGTTCCCTCATGCCGTATGTAATCCCATTGTCGCATAAGCCCGCGTTCCCTTCAACCGCATGGCACCGTATCTTCCGAGCAGCATACCCCTGTTCCCCTCCTGTCCGCATAAAGTTATTATCCTTAACCGCATGGTGTTGCTCCCCCGCAGCCGCATATGCGTGCATCACTGAGCCGCATGCGCCCGTCCTCTTCCAGCCGCATGAGCTCGCATTCCGCAGCCGCATGAGCCCTGTTTCTATTCTGCCGCATGAACCCATTTGTCCCTGCCGCATGACCCCACTCCCTTCCCTACCGCATATGCCAGTTCCCTTTCAGCCGCATGAGCTTATTTTCCTTAGCCGCATGGCTCTCTCCATAGCCCTTATCCTCTTTTATTATTATTATTATTATTATATTAGAATGTTACATTTATGTTTATGCCATGTAAATTTGGATATATTCCATAAATACGATAGTGGCCCGCCGAGGCACACTCTTGACAAGTAAACCTGACATGACACACCCCGATATGTTGCTGCGACAGCTAGCCTGACATGACAAGAATGAATGTCCTGGACACCGTGGACGATTGTGTTGTACAAATAAACCAGTATTGTCTTGAATCATGTCTAGGATAGGGATCTCCTGAATACCACGCTCAGGGGTACCTACTGAAATCGACTAAGGCTAATAACTAGAAAATCCAGTAGTCGTGGAGATATTTTCCAACTACAGGCAATCCCATTATCTGGGCGCCCCATCATGGGATTTGTAGTCTACCGTCGAGTAGGGCACATTTTCAGCACACTGTCATATGTTGCACCCACTAAGCTACTTAAGGGTACATGCCTTTCTTGGACGATGTATCCACATGAATTCAATCCCCTAATTGTGTCTGGATAACCTGGATGGTCTGCATGGCTTGTAGCTGTTGGAATGATCTTATTGCATCTTGCTAGTAACTAGGCATGTGATAACCCTAGTTAGTTAAAGTATCAAGCCGTACTCATTGCATGGCCGTGATTGATTGGATGGAGTCTAGCCCAACCTAGTTTTGTCCTGATCCTGTACAAGATTGTAACATAACCTGATTTCTTGTGCCTTACTTATCGATAAATAATAAGAAACCAAGTTCCGTTCAGATGAAGAGTTACAACTCCGGTCCTTGTTTGGTTTAAGGATTGTAACTTGGTTATCTGAATAGTCCCATGTTTATCTTATCATATATCATCATGATTATTTATGCTTACCTTAGCAATAATGATCAGGGGACAAGTGTTGTTCAGTTGAAGGGTTACAACTCCGGTCCTTATTTGGTTTAAGGGTTGTATCCTGGCTCCCGGAGCAGTTATGTGTCCTCTCTTCATTTATTATCTTATTACACCCTACTTCATGCTCGTCATGTTTTACTTTACCAACAGTATTTGAGACTGGTTTCTGTTCAGGTGAAGGGTTGCAACTCCGGTCCTTGTTTGATTTAAGGGTTGCGACCTGGCTACTTGAATGGTTTCCACGTACTCAATTTTACTGTTGTTGTCCCATTTATTATCAGTTTCTTTTATAATTATCTTTAATATCCATTTATTATATGCTGATTTTAGTTCCTAAGTGAAGCCTCCTTTGTGGCACTTGCTCTTTCTGGGATCTGACCCAGTTGGTTTTGTGTGGCCAGATATCGGAACAGCTCCAGAGGATCTACCTACCTTCCAGCTAGATGGTGACCACCAGGCGTAACCCTGGCAACGAGTGGATTCATCTTTGGCTCTTCCACTCTACTGTAAAAATATTCTTTTGAGGCGTTTAGCCGACGAGCACGTCTTAGCTCGTATTGCACCTTTATTTACTGTCTGCCTACGGACTGTAACATGATTAACAAATCCTAGGGTTGATCATGTATGACTGAAACTCTTGCTAGTCTTGACATTTTGTACGACTAGCGTCATGATCATCCAAATATGTAATGTATGGGATGCCTTACTATTGTATATTTGGTGCTCTGGTATCTTGTAACTGTTATTACTTGCTTGAGGTTGAGACAATAGGCTTGTTCATGACCATAGGAGACTGAAGGCATGTAGTTAAACCCTCATGTATCTAGACAGCCGTGACCATATGGCGAGGTGGGTTGCACTTCAATATACGTAGCTGGCTATGTTCGTCCCCGCTCTCCAGTATGCTAGTTCTGGGGCGTTACAGTACATGTTTTATTGTACATATAAGTTTATATTGTATTGTATTTTTTAGTTTTATTTTGTATTGAGTCCATTGTTATATTTGTACTTTGCTCCAATCTTAACTAGATAGTTGACATATCAAATGATGACATGGAGATTAGTACTTGGATCGAATGATAGCTCCGGAGGATTTTAGAAGACCTAGATTAGACTTCATTTATGTACGAGATGTACAAAATAGCTATGATTAATTTATCGAATTTCTCTCCGAAGATCTGGCATGTATAATATACTAAAAAATCTGATAGTGGACTATGGTGATTGTGTGTGTAATTGGGTTTTGTTCATGCTTTTATCTTCCTTAGTTTATGTGATTGAGCAAGATCGATATTGTCGAACATATGATGATTATTGAGGTCTAGCCAGCGTACTATCGCCAATGTCGCATCGTAGGCTGGATGCACTCACACACTCTTATCCAAACATCTGGATGTCGATCATGACCTGAATATAGAAACAAAGACTAATAAGACTTTTTTATTAATTGTGAAGATAAAGTAGAGACTGACCAAAACCACCTACTATTGACGAATCGACTTTGTCTAGATCACAGACTCTAAATAATTTTGTAACATGAATCCAAGTCCAAAGGCTTTTCAAGCCAACAATCTAGCATAATGCACCGTACGAAACAAGACATTACATAATACACCATTGATAAAAAGTTTCATCCTCAAAACTTAAAAGAATATACTCCTCATCTACATTAATAGACTAAATGAAGAAATATCCTTACTCATCTCTGATTCAATCTCACATGTCGATTCCTTGACAGAATAACTATCCAAACACATAGATCCATGTCTAAAAATAATAGAAACTCCTTATATTTATAATAAGTACTTGAGAAAATCCTTCAACATATAAATATATGGCAACTCTCTCTCCTCTTATTCCTATGCATACTCTTCCAAACCATATGCGTACCAAAATACTTGAACAGATGAACTCAATGAACTCCACAAAGTATCTTTCTTATCTTGTCCAACTTTGGGTACCTCTCTCATAAACCTAAAGGTCACTAATCAAGCACGAATTGCCACCCTTTCTCGATAAATACAAACTCACTCACGCCTTAAAATCCATCGAACATCTTATATGACCAAATTTTGATCCAATCATTTTCAAAACTTCACCAACATTCTCTGCCTCTCTTAATAGTGTGCCTTGTATAAAACCATACTTCTAAAAATCACTAGATTAGATATCACTAGAGAAACGAAGCTACAGACACAAGCATCAGAGAATAAATGACTAAGGCAATCTACCCAAACATTATATTATTCTATTATGAAACAAAGGCAACATAGTCAAACCAAGTAGATCCAATTTCTATTGAGCCATCCATATTATAACATATACCATCAATATCAATCCATCTCAAATTCTTATAAGTAGTTCAAGAAACTATTACACTCTCTAGATTTCATGAAACTAAGATCAATACACTTAAGGACAAAACCAACCGATATCTTCATTCAAATTCCTAGCACTGCTCCTATACGATCCAAACCGTCCTCAAGAGATCAAATTCAATAATTTTCCATATTGGCAAACCTGACTAAATCAAAGTCCCAATCTCAATTATATATTAATATAAGTTGTAGAAATATACTACTATCTCAAAAATTACTATTTAATCAACACACAGTACATTTTCCATGAATTTCTCGATCCAAGAAAGCCAAATATGAATTACCTACGATGCATACATCAATCGTATTATCTTCAATATTATCAAAATCTCTGTTAACAATGTCCAATTCTAGTCTCGCTTCAAATTTTAGGGAATACATCCACAGTTAAAGATAGATCGAACCATGTCAACGAATGTCAATTTTCTTTCACTGATAAAAGTTCCATCAATACCTAAAAGATCTACTATCCAGCTTGTCACTACCACATTTTAGATTAAGGGTATTTTGGTCATTTGTGAATTTTTGAAATTATTTTGATTTATTGAAGTGGTGATTTTTATTGTTGACTTTGGCTAGTTGTGTCACGACTCGCACCCGCTTTTCGGATACGAGACGTGTCCAAGTCCAGCCTACGCCGCAGTGTCGACGGTAGAACGATGTCTAGTACATAAACAAGTCACAGAGGCAGTCTAAATCTCATGCACAAAATATGATACAATCCAATAACACAAATGAAACTGAATAATGAATGATAATATAAAAAGAGTATCAAGTTTATCAAGAATTTTCAGTTACGTCCGGTGGACACAAATCCACTACCAACAGACGATAATAAAATAGAAACATGAAAATAAAATAACTGAGTCCAAACTATCAAAAATACCCTCAGCTGCAGTGGTACCGTGGTCCAATGCTAGCTCCAACTGCTCGTGTGCACCAGGCTCAATATTCGGCTAAACCTGAAGAGATAATCAGGTCCTCAGAGGACTAGCAAGATACATAATATACAAGCCAACATGTAGCAGTACAAATATACAAAGAAGTAAGGAAAATTTAAGGATATCCAACGAGACAAAATAAACTAAGACAGAAGATCTAAACACAAGGATCCTAAGGCACTGGCATGCCATACTAGAAATGGCTAATAGATCAAAGCTATAGACTGCAGTCAAGGCAAGCACTCACAATCTATAGTGTCTCAATCGCAGTCAAGGCAAGCACTCACAACCAAGACGGTAGCCAATCCTAGTAAAAAATCCTATAGACCGTAGTCAAGGTAAGCACTCACAATCTATAGAATGTCAAAGTCGAGTCCTACTCATGTTATGTCAAGTCAAGTCAAGTTATAATCAAGTCGAGGGAATCGTGGTGTAGGACTAGACGACGCTATCAAGGAATACATATGAAACTAACACAGTATAACAGAGAGAAATACCATAACAGAAAGGAACTAGAATGTGCAGACAACTAGAAACATGTAAAGTAAAACTATAACAGGATGAGTGTACTAGACATGGAATAAAGCAATCACGTATGTAAGGAAAAGAACAGCAGCAAAATAATGAACATGCATATAAATTATATTGTACAAGCTGGCAAGGTATACTAGCCTGTGGTCCTGAGCTACGGGTATGGGTCGAGCACTGAGTTGGAATCCACAGAACTTATATTTGCGAATTAAAATCTAATTAACACATGAAATTGGACACAATAAGAATATTTCTTTAGTCATTGCTAATTCCCCTTTTAATCTATTGTCATGACCCGCACCCTTATGAGGGGTACGAGCACGTAGGTACGTCCAGCCTACGTCACAGTGTTGGCAGTAGAACGCTGTATATAACGTCTGTAAATACTACGACTAATAGTATAAATGTATCTGTACAGTATATACTCTCCGAATGGAGGTTGACATAACAATACAGTCTCAATCACAGAATAAAACTAAGGTAGATAGCTCAGAAGGAAAGACATATGATAGATGAAAGAGTAAAATAAGTCCAGAGTCCAATACAAGCCCAGATATATACAACATCACAGGGTATCAAAATAATATATAGAAACTACAGTCTAATAAAGCTAGCTGGATCGCAGTCCAGTCAAACCTAGCTAACCTACACTACTCTGGAAGTACAAAATCTAGTGGCTCTACTATAAGGCCACGATCCAAGGCTACTCCATCAAACTCGAGCCCATAATAGGTCGAGCAGTCCGCCTCAGAGTCATCTGTAATATATCCTAACGGTATCCTGTCAGGAAAATGAGCAGGTACAAACACTAACAGCAGTTCCATGTGAATTGACAAGTTCTATAAGAGACAGTATAATGAACTACGAGACAAAGATATATAAAGACTTGGGAACCGTTCGGAAGCCGAGTTACAACCCTTAAACCAAACAAGGACTGGGGTTGTAACTATTCTCCCGAGCAAAACTTAGTCTCCAATCAAGATAGAATGTAAAGGCATGTAGAGCATGTGAGTAACTGTATATCATGCATGGTGAGAAAGTACTGAGTATAGAACAGAACAGGATATATGACAGGAAAAGTAAATATAAAATGTGCCTCGAATATTATAGCCTAATGTGATCGGTATGGGTCAAGAATCAGGCTTCCAGCCGACCGGCTACGAGTGCGTGGACTCGGTCCGGCCGGGATGGTAAGCTATGGAGCAAGTAGTTGCACAGGTCAGGCTATACCCATCGTGAGGTGAGGGTATAGCTATGATACAAGTAGTAACTCAAGGTGGGCATTGATCACACTATCTATAATATTCCCCATTCTCCGAATAGTATACGGATCCGGACATAGCACGTCATGACGCGGGATTCCCTTAGAGGGGAGCAAGTCCTCTTCAGGAATCGGCGTCAATACAAGTACAAGAATTAAGACCAAACAAGTACCCATATCCCAAGAAATCCAGGAATGACATCTTATGATAGGAATCCGACAATACTAGTTCGTGAACTATCGTGTCTGAGAATCAAGTAAGATACTACGACTGAATCGGATATAGCAAATATCAAGACAATAAAAACTATCAGTGAATGTACTCGCCTGCTGTCCTGAGCTGTAGGGTATATCAATGCTCGGAGTGGAAAATCAGAGACCTAAAGATGAGATACTGCATGTTAATTTAGGTTTAAACAAGTTTAAGAATGATTCCCAATGAATGATATGCAATCTAGGTCAAACTAGGTCTCACTGAGTCACACTAAGTCCTGTCAAGTCAATCTAGGTCAAATCAAGTTATATCAAGTCATTCTAAGCCAAACCAAGTCAACCCTAGGTCATACCAGTCATCACAGGTCAAAATAAGTCGAAGAAAGTCAAACGGGGTCAAGAGTTGGCCTACAGTTAACTTTTGGTCAACTGGTCAACTCTGGTCAACTCTAGGTTAAACTGGTCAAATGTTGACCAACAGTTGACTTTTGGTCAACTGGTCAACTCTGGTTTGGATTTGGTCAAATCTAGACAAAGTGTTGACTCACGGTTGACTTTTGGGTAAAAAGTTAACTCTGGATCAACCGGGGTCAAGACTAGGTCTAGGGGACTATTTCTAACTATTACCAACCTCTACAACCCATATCCAAGTCCATCTTGGACTTCGAAACTCAAATCTTGGCCGTAGGCCAATATCCTATTTTGCCCTTAAAAAGGGTAAAATTCTAGCTTAGGCAATTATCAAGTTAGCCTACCTACGCTTGGTATTTTGACCCGAGCTCCCTAGGGTAGTAAGATACTAGCCTAAACATATATTACCTTCCAAGATACATAAGTAAAGTGGACATCTAGTTCATGTTACGGCCTATTGCCGGTATCTTGAATATTTCAAGATACGCAATGGTACGGCGCGATACCGGCGCCCTACAACCCCGATTTCCACTCGGGAGCCTACCCGCAAAATCTAATTCACGTATTCTTGCCCCACGCCAAGTTTCAACTCATTCCGATACTCCGAGCTCCGTTTCGCCCTCTAACTCGATCCCCTCTATTTCCTATTTTAGCTCTTCTTCCTATTCTTCTAACATCTTCTAATTCTTTCCTTCTAACTTCTTCCTATTCTTTTCCTTAATCTTCTTCTCCTATTCTCTTCTAATTTTACTATCTACCAACATACATATATATATGTATATATATATATATATATATATATATATATATATATATATATATATATATATATATATATACATATATATATAGATAAAGGGGGGGTTAATGGGTGAACAAGGCAACAAGGGGGGGGGGGGGGGTTGAACCTGGCAGCAGCTGCTGCCAGGGCTGCTGCTGTTACTGCAGCAAATGCTGCTGTGGCTGTTTCTTCTTCTTCTTCTCATCTCCTTCTTCTTCCCTCCTACCTCTCCATATATATATATATATATATATATATATATATATATATATATATATATATATATATATATTTATATATATATATATATATATATATATATCTATATATATATAACCCTCTATATATATCTATATCTATCTATCGGTATATATATATATATATATATATATATATATATCTATCTAGCCATCTATTATATATATCTATGAATATATACACACAACACTCACATATCTATCTATATACATGCATACACACCCATATCCATATACATATATAAATACACACTCATATCTATATATATATATATATTTTTTTTATACACATTCATATATATATATATATATATATATATATATATATATATATATATATATATATATATATATATATTTATATATATATATATATATATATATATATATATATATATATATATATTTATAAATATATATATATATATAGATATATAAAATATATATATATATATATATAAAATATATATATATATATATATATATATATATATATATATATATATATATATATATATATTTTTAACACACACACACCCTCACACAACACAAACACACACACACTCTCACCACTCTCATGACACCCATACCACTCTCACAACACCACCATCCTCATGACACTAAATTTATATCAATATATACACACACATAAATGCACATGTATATATATATATATATATATATATATATATATATATATATATATACCACTCTCAAAAATATATATATACCACTCTCAAAATATATATATATATATATATATATATATATATATATATATATATATATATATATATATATATATATATATATATATATATACCACTCTCAAAAGGATTAAACCCTAATAAATCCTTAACCTATTTTTCTAGGAAAATCCTACAAATTTGTGGGCAAATGGTGGAGAATGAGCTCCTCTCCATTTATTGTGAGGAAGATGAATGCAAATGAGTAATAAATTGGGAATTAAAGGCATACCTAGATTAGGTTGGTTGGAGGAAGAAAGACTTGAAAGGAATTGAATTTGAAAGAGAGAGAGAGAGAGAGTTGCTTAGTGGAGAAGAAAGAGGGGGGAATCTCCTTCATGGCCGGCCAAGCATGGGTGGGTAGGGGCACTTGTATTAACAAGTTTGCCCCTGCACTAGCCTAAATGCAAATTAAATCAAAAATAGGTTTTGGATGTTTCTAAAAATAAATAAAAATCATAATTAAACTAAATTACTCATGGGAGACTAGTACAAACTCCTAAACCCTAAAGTTTAGTGTGGTGGGCTATGGTTAGCTAACATGCTAATTACGGCTCAAGTTGAAATTCACCGAGGTCCCGAATTAACTCGGAATGCGATAAAATTCGAACCCGACTCCTATAATAATTAAATAATAATATTCATGAAATAAAATGCCCAAAAATATTATAAAATAGAAAATTACCATTTTGCCCCTAACTGGGAAAAGTGAGGGTGACAAGTCTATCCACCTTAAAAAAAAATTTGTCCTCGAAATTGAAGACAACAAGCACAGGAAATCACAAACAGAAAGGCAAAAGAAATAGATTTATACCTCAGGGCGCAAAAAGATAAGAGAAACGCTCCCGCATGTCGTCCTTCCTCTCCCAGGTAGACTCACCTGGAGAGTGATGTCTCCACGCAACCCGAACCAAGGGTATGACCTGGTTCCGGAGCACCTTCTTCCTGCGATCCAGAATCTCTACCGGCTGTTCTGGATATCAGAGTAGGTCCCACCTGTATCACTGAATGGTCCAATACGTGGCTAGGATCTGCCACGTACCGCCTCAGCTGAGATACATGAAACACGTTGTGCACTCCCTCGAGCCTGGTAGGCAAGTCCAGTCGGTTGGCTACTGCACCGATCCTCTCTAAGATGGTGAAAGGTCCGATGTAGCGCGGACTGAGCTTCCCACCGCCGCCAAAGCGAATAGTGCCACGTGTCGAGGATATCCTCATAAATACCATGTCACCAACCTAGATACAAGACAAAAACTCAACACACAACTAACAAACAATCACAACAAACACGACAAGAACTGAAACTAACCTCGAACTCTAACGGTCTCCGGTGACTATCGGCCCAATGTCGCTGCCTATCCTGAGCCACCCGAAGTCTGTCTCTAATCAATCTGACCTTCTCGGCCGCATCCACAACCATCTCCGGCCCAAGAAGCGCCCGCTCGCCGACATCGTCCCAAGACAAGGGAGTACGGCACCTCTGTCCATATAGAGCCTCAAATGGTGACATCTCTATACTGGCCTGGAAGCTGTTGTTGTAAGCAAACTCTACCAGGTGAAGATGGTACTCCCAAGAACCCCCAAGATCTAGCATACATGTGCGAAGCATATCCTCCAAAGTCTGGATGGTCCTTTCCGACTGCCCGTGTGTCTGAGGATGATAAGCAGTACTAAACTTGAGCGAGGTGCCCAAGCTAGCCTACAAACTCCTCCAGAAGGGGGAAGTGAATCGGCTATCCCGATCTGAAACTATCCTCACCGGAACTCCGTGCAATCTCACGATCTGACGAACATACAGCTCAGCCAGCCTATCCGTAGATAAACCCACCTTGAAAGGCAAAAAGTGGGCCAATTTGGTCAATCTATCAACTATGACACAAACCGCGTCCTTTCCTCCTGGCGGCCGTGGAAGTCCAGATGCAAAGTCCATGGTGATGTGCTCCCACTTCCACTCGGGAATGGATAGCGGCTGTAGCAATCCACCTGGTCTCTGTCTCTCGGCCTTCACCTGCTGGCACACAAGGCAACGAGATACAAACTGAGCTACCTCGCGCTTCATGCCATACCACCATACGTGCTCTCTCAGGTCCCTATACATCTTGTTGGCCCCAAGATGCATAAAATACTGAGAGCGATGCGCCTCCTGAAGAACCTCCTCCCGAAGCTCTCCACGCGGAACGCACAGCCTAGTACCGTGCCGCAATGACCCGTCTTCGGCTACAGAGAAATCGTCAAGCAAGTCCATCCTCACCTGCTCCCTGATGCTCCTCAGGGCAACATCATCATACTGCGCTGACCTAACTCTATCCATCAGCTCAGACTGAATCTGCAAACCCCACATCTAGATCTCTTTGCCCGGAATGATGACCTCGATACCCAAACTATCCAGGTCGGCCAATAAATAATGATATGTCGTCAAGAACATAGCAACTGGATACCTGTTCAAGGCATCTACAACTACGTTGGCCTTTTCCGGATGGTACTGTAAGGATATATCGAAGTCCTTCATCAGCTCTAACCACCGCCTCTGTCGCATGTTCAACTCCTTCTGAGTGAACACGTACTTCAAGCTCTTATGATCTGTGAAGATCTCAACTCGCTCTCCGTACAGGTAATGCTTCCATAACTTCAAAGCAAAAATAACTGTGGCCAACTCCAGATCATGAGTAGGATAGTTCTTCTCATAAGGACGCAACTGCCTGGATGCATAGGCAATCACCTTCCCATGCTGCTGAAGAACACACCCTAAACCCTTCCCGGAAGCATCGCTGAAGATCGAGAACCCTCCTGACCCAGATGGTAAAGTCAGGATCGGAGCTGAAGTTAACCTCCTCTTCAGCTCATCGAATGCAGCCTGACACTCAACAGTCCAGACGAACTCCACGTCCTTCCTGGTGAGTCTAGTCATCAGCTGTACAATCCACGAGAAGTCCTGGACGAACTTCCGGTAATAGCCAGCCAAACCCAGAAAGCTCCGAACCTCGGCAACTGAACTGGGCGTAGACCAAGACTCCACTGCCAAAATCTTCCTTTGGTCTACTGAAATTCCGTGCTCTGTCGCAACATGACCTAGGAACTCCACCTCGTCTAAGTAGAACTCACACTTCGAAAGCTTCCCGTAGAGTTGCTCCCTCCTCAGAGTCTCTAACACAACTCTCAAGTGCTCCTCATGCGTCTTCGAATAGATCAAGATATCGTCTATGAAGACCACCACGAACTTGTCAAGGTACTGATGGAATACCTTATTTATCAAGTTCATGAACACCGTGGGAGCATTGGTCAACCCAAATGGCATCACTATAAACTCGTACTGGCCGTACCGAGTCCAAAATACCGTCTTGGGAATGTCATCCCGCCTTACCTTCAGCTGGTGATACCCGGACGTCAAATCTATCTTCGAAAAGACCTTTGCCCCACTCAGCTGATCAAACAAGTCGTCGATCCTCGGCAAAGGGTACCTATTCTTGATAGTGAGGTTGTTGAGCGCCCGGTAATCAATGCACATGCGGGATGTACCGTCCTTCTTCGGCACAAAAAGGACTGGCGCTCCCCAAGATGAAGAACTGGATCTGATGAACCCCTTGTCCTGCAGCTCGTCGACTTGCTTCTTCAGCTCTATCAACTTGCTGTTGTTCACTCTATAGACATGCTGGGAGATGGGCTCGGCGTCCGGCACCAAATCTATGGAGAACTCAATGTCCCTGTCTGGCGGCATCCCCAGCAACTCCTCGGGAAAGACATCCGAGAACTCAACAATCAACGGATGTGGCAAATCCTGCCCCGCCAACAAAGCTCCACAGAATCCAGCCTCCGGCTCCGCTGCACCTCGAGCAAACTCGATCTCTGGCTCATCCGGCATGCTAAAAAGAACTCTGCCTGCTCTACAATCAATGCTAGCATGGTGCATGCTCAACTAATCCATACCGAGTACCATATCGTACCTCGGTAGGGACATTACGAGCAGACACGCACTCAAGTCCCGGCCTCTCAGAGTGACTGTCCGCCCCTTGCAAATATTATTAACCAGGATAATACCTTCCCCGATCATAATCTTGCAAGTCTTACCCATATATTCAGCAATGATATTGTGTCTCAGATCAAAAGAAACAGACACAAAACTATGGGTCGCCCCAGAATCAAATAAGACGAAAGCAGGGAAAGAATCTAGGAGAACATGACCTGCTACAACATCTCGTACGGGCTCTGCCTCCTCCTCGACTGCCAAAGCGAATACACTGCCCGCGGGTGCTCCCCTCTGGTGCTGGACAAAATGCTGCTGCTGGGTCTGAAGTGGAGGACCCCTCTGCTGAACCACTGGTCCTCTAGCCGGTTGTACCCTGTCCTGGCCTCCCTTGGCTGCCCGAGCAGGGCAGCCCTTCAGCTGGTGGTCGGTCCCTCCGCAGAATAGGCAAGCGCCTAACCTCCTCCGGCATACGTCTCTGCTGTGCCCCGTCTTTCTGCAGAAGGCACATTGCTGGGTCTGTCTCCGGCCCTGACCCTGATGCTGCTGGGCATGCGCCGGTGCCTGCTGAATCTGCAACAGAGGCTGCTGCTGCTGAAACGGCCTCTGTTGCTGCTGAATATTGGGACGCTTGGCCGGTCCTGCACTGGAACTCGCCCCTATAGTATCTCCGCTACTCTTCGGCTTGAGACCAAAGTCCTCCTCTGTAATCTGTGCGTCCATCAATATCTGATCGAACGTCGCGTCACGACGACCCGAGGTGCGGGTGCGCACTGCATGAATAAGTCCCCTGCGGAACTTACGAGCCTTTTGCCCCTCATTCTGGATCATATCGGGAGCGAACCTGCTAAGGTAAAATAACTCAGCTGCATACTCGTCCACCGAAGAGTTCCCCTGCACTAGACCCACGAACTAGCCCTCCAATACTGTAAGAGCCACGTCCGAAAAGAACTTCTCCTTGAAGAGCCTCCAAAAGTTCTCCCATGTCAGCCCTCTCACCGACGCATGAGGATCCGTACGGTACCATGTCAGCACAATATCGAAGAATCGGCTGCCTGCGGCCGAAACCCAAAGTGCTCTAGGAAGCTCTGCCAGCTTCATGCTCTGCTGCACATCCTCTAGCCAGTCGTCTGCATAAAGGATGCCCTCTGTGCCTGTGAATTCCCTGGAGCTCATCTTCTTAAAGTCTAATACTGTCCCCGGCCTGGACTGCTGCTGGTACGGCTGCTGGTTGGTAGGGCCCTGTACCGTACCCGGTACCACTCTTTCCACTGCTGCCAGTGCAAGCTGATGCGAGTTCTCCATACTCTGCCTCAGCATCTCGATCTGACGGTGTGATGCCTCCGACTGGCGCTGCGATGCCTCTGTCTGGGCCCGCTGTGTCTCCATCATCTGCTGAAGGAGAAGGAACATATGATGTGTATCCGTCGGTATCGGTGGTGGTGGCAGTATCTCTGGAACAACGGCCGTAACCCTCTGGGGTGGAGGTGGTAGACCTCCCTGTGCAACTGTCGAGGTCTCTGGATTAGTAGAATCACTGGGGGCAGTCTCATGAACCTCCTCCTCAGCCTAATCAGATCTCTCAGGCAAGCTACTCGATCCAGTGGCCTGCGGGTGCGTCTTCGTCATCCTGGAGATAAATTGAAACAAAAAGATCAATATGGCACAAGAGTAGATTATCAAAGAAGGATAGTTAATTTAATACAAGGTGAATAATCATGATAATCAAAAGATCAAAAATTTTCTAGGTGTGATTGAGAAACTCCTATCATGTCCTAGGTCCTACGTCCTAATTGCAGGCTCGTAATTAGTACTCTAAGTCGAGCACCATTACAAGATTGTACTAATTGCGACACTGGACCTGCGTGGGCTACCACAAAATGTGTCATGATCCGCACCCTTATGAGGTGTACGAGCACGTGGGTACGTCCAGCCTACGCCACAGTGTCGGCGGTAGAACGCTGTATATAACGTCTGTAAATACTACGACTAACAGTATAAATATACCTGTACAGTATATACTCTCTGAATGGAGGTTGACATAACAATACAGTCTCAATCACAGAATAAAACTAAGGTAGATAGCTCAGAAGGAAAGACATATGATAGATGAAAGAGTAAAATAAGTCCAGAGTCCAATACAAGCCCAGATATATACAACATCACAGGGTATCAAAATAATATATAGAAACTACAGTCTAATAAAGCTAGCTGGATCGCAGTCCAGTCAAACCTAGCTAACCTACACTACTCTGGAAGTACAAAATCTAGTGGCTCTACTATAAGGCCACGATCCATGGCTACTCCATCTAACTCGAGCCCATAATAGGTCGAGCAGTCCGCCTCAGAGTCATCTGTAATATATCATAACGGTATCCTGTCAGAAAAATGAGCAAGTACAAACACTAACAGCAGTTCCATGTGAATTGACAAGTTCTATAAGAGACAGTATAATGAACTACGAGACAAATATATATGAAGACTTGGGAACCGTTCGGAAGCTGAGTTACAACCCTTAAACCAAACAAGGACCGAGGTTGTAACTCTTCTTCCGAGCAGAACTTAGTCTCTAATCAAGATACAATGTAAAGGCTTTTAGAATATGTGAGTAACTGTATATCATGCATGGTGAGAAAGTACTGAATGTAGAACAGAACAGAATATATGACAGGAAAAGTAAATATAAAATGTGCCTCGAACATTATAGCCTAATGTGATCGGTATGGGTCAAGAATCAGGCTTCCAGCCGACCAGCTACAAGTGCGTGGACTCGGTCCGGCCTGGATGGTAAGCTATGGAGCAAGTAGTAGCACAGGTCAGACTATACCCATCGTGAGGTGAGGGTATAACTATGATACAAGTAATAACTCAAGGTGGGCATTAATCACACTATCTATAATATTCCCCATTCCCCGAATAGTATACGGATCCGGACATAGCACGTCATGACGCAGGATTCCCTAAGAGGGGAGCAAGTCCTCTTCAGGAATCGGCGTCAATACAAGTACAAGAATCAAGACCAAACAAGTACCCATATCCCAAGAAATCCAGGAATAACATCTCATGACAGGAATCCGACAATACTAGTCCGTGAACTATCGTGTCTGAGAATCAAGTAAGACACTACGACTGAATCGGATATAGCACATATCATTACAATAAAAACTATCAGTGAATGTACTCGCCTGCTGTCCTGAGCTGTAGGGTATATCAATGCTCAGAGTGGAAAATCAGAGACCTAAAGATGAGATATTGTGTGTTAATTTAGGTTTAAACAAGTTTAAGAATGATTCGCAATGAATGATATGCAATCAAGGTCAAACTAGGTCTCACTGAGTCACAGTAAGTCCTGTCAAGTCAATCTAGGTCAAATCAAGTTATATCAAGTCAATCTAAGCTAAACCAAGTCAACCCTAGGTCATACCAGTCATCACAGGTCAAAACAAGTCGAAGAAAGTCAAACGGGGTCAAGAGTTGGCCTACAGTTGACTTTTGGTCAACTGGTCAACCCTGGTCAACTTTGGTCAACTCTAGGTCAACTCTAGGTCAAACTGGTCAAATGTTGACCAACAGTTGACTTTTGGTCAACTGGTCAACTCTGGTTTGGATTTGGTCAAATCTAGACAAAGTGTTGACTCACGGTTGACTTCTGGGTAAAAAGTCAACTCTGGGTCAACCGGGGTCAAGACTAGGTCTAGGTGACTATTTCTAACTATTACCAACCTCTATAACCCATATCCAAGTCCATCTTGGACTTCGAAACTCAAATCTTGGCCGTAGGCCAATATCCTATTTTGCCCTTAAAAAGGGTAAAATTCTAGCTTAGGCAATTATCAAGTTAGCCTACCTACGCTTGGTATTTTGACCCGAGCTCCCTAGGATAGTAAGATACTAGCCTAAACATATATTACCTACCAAGATACCTAAGTAAAGTGGACATCTAGTCCATGTTACGGTCTATTGCCGGTATCTTGAATATTTCAAGATACGCAATGGTACGGCACGATACCGGCGCCCTACAACCCCGATTTCCACTCTGGAGCCTACCCGCAAAATCTAATTCACGTATTCTTGTCCCACGCCAAGTTTCAACTCATTCCGGTACTCCGAGCTCCGTTTCGCCCTCTAACTCGATCCCCTCTATTTCCTATTTTAGCTCTTCTTCCTATTCTTTTAACCTCTTCTAATTCTTTCCTTCTAACTTCTTCTTATTTTTTCCTTAATCTTCTTCTCCTATTCTCTTCTAATTTTACTATCTACCAACATATATATATATATATATATATATATATATATATATATATATATATATATATATATATATATATAAAATATATATATATATATATATATATATATATATATATATATATTTTCTTTATATATATATATATATATATATATATATATATAGATAAAGGGGGGGTTAATGGGTGAACAAGGCAACAAGGGGGGGATTGAACCTGGCAGCAGCTGCTGCCAGGGCTGCTGCTGTTACTGCAGCAAATGCTGCTGCTGTAGCTATTTCTTCTTCTTCTTCTTCTCATTTCCTTCTTCTTCCCTCCTATCTCTCCATATATATATATATATATATATATATATATATATATATATATATATATATATATATATATATATAACCATCTATTATATATATCTATGAATATATACACACAACACTCACATATCTATCTATATACATAAATACAAACCCATATCCATATACATACATACACACCCATATCCATATACATATATAAATACACACTCATATATATATATATATATATATATATATATTTATATATATATATATATATATACACACATTCAAAATATATATATATATATATATATATATATATATATATATATATATATATATACCTCGCCCCTGCTCAATCTGGTTTCTGCCGATCTCCCCAGTGTGGGTCCCCACCCTTGTGCTCTCCAGGACAAGGCCCCCCTCGTGCGCAGTTCGAGCGCTCCCCCCAGCGTCCGGTTGGCGCGCCATGTCGCGGCCCTCTCTCCCGCCACCTCCGCTGCGTCTTTTGGCCTTCATCTCCCTCGCCAGCAGACGGATCCCGAGGTCTCTCTCCCCCGCCATTCCGCGCACACCGGAGCTTCTCCCCTCCTTCCTCCTAGCCTCCCGGCACTCCTCAGGGCCTCTCTCCCTTGCCCTTTGGCGCATCCCGGGTCCGCGCCCTCGGAGGCCCCTTGCGCGGAGGCGCAGTCAGGTGCGAACCCTTCGGTTCCGCCCTCCGGCTCCGCGGCCAGCGTATCCTACACCGAGGCCCTGAGGCCGGATCGGCGGCCTCGCTCCCCAGCAGCTTCCTCAGAGATCCAACTCCCGAACATCGAATTTCCTCCCTCAGATGATGGTGATCCCATCAGGGTCCCATTCGCCGCATCAGAGATCCACTCCCTATCTTTCTCCTTTTCCAAGTCGTTCATTCTCAAATTTCGCTCCGGATGCCCGAAGATCCCATTTGTTTCAGCTGCGGTCGCAGGGTGGGGCCTCTCCGCATTCCGGGTAGCCCCGCTCGACCCCAAACACATGCTCCTCCACCTCTCTTCCGACTCGGACTTCGCGATTGCGAGGGCTAAAGGATCAGTCAGAATGGGCTCACAGATCGCTAAAGTGGTCAAATGGTCTCCTAATTTCAACCCAAAATTGGATTCCACGATCATCTCCACCTGGATCACCCTCCCCAACCTCCCCCTGGTCTGTTTCCCCGCAGCCGCCCTCAAACGAATCGCCAGCTCCTTCGGGACCTTGGTTGCCATTGCGGAAGAAACCCGCAACCTCTCCAAGTGCAACTACGCGAAGATTTGCGTGGAGCTAGACCTGTCTAACGACCCACCCAAACGCATTGAAATCGAGCTAGGAGACACATCCCACAGTCAGGAGCTGATCTACGACAACAACATTATATTCTGCAAGCACTGCCAGATGAGTGGTCATCTGCAGCAGCACTGCTTCCGCGCTCATCCCGAGCCAAAGAAGAATATCCCGCGCAACCCCCGAGCGCCCGCTGCTCAAAATCATCCCGCCACCCATACCCACAAATCGATTCCCGATCCCCCCCTCAGAGCGACAGCCTGAATCCCCTCCTTCCCCCGTCGAATGCTCCTCCCTGTCGGGATATCATCCCTTTCAATCCCTCCTCCCTCGCACTCTGTAATTCGTTTGAACTCTTATCAGACACCCCTCCAGAAGAAGCTGACACAGAGTTTAACGCTCCACCCCCCATCACCATCGGCCAACAAGATTCCTCCAAGAACAGTGGGCACTCAGACACCGACCTCTCCCAAAACACCCAAACTCATCCCAAGAGCCCCTCACCTCCCCCCCGTGGCGCCGACCTTCCCACCAAATACCCAAATAACCTCCCTCCACAATCGGAAATAGTCTCGTCGATTGACAGCGCTGAGCAGCTCGAGGTTATTCGGACAGACCCAGAACATCCGACTCCCTCTGAGGCCGATCAGACCTCTCACACCCACACCCTAACCGGCAGATTCTGGCAGGCCAAGGAAGCAGGGTTCCTAGACCGCAACAACCCTTTGTGCGCTCTGGAAGATCAGAACCTCGATCCCCTCTTGGACGCGGCCGCAGATGAGAGCAGTGTTCAAGACCGACCAATCATCGAACCGGGCAATAACGGACCAACCTCTACAACAACCAAGAGGAAAACTTCTAAGAAGAACAAAAACAAACAAAAGCAGTTGACGGCCAGGACTACCAGGTCCGCCTCGAAGCTCACCCTTCCACCCCCCCTTCCCCCTCTGATGATTAACATCATCTCCTGGAATGTCAGAGGGCTCGGCAACAAATCAACCATGAACAGAATTATCAGCCTCAAGAAGATGCACCGTATCGACCTCCTCATCATTATCGAACCAAAAATCCCGCAAAAAAGACTTAAAGCCACTCAACTAAAGCTAGGCTTCCCGCACGCTATCGCTGGCGGGAACGATATCTGGATTCTTCTGGCACAAGACTTCCAATTTGGCACCATCCAAGACTCCCCTCAAGCCCTTTCGTGCTGGGTTGAACACCCAGACCTCATGTCTCGCTCCGTCATATCTGCTGTCCATGGCAGTTGCGACATCCCCACGCGCCGTCAGCTCTGGGCAGACCTCCAAAGGATCCCTCCGATGGGTCTGCCATGGCTTTGCATCGGTGACTTCAACACGGTAGCCTGCATCGAGGAGAAGTCCGACGGACGTCCCCCCTTCAAGCAAGCTATGGATGATTTCAACGACTTCATCTTCCACGGGAACCTCACCCCCATCCCCTTCCTGGGCAGTGCTTTCACCTGGTGCAACATGCAAGATGGCCGCAGGCGTCAGTATTCACATCTCGATCGAGCGCTGATCAACGACGGATGGTCCGACATGGGCCTTATCTCCAATCTTTCCCATCTCAACTCTACTGAATCGGATCATTCCCCCCTCCTTGTCCAAGTCAGAAGCAACCAATCCGGGAACAAGAAAGCGTTCCGATTCCTCAACTTTTGGCGACATCACCCTCAATTTCAGAACATTGTTGCTTCGGCTTGGAACTCCGTTTCGGACATTGACCCCATGTCCCGAATGGCGTCCAAGCTCAAAGCCACTCGGAAGGCCCTATCGTCTTGGAGCAAAGAGGCATACGGCGACATCTTCCAGGCCATTCGCGAGGCGGAGGACGACGTCACTCGAGCGGAGGCCACCCTCACCATCGCTAACTCCCCGGAGAACCGCTCATCCCTAAACCTAGCCAGAGCTATTCTCAAATCTAGGCTGAAAGTGGAAAATGAATTCTGGAAACAAAAATCCAGATTGACCTGGGACACCGTTGGTGACCGCAACTCCAAGTTCTTCCATGCTTGCGTCAGGGGTCACAGGAACAAATTAAAATTACACAGGATCCTAGACGACAATGGCGACCTTATCGAAGACCAGGCTGGGATCCAGGTCGCAGCCGTGAATTTCTTCTCCAACCTATTCTCTAAGGAGCGGGTCGAGAAGGACGATACCCTTTTGTCAGTCATCCCCCCCCCCCTCATTACTGAGCATGACAACGAGACTTTGCTGGCTGCCATTGATGAGGCAGAAGTCAAAGCCGCTATCTGGTCCATTAACGAGCACAGTGCTCCGGGGCCTGACGGCTTCAACGGTGTCTTCTTCAGAGATTGCTGGGACATCATTAAAAAAGACCTGGTAGAAGCAACCATCGCTTTTTTTCAAGGGGCCAGATATCCTAACTCCATCTCCTGCGCCAACATCATCCTTATCCCAAAAAAAGAAAATCCGGAATCCTTCAAAGATTTCTGCCCGATCAGCCTCTGCACCTTCACCAACAAGATCATATCCAAGATCATCGCCAATCGGATGTCCGATCTCCTCCCCAAGATCATTTTCGAGGAGCAGAGCGGATTCGTTAGAGGTCGCAATATCACTGACAACATCCTTCTTGCGCAAGAGATGATCACTTGCATGAAATTCCCATCGAGGGAAGGAAACGTCGCCATCAAACTTGACATGGAGAAAGCATATGACCGCCTAGACTGGCAATTCATGATCTGGGTGCTCAGGGCCTTTGGCTTCTCCGAAACATGGATCGATATCGTCTTCAGATCAATCAACAATGCGTGGTTCTCCACCGTGATCAACGGTCAGGCGACGGGTTTCTTCCGATCTACCCGCGGGGTGAGACAGGGAGACCCTCTCTCTTCTTCCATCTTCATCATAGCGGCCGAAGCCCTCAGCAGAAGCCTCAACAGAATGCCCGGCACGCCCGGTTTTAATCACTTCCACACAACCACTGGCTGCCCTCTTATCACTCACCTGGCTTATGCGGACGATATTCTCATCTTTTCCTCTGGAGACATCGGTTCGATTGAGGTCGTTATGAGCACGATTGCCAGATACACCAGATGTTCGGGTCAGCGTGTTAACAACAACAAGAGCGTCATCTACACTCATCACAAAGCAGATAGAACGCACTCCACCCGGCTCGCCAACAAGACTGCTTTCAGTACGGCTTATCCCCCCTTCACTTACCTCGGCTGCCCGCTGGTGTACGGCAGGGCCAACTCTGGTATTTACGATCACCTTGCTGACAAGATCTGCAAACTCATTTCCGGTTGGCACAACGCTACCCTATCCCCTGGAGGTAAAACGATTCTCATAAAACACATTTTATCGTCCATCCCAATGTACATTCTGGCCGTCTGCTCCCCCCCTAAGAAGGTGCTCCTCTCTATCGAATCCCTCTTCGCCAAGTTCTTCTGGGGTCAGAGCGACCGCATGGACAAACATCACTGGGCCGGTTGGGAGACGATGGCCAAGCCCACAGGAGAAGGCGGTCTAGGCTTCTGCAGACTTGTCCACATCGTCGAAGCTTCCTCCTTAAAACTTTGGTGGAAGTTACGCACTGAGACCTCCTTATGGACGAAATTCATGACAGCCAGATACGCCAGATTATCCCATCTTACGGAGGCTACTCCTAACAACAGATCCTCGTCTTCTTGGCGCCGCATCACCCGGGGCCGTTCCACCGCCGAACCTCTGATCCGGCTCCAGTTGGGGGACGGCAGATCCCTGGCCTGTCGGGAGAGGTGGTTAGGAGAAGATATCGTTCAGCCCAACACCCTCACTCCGCAAGGGTGCACCATCAGAGACCTTTGGGATGGCAGTCCCGACTGGAACTGGAGGAAGGTCAGAGATTGGCTTGGTCATCCGGCGGCCAACAGCCTTCGTGCTGCGAATTTGCGAATCTCCGATACGCCCGACATTTGGAGATGGTCCCCTAACCCCAGCGGGTCATTCAGTTTGGCTTCCGCCAGACGCATTGCCAGAGGCAGTGGGATTCCGAACATGATTCTCGCCAACTTTTGGCAGACTTGCATCCCCATCAAATGGTCCATTCTCATCTGGCGCGCTCTTAGACGCAAGATTCCGACGGATGATATCATCAGATCTTTTGCATTCAGCCTTGCCTCCAGTTGCCACTGCTGCAAGGAGCACAATATGGAATCCGTCGAGCATGTCTTTCTTTTGGGAGAGCTGGCCGCAGACATGTGGGCTGAACTTCATCAGAGGCTTAGTATGGTTCAACCGTCCGGGGGCTTCTACGATCTCTTGGCCTCCTGGTCCCGCTCCTACGGGCATCAGATCGTAGCAGCCGCAGGCATTTGTGTTCTTTGGAAGAACAGGAACAAGTTCCGTTACGAAGGACACCAGCTTCCCCCTGCCCAGCTTTTCAGAGAAGTCACTAGACAATGCTTCAAAGTGAGGAGGCGCTGCTCTCACGTCTCCAACTTGTTCTGGGAGACCCTGGCCTAGGACGCTTCGTCCACCCTGCTTGTTGGGTTGCGTGTTTACTCCGCACCTTTTGTTTTTGGTTTTTAGGCCGCTTCCGCGCGCTTTCTTGTATAGGCTTCGGCATTTTGCACCTATGTGATCAATAAAGCATGCTTTCCTTAAAAAAAAAAAAAAAAAAAAAAATATATATATATATATATATATATATATATATATATATATATATATAATACAACACACACACACCCTCACACAACACAAACACACACTCTCTCACCACTCTCATGACACCCATACCACTCTCACAACACCACCATCCTCATGACACTAAATTTATATCAATATATACACACACATAAATACACATGTATATATATATATATATATATATATATATATATATATATATATATATATATATATATATATATATATATATATATACCACTCTCAAAAGGATTAAACCCTAATAAATCCTTAACCTATTTTTCTAGGAAAATCCTAAAAATTTGTGGGCAAATGGTGGAGAATGAGCTCCTCTCCATTTATTGTGTGGGAGATGAATGCAAATGAGTAATAAATTGGGAATTAAAGGCATACCTAGATTAGGTTGGTTGGAGGAAGAAAGACTTGAAGGGAATTGAATTTGAAAGAGAGAGAGAGAGAGAGAGAGAGAGAGAGAGAGAGTTGCTTAGTGGAGAAGAAAGAGGGGGGGGGAGCTCTCCTTCATGGCCGGCCAAGCATGGGTGCGTAGGGGCACTTGGAGGACTAGTCCAAACTCCTAAACCCTAAAGTTTAGTGTGGTAGGCCATGGTTAGCTAACATGCTAATTACGGCTCAAGTCGAAATTCACCGGGGTCCCGAATTAACTCGGAATGCGGTGAAATTCGAACCTGACTCCTATAATAATTAAATAATAATATTCATGAAATAAAATTTCCAAAAATATTATAAAATGGAAAATTACCATTTTACCCCTAACTGGGAAAAGTGAGGGTGACACCTATATTTAGAGTCTAACTGAATTAATAGAAACGTTGAGAAAACAACCTTTGGTTATTGCCTACTTGCCCTTTTTAGTCACTACATAGATTTTGCCAAGTCCATCTATACCACAGGTTTGTTACTTAGAATGTCACTACACTTCTCTTGTTTTATACTTGTAATACTCTATTTATTCAACCATACCCTGTTTTTAGAATTATGGCAACTGGGTACAGGGGACTTTCTTCTATCTGTGCACACTAGTGCACAGGTTGAACTAACTAGTACAAGGGCAATTTCCTTTCCCTTATAACAGGACCTTCTCATTTACACCTACAGTTGTTTGTAAGGCTTTCCCTTTTCATATGTATGCAAAGGTGTAAATAGCTGATGCTGTAGTAGCATATGAAGTTTACCCCACCCTCTCATATTATCTAATTCCTTTCAATAGCAGCCAATAGTTGCTGCCACACTACTGTAATCCCTACTGATTCGTCTGCTTTGGCCTTATATTTAGCCTATATCCCGGTTACCCTTGTTTCTTGCCATCAGTTACTCCTACTGCTCTTCATTTCCCCACTGTAGCACCCTGCGGTTTGGTCTATTGGTTGATACAGCTATTATCTGCCCTGGGTATGGCTAGTGACAAGACCTACATATTCAATTTCCTGCACCTGTACCCTATACTTACCACCAGGTTTGTAATGGTCCTAATATTATTCTCAGTTATGTTATTACCATTGTCACATCTTATAGTCTCAATGCCAGAAGTAGGCTAAGAAACAACAGTAGTAGCACTAGCCAGATAACTTATCAATTTAGCCTAAGGTGCCAGGCTTCAGGTTCAGTCCTAGGCTATGGGTCCAAGTCTTCCTCATACTCCTATACCCTGGCCATACCTGTCTGGTATTTTCCTTCCTTTTTATCTGATGTATCTCACCTAGTTGATACCTATTCCCTAGTATCCCTGTCTTAGTGCATTCTGAACACAATTGCTTAGTAAAGGAAACCTGACCACAAACCATTTTCCTCATTACTCACATGACTTGATATTCAAGTCCCTTCATATCAGTCTCTTGACTGATGCCCAACTCACAACCTGCGGTCAAGTCTCCTGTACAGGCACTGATATAGAGTATCTATAGTAAATATTGGTATAGTAGTACTAAGTGCACTAGCTCTCTTACCTATATTGCTACAATATAGGGCAACATGAAGAACATGGTGTACATAAATATATATATATGTTATCCATATGTAGCCACAACTACTCGAGCCCTTACTGTATATGTAGGAATCTAATACTTGTTCCTAAATACTGGTACACCTTAGTACATTAAGACATTCTCCACCTTCCTGGATACTTAATTTACATGCAAATGTTCCAAGTGCCTATGAAAAGCAACCTACTCACACATGAAACTCCTCATTCCTGATACCCAGTTGTCACCTCTGTTCAGTTGGACTGGGACCGAGCAGGTTGCTGCTTGGCATGGCATAAAATATTAAAAACTCTTGCTAAGGGTCTGAGCCTCACTTGGATGAGTTATCCAGTTCACCCGTACTTGAACCAGGGCTGCTTATAGGCAAAATGAATAAAGGGTCTGACTTCAGAACTTCCAGGCCTGACCATCAGTCCATGTGTGGGCTGATATCTAAATAAGGGCTAAGCAAGTTCAAGAGTTTTGAATCAAAGTAGTATGGGCTGGATACTATGGATATGGTGTTGATATGGTCATGGATGTACTCGGATTGAACTAACCAATATGCTACCCAAACTGAAACTCACTCCATGAACCCCAAGTGTTCTGATACCACTAACCCCGGGTACTTAACACCTATTTTTGGGTATAGCCAATGGCTTAGGCCAATACTCCTCCATACAGGTATGTCCAATGGCTAAGTCCCTGCTACACAACCATTTCCAGAGCCTCTACATATTTCTTAACTGAAATAATAAAGTCCAATCAAGGACTGATACAAATGTAGATTGTAGGAAAACTGAATACCATCATTTCTAGTGTGGTGCCTGCAATAATGTTATCGAATTTGATTATTGAGGATAGAAAAAGCTGATACATGAGCTATGGGCTAATCTATGGTCATGCGGCTTAAAACCTAGCTAACTAATATGTGTTTGATTGATTGGGTATTAGCACATACCTATCTACCTTCCCCAACTTCTTATTTATAGCTTAATCATACGAGAATTATGCAGGCATGGGTGCACTGGTTTAACATCTACGCCTAATTCATCGATAAGGTACATGGGTTGGTATGAACATGCTACCACCCTTTCACCATCTAGGTCTGCCAGGAAAACAGAACAGTGGCATACGACACAGGTACATGGGTTGGTACCTATACTGAATTCCTTGGTTGCAATTGACTTGAGATACTTAAGGGTTATAGTCTGATGCTCTCCACCCCATTGCTACTCAATCCCAGGTTCCATCTAGTTCCTTTTAGGCATTAACACAACCACCTGGGACTATCAACTGGTGTATACATTATTAATTGTGGGAAAAAACTTGCAATTTGATCTACAGGGGTAATGAATTACCTGCTTTAAGAGGTTGGATGCCCTGTTCTTGCCGCACCTTCCTCGTGGAGTTCCTTCTCTTAATCAATTGGCGCAAGAAAGAATATTTAGGGTTTTGGGGAGAGGAAATTGACCAAACCTTTACATACATATATATACACAAGGTTTTGATAATATCGTATTTGGTTTTGGGTTGAATTGAGATCATGCTAAGGGTTTTAAGCGATCACATTAATATCCCAACCTGTTTGGTCGGACAAAGGATCTGATTTCAAAAGATTTGGCTGTTAGTAAGGAATTTAAACATGGAGTTTTTACACTAAGGCCCCTGGCCTAATTAATATTCTACTGGAGTTCTTTGCCTATTAGTATTTGGTATATATATACATATATATATATATATATATATATATATATATATATATATATATATATATATATATATATATATATATTTTATATATATATATATATATATATATATATATATATACAATCGAATATATATATATATATATATATATATATATATATATATATATATTCGATTGTATATATATATATTAAAAATATATATATATATATATATATATATATATATATATATATATATATATATATATATATATATATACACAATCAAAATTGAAAGCAATCATAAAAATTATAAAAAAAAATTATAGTACCAATATTTGGTCCAAGGGCTCACAAGTTGGGACTTTGGAGACTAACCTAGATGTTGACCCTAGCTATGGTGACTTGATTAGCATGATGAGACCCTAGTCTAACTTAAGTCAACCTAATTTTAGTCATTTAGAATCTAATTTGAAATAGGAGAATAATGAATAGGTTCAATGACTTGAGACTCATGAATTGATTCCATGACTAATGCAACTTGGTCCATAGCCCATTAGACTAAACCCTAACCCTAATTTACACTCACTATGGCCGGACACCTAGGGTTTCCCTCCCTATAAAATCTCTCTTTATTTGGTTCTTGCCTATTTTGTATTGAATCAACACTTAGAAAAAGAAAGGTATGACCATTCTTCCCCAATCCATAGTTATTCCATTTTAATTCCTTTTTGACTCTAGTTTCTTGCATTAGAGTATAATACTCCTCTATTTTCTATTTATGGAGAGTAATCCCAGCTTTTGAACAATTTGGGGATTTGAGCTAGCAAGGAGGAATACTCTATTTTGGGGCTTTTCTTGCCATTGGACACCTATAGGTAAACTCCTCAAATTATGTTATGATTCTGATTTCTTTGCATCCTAGCCTAGATCTAGGTTTCCCTAGCTGTCCCTCAATTTTGGTTAGAAATCGTGTCCATTTGGTGTCCGTATCGGACACGTGTCAATGTGTATGTGCAAGTGTTTGATAGAATGACACTTAGGAATGGATTTTCATATTTTGCTAAACTAATTACATGAATTTGTAGATCTATATGTGTATATTAAATTTTGTGAAGATTGAGTTGGTTTTCATGTCAATTTTGTGTCCAAAAGTGAAATGGACACGCTGTAGTGCCCTGTCCCTACATCGTGCCCCGTTGTTCGTCCACGGGGTGCGCGAGAAAGGAACACTGTCGCTATCGACTCGGACGGGACCGGTAGGTCGGGATCGATCGAATCGATCGAATGGGAACGGTTGAATTAAGATCCATTCCCCGTTATGGAATGGCTTCTTCGGAACCAAGTTCCATATTTAGCGGGCTGCGCCTCAAGGATTGACTCTGCGGCTGAGTCGGGAGAGACCTCCCGTTGCTCTGCTTTTCACGCCGCTTGCGTTAGTTTTGGCTTTATTTTCTGAAATCGTTTTCGTAAATATTTTCGATGGTTTTCATGGCTTACGTTTCGAACTTCGCATTCGTATCAAAATTCCTTGAATAACACAGTGTTCTAATCGGTTGCTTGTGCGATTTCAGGTGATCGTGTAGGCAACGTCTAGCACGGCCAACCAGTTTCTCGCCTCAAGTAAATACTAAGGTAAGTGGCTGACCCTTCTCTCCTCGACCCTCTTCTCTAATACATTATCAATACTAGACATGTGCTATGCTAGATGTAATGCAACGACATGAATGATATTCCGATGAACGGTCATACGACGTCCCACGAATACGATCTATACAGATGCTTGTCATATAATACTATCGTGCTTGCAATTATCAAATCATATAGAACCGTGCTAAGGAAGGATAAATCGATTAAAATGAATGTCGCAACGATACTATAAGTTGTGCCTTGAAATAACAAATTAACTTAGCACGGTCATGGACAACTTCTCGACAAGGGTGATTGTTTCTTCGGACGGTATCCCGAGGCCACGGGACCGTTCCGGCCTAGGAAGAAACACGGATAGCTGTGCCGGATGCATGCCACGGTAGGCAGTGGCTTTCAACGGGGCTCGCTACCCGCGCTGAAGGACCTCTGTCTACCAAGCTATATGTCCAGGATGGCTTGTCGTGCCAGTGACCTTTACGAACGCACTCAATTACATATTGTTATTATCAACATGACAGGGAAGAACATGGTAAGTTTACGCTACGACGGCACGTTCTGCCGGGGGTAAGATCTATCGTCATTATACGGTTGTGCCTTCAATTATAAGTTGAATTGAGTAGGATGGCTAGAAACTTTAGTAAATAATTGCTTGCATGCTCACTTAAATTCTTCCACAAATAAGAGCACGGGATTTAAATTGCCACGCACCAGCACAAAGTGTAAAGTGCTGACCCTCGCTCTCAAAAGGTACTCGGGACCAGGATAGCGTGCCAAGGAACTGAAGGCGACGCCCCTTTCTTTTGAAGCCTTGCTAGAGCGAAGGCTAGCTCTGCAACATTTTAATGACTCCAACCCAACTGCATCATGAGTCACAAACTTTCGCCGATCCCAGGTCTTAGAGAGTCGTTTTGATGTTTGTAAAAAGGGATGTAAATGTATAGAATGGCTATCTCATCAATGTCGGTTGTAAGCCCGCGAGGCCTCTTTTGTAATCGAGTCTGTAACCTACTTGTTATCAATGAAAATGCAAGTTTCCTTTTCTAAATGAATGTGTTCGATTTCTCTGCGTACTCTTAAATATGCTGTTGTTTTGGATAACCTTATGAACCGCCTTGTGCAAGCGCAACTTAGGCTTGCACGGCATCACGCCCGGGGGACGACTATCGATTCTACCGAATCGAGGCATGACATAATGGTATCAGAGTACGGCTTTACATCTTTGGCCTCCAGTGTCGAGTTTTAGTCTCAAAATCGTTGGTCTCGTGTCGATGAGATATGTCGTTCCATACAAGTGAGCCGTAATAAGTTTTGTGACTAATGTATTTTGCCTTCAAAAATCCCAGAAGGCACGTCGGTGAACGTGGAGGCGAACGAAAAAAGTGCTTCGAGCGACTCGAGTAGCTCGAGGCCCGGACCCTCAAACGATGCCATAGAGCAGATGTTGCACATGCTGGAAGCGCAACAACGATAAGCTGAGAAGAGTCAACGCCAGAATGAGCAACATCGACGGCAGACGGAGGCACGTCAAACTCAGTTCGAGGCCCGATTCGAAGCACAATTCAAGTTGCAGCAGAAGCAGCTTGACACTCTCCAGCAGATCATTCAGACGGTAGTGGCCAACAACAACAACTTCGCGACGACTCCTGCCGTGACCGAGCCTGCGGCCAGACAAAGTAAAGTCAAACCGAAGGCACCCGATCCTACACATGCAGCACCGAGAAGTTCCAACTTCGACGTGTTAAAATTCACAAAGAGTTGTCGTACTTCCTTCAACGGCACGGAAGACTCCTCCTTAGCGATCGACTGGTTGGAGGAACTGGAAGACAAGTTCGAACTTCTGGGTGTCGAAGAGTCCAAAAAAGTCGTATGCGCTCAACTTCTACTCTGGTCGAACGCGCACGATTGGTGGGCCGTGCAAAAGCGAGCGATCAGACGCAACGACGAGACAGCGGCAATTTCTTGGGCCATCTTCCGTGAGGCGTTCGAGATCGAGTACCTCCCCGAAGCCGTTCGACAAGAGAAGAAAAATGAATTCATGCAGCTAAGGCAAGAGAATATGACGGTACGGCAGTATGCGGTAAAGTTCAACAAGTTAGCCAAGTTTGCTGGAGAATTCCTGCCCTCCCTGGCGAGTCGTACTCGACGGTTCGAAGTGGGTCTACGACCATCCATCTACGCCCACGTGTCCGTTCCACAATACAAAACGATGGAGGAGTCTCTCAACCACACCCTCCGCCTTGAACGCCAATATCCTCCAGGTGCTGCCGGCGCTGTGCATACCTACAATCACAAACGCCCTAGCCACGCGGGAGAAAACAATGTGACCAAGCTTCCGAACAACGGGCACCAGGGCGGACAACAGGTGCGGAACCAGGGACCTTACTGCACAAAATACAACCGGAACGGACATATCGCCGTCGACTGTGAAGTTCAAAATGGCGGATGTTTCATTTACAGAAAAAGTGGTCACTTTTATGGAGATTGCCCGAAGCGTAGAAGAAACAACTTGGACGCGCCTCAGCATCCACAGCACCGTCCGGGGAATCAAGTTTCGGTGCCTCGAGCACCTCAAACCGTACCACAAAATGGCCAAGACCGTCGCCCCAATGCCCCGGGCCGCGTCTATGCCATGACTCGAGATGAAGTTCTTGCGTCAGATACGATCGTGACAGGTATACTTAGTTTCAATAATGTGCCTGCTCATGTACTATTTGATTCAGGTGCTTCGCATAGTTTTATATCGGCGGACTTTGCCGCCGAGCACAAATTTTTGATAATATCACTAGATCTCGACCTTAGCGTGAGCACACCTTCGGGCACACCGATACTCACTAATTTAGCCTGCGCCGACGGGATTATCTGTATCGGCGGTCAAAAGATCGGTCTTGACGTGATAGTCCTAGACATGAAGGACTTCGATATCATTCTGGGAATGGATTGGCTTGGGCCGTGCAACGCAACCATAGACTACTCTAGAAAGACGGTCACCTTCCGTATTCCAGGAGTGCCTGAATTCTGCTTTTCGTGTGGTGAGGCGTCATCGACCTGTACGCTGATTTCGGCGATTTCTGCTCGGAGGATGCTGTATTCCAGGTGCGAAGGCTACTTGGCGTCCGTCCGAGACATGCGACAGGATGGTACAAACGCGGGCCAGACCGACGTTGTGGCAGAATTCCTCGATGTGTTCCCGGACGAGCTACCCGGCATGCCCCCCGATCGAGAAATCGAGTTCAGCATTGATACATTTCTCGATACTCGACCGATTTCCAAGGCCCCGTACAGAATGGCTCCCGCCGAGCTGAAGGAACTCAAGGTCCAGTTACAAGAGTTACTCGATAAAGGGTTTATTCGGCCTAGTGTTTCACCGTAGGGAGCGCCCATATTGTTCGTGAAGAAGAAGGATGGGTCCATGCGTCTGTGCGTCGATTACCGAGAGCTAAACAAGGCCACCATCCGAAACAAGTACCCATTGCCCTGCATAGATGACTTATTCGATCAACTGCAAGGCGCCTCGGTATTTTTGAAGATTGATCTCCGTTCAGGCTATCATCAACTCAAGATCAAGTCAGACGACGTGCAAAAGTCCACCTTTCGCACTCGATACGGCCACTACGAGTTCCTGGTGATGCCATTCGGCCTGACGAACGCTCCTGCCGCCTTCATGGATCTGATGAATCGGGTATTTCGACCCTTCCTTGATAAATTTGTGGTAGTCTTTATTGATGATATTCTCGTCTACTCGAAGGACAGGGCGCAGCATGCAGAACATCTACGGGCCGTGCTCCAGACACTTCGAGAACATGAGTTGTACGCGAAGCATAGTAAGTACGAATTTTGGCTAAGCAGCGTATCCTTTCTTGGTCACATCATTTCGTCCGAAGGCATTGCAGTCGACCCAAAGAAAGTGGAAGCTGTTGCTGATTGGAAGCGGCCTGCGTCTGCTAGTGAGATTCGAAGCTTTCTTGGTTTGGTGGGATACTATCGATGCTTCGTGAAAGACTTCGCAAAGATTGCATCGCCACTGACTCGCCTCACTCAAAAGGGAGTCGTGTATGAGTGGTCGGATGACTGTGAAGCTTCATTCCATGAGCTAAAACAGCGACTAATTTTGGCACCTATACTCGCACTTCCGGATGGGCCAGCGGGTTTTCAGATATTCAGCGATGCTTCAGGCCAGGGCTTGGGATGTGTGCTCATGCAGCGAAACAAGGTGATATCCTTCGCCTCGAGACAGTTAAAGCCGCACGAGAAGAACTATCCTACGCACGACTTGGAGTTAGCGGCGATTGTGTTCGCGTTGAAATTGTGGCGTCACTACCTATATGGTGTGGCATGCGCGATCTATACCGACCACAAGAGCCTCAAGTATCACTTCACTCAGAAGGAATTGAACTTGCGACAGAGGCGCTGGCTCGAACTGATCAAAGACTATGACTTGATGATCGACTACACTCCGGGCAAGGGAAATATTGGGGTGGACGCTCTGAGTCGAAAATACCTTGCCTCGCTATCCATCAACCGCAGACTACTACAAGATCTAGAAGAAATGGGCATCGGTCTCCGGGTGTGATTCAGGGATATACGGTTGGCGCAGCTGCAGTTAGAGCCAAGTTTGCTGGAAAAGATCATGGCCGCTCAGAAGGATGATCCGTACCTGAAGAAAATGCGCGAGTGAATTTTGACAGGTAGTGCGACCGACTTTGCGGAAGATAAGACCGGCGTACTGAGAATGAATGGCCAACTATGTATTCCGGATGATTCAGAACTACGAAAGGAGATAATAACGGAGGCACATTGTGCGAAATATACCTTACCTCCAGGCAGTACCAAGATGTATAAGGACCTCTGCACGACCTTCTGGTGGCACGGGATGAAGAGAGATGTGGCGCTCTTCGTGTCGCAATGCATGGCCTGTCAGCAGGTGAAAGCTGAGCATCAGCGACCGGGCGAGGAGATGCAGAACCTCGCTATTCCCGAGTGGAAGTAGGATCACGTCACTATGGATTTTATTGTTGGCCTGCCGAAGATACCACGGGGAACGGCACCATCTGGGTCTTCGTCGATCGACTAACCAAGTCAGCACACTTTATCGCCATAAAAGTTACTTGGAGCGTTGATCGCCTGGCGCAGATTTATCTTGACGAGATAGTACGGCTGCACGGAGTTCCAGTATCCATTATCTCTGATCGGGATTCACGGTTCATGTCGCGATTCTGGAGTAGCCTTCAGTCACCGCTGGGTACCAAGTTGCAGTTCAGCTCAGCTTACCATCCTCAGACCGACGACTAAACCGAGCGCGTTAATCAGATTCTCGAAGACATGCTACGGCTCTGCGCAATTGACTTCAAATCAAGCTGGGACGTCCACCTACCGCTGGCAGAATTTGTATACAACAATAGCTACCAATCCAGCATCCAAATGGCACCGTATGAAGCTTTGTACGACCGAAAGTGTAGATCGCCCATTTGCTGGGATAAAGTCGGGGAACGGCAGATACTCGACCCGGAGCTGGTGGAACAGACTGTAGAAAAGTCAAGCTAATTCGGGAAAGACTGAAAATTGCACAGAGTCGGCAAAAGAGCTACGCCGACACCCATCGAAGACCGCTTGAGTTCCAGGTGGGCGATCATGTATTCCTGAAGGTGTCGCCCATGCGAGGAGTTACTCGGTTCGACGCGAAGGGAAAGCTGAGTCCGAGATTCGTTGGGCCGTTCAAAATACTCGAGCGGGTCGCCCCAGTGGCCTATAAAATTGCCCTACCGCCGGTGCTTGAAGGTGTGCACAATGTCTTCTACGTCTCCCAGCTGTGGAAGTACGTACAAGACCCTAGCCACGTGGTAGATTTTGTCCAGCTGGAGCTAAAGTCCGACTTATCCTACGTTGAAGAGCCCGTTCTAATTTTAGAACGCAAGGATAAGCTGCTGCGAAATAGGGCGATCCCTCTCGTCCGTGTACTCTGGAGGAACCATGCGGCAGAAGAGTCGACATGGGAACTCGAGTCAGAGATGAACGAAAAGTTTCCTTCATTATTTTCATAGAGGTAGGTTTTGTTCTTAAGTTTCGAGGACAAAACTTTTTCTTAGTTGGTTATGGTGTAGTGCCCCGTCCCTACATCGTGCCCCGTTGTTCGTCCACGGGGTGCACGAGAAAGGAACACTGTCGCTATCGACTCGGTCGGGACCGATCGAATCGATCGAACGGGAACGGTTGAATTAAGATCCATTCCCCGTTATGGAATGGCTTTTTCGGAACCAAGTCCCATATTCAGCGGGCTGTGCCTCAAGGATTGACTCTGCGGCTGAGTCGGGAGAGACCTTCCGTTGCTCTGCTTTTTACGCCGCTTGCGTTGGTTTTGGCTTTGTTTTCTGAATGCGTTTTCATGAATGTTTTCGATGGTTTTCATGGCTTACGTTTCGAACTTCGCATTCGTATCAAAATTCTTTGAATAACACAGTGTTCTAATCGGTTGCTTGTGCGATTTCAGGTGATCGCGTAGGCAACGACTGGCGTGGCCAACCAGTTTCTCGCCTCAAGTAAATACTAAGGTGAGTGGCTGACCCTTCTCCCCTCGACCCTCTTCTCTAATATATTATCAATATTAGACATGTGCTATGCTAGATGTAATGCAACGACATGAATGATATTCCGATGAACGGTCACACGACGTCCCACGAACACGATCTATACAGATGCTTGTCATATAATACTATCGTGCTTGCAATTATCAAATCATATAGAACCGTTCTAAGGAAGGATGAATCGATTAAAATGAATGTCGCAACGATACTATAAGTTGTGCCTTGAAATAACAAATTAACTTAGCACGGTCATGGACAACTTTTCGACAAGGGCGATTGTTTCTTCGGACGGTATCCCGAGGCCACGGGACCGTTCCAGCCTAGGAAGAAACACGGATAGCTGTGCCGGATGCATGCCACAGTAGGCAGTATGTGGCTTTCAACGGGGCTCGCTACCCGCGCTGAAGGACCTCTGTCTACCAAGCTATATGTCCAGGATGGCTTGTCGTGCCAGTGACCTTCACGAACGCACTCAATTACGTATTGTTATTATCAACATGACAGGGAAGAACATGGTAAGTTTACGCTACGATGGCACGTTCTGCCGTGGGTAAGATCTATCGTCATTATACGGTTGTGCCTTCAATTATAAGTTGAATTGAGTAGGATGGCTAGAAACTTCAGTAAATAATTGCTTGCACGCTCACTTAAATTCTTTCACAAATGAGAGCACGAGATTTAAATTGCCACGCACCAGCACAAAGTGTAAAGTGCTCACCCTCGCTCTCAACAGGTACTCAGGACCAGGATAGCGTGCGAAGGAACTGAAGGCGACACTCCTTTCTTTTGAAGCCTTGCTAGAGCGAAGGCCAGCTCTGCAATATTTTGAAGACTCCAACCCAACTGCATCATGAGTCACAAACTCTCGCCGATCCCAGGTCTTAGAGAGTCGTTTTGATGTTTGTAAAAAGGGATATAAATGTATAGAATGGCTATCTCATCGATGTCGGTTGTAAGCCCGCGAGGCCTCTTTTGTAATCGAGTCTGTAACCTACTTATTATCAATAAAAATGCAAGTTTCCTTTTCTAAATGAATGTGTTCAATTTCTCTGCGTACTCTTAAATATGCTGTTATTTCGGATAACCTTATGAACCGCCTTGTGCAAGCCCAACTTAGGCTTGCACGCCATCACGCCCGGGGGACGACTATCGATTCTACCAAATCGGGGAGTGACACACGCTGCACCGGGACTCGGTCGGGTATCCTGCTGCCCGTGTCCGATTTCTCCATGGACGCAGCACGAGATGGCACAAAATTGATATGCACGTAGGGGAGATGACTGACAGGTGGGGTATAGAGTTTCATCGAGTTTTATTGGGTGGTTCGTGAGTTATCGAGGCTGTACGGATTTGTGTTGTCAGTGCACAGCCAACTTTAGGCCACCGTCACAGACTTTGTGTCATGACACGTACCCGCTTTTTCGGATACGAGACGTGTCCAAGCCAGCCTACGCCGCAGAGTCGGCGGTAGAACGCTGTCAAGCCTGCAAGAAATTGTAAATGCTCAAAGTAAACTTTATTGCTCATTCACATTTCTAAATTTATTACAACATTTACAAGATTTATATTTGAAGAAAAATACAATGTCTCACTGTTAATAAAAATGATACAACTGCTATCTATTTCTACGTTTCTGTCTGCATGTATACCCGTATCTCCTAAAGCTAAGTGAAGCCACAGCTACCTGAAAAATGTTGGTTTCCAGTCAGAAATGGAACAAGTACACAAACCGACGGCAATGCGAAAAACACAATAGAATTAACAAGACATGAAAATAACATATGAGATATGAAAGCTAAAAAGTAACACAATAAAAGACAACAATCTAGGTGGTTTGAAATATCCGTTTCGACATGTGAACGACTAGGAGGTAAATCCAGCACCCTGCACGTGTCGTGTGCAGCTGCTATCAGGCAAGAATAGACATTTTGGGGATATTTCTGGGCAGTCCACATGTCTACAAAGATATTTTCCCTCCCGACTACTCCGTGTGACGAGCGTGTCAACAAGCAGCAAGATATATGTATAAACATGAAATGAAAAGACTACTATGAATCGAAAGCAATCAGAAAGGGTACTTGTCTGTGTTCCTTAGTTGGTGAAACCGATACTACCATTGCGTCCAGAATAGGCCGATTGACTAATGTTGATATGCAAAAAGTTAGGATTTGTAAGAATTAGGGACACACGATTAACCACGATTTAATATTGATCTAATCTAATACAAAAAAGAAAATTCTTAATAAAATTTATATAATAATATTTTAGAAATACTCGTTAGGTAAAACCTTTTGAAAATATTCCAATCATAAGGTTCAAAAGTTTGTAGGAAGAAAAAAATTCAATAGACCATCTGTTTTATACAAGGACTAAATATACACCTTTAAAAATATTTATATATCAAAATAATATATTTATCATAACCATGAACATATATAAACAAGTCCAATTTGATATATCCTAAAAATCCAAAAATACAATAGGCCTAAACCCTTATAAATCTTATTTGTCAATTATTAAGCCTAAGTCTAATGGACCTATAGGGCCCAAGCCCATAATAATGTATATATATTCTGTTAAGGAAACATCTATATATATTTAGTCCAAATAGTTATAATAAAACAATTTTATAGTATAAGAATTATTAAAGTCCGAAAATAAATACAACAAGTATTATCGTCTATAGTATAGTGCTCACTAATTGTACAAAAGTCCTTAATCCAAGGAGGCCCAAAAATACAACACCTCTTTTTATGATTGTAAATAAGAACCAGCCCTTATTAAATATTTAACATAAAATATCAATCCAAAACTTTATTCATCTGATAATCAATTTATTTTAGAAGCTCAACCATATGGAGGCCCATATATGATATTAATTACAATATAAAACCGAACTATATATATAGGCCCAAGTTAATATTATAGCCCAAAATATTTATAACTAAATATTAGATAGGTTATAGGGCTAAAGCCCAAAATATTTAAATCTCAATAAATTTCTTACACTCTTATATGTATAAACCAGCCCCAAATCTATTACTCCCATTATGTAGAAGCCCAGAGGCAAGAATCCATTTTTAGGGGCCCAAAACTACTACTATTGCTAACAACATATATAGAAAAAAAAGTAAATAGAAAACTTAATTAATACAAACCCCATTTTCCCAAACTTCTCTCTCCAGGAGAGAAGTAACATTAGAGGAAACAATTGAAGAGGAAGAAGGAGAGTATAGGAACTCACTAGAGGAGGGAGGCGGAGAGGGATGTCCCCGAGCGTCTGGCCGGAGGGTGCACGCGCTTGGAGGTGGGCGCCGGCGGTGCTCCCTCGGCTGCTGGCGGTGCGGCGTTGGTGGTCCAGATCCAAGGCGAGGATCCGATGGTGGCTACGCGTCCGTACATGAGGTCAACGTCTGATCTCGACCGCTGGCTGGTCGTCGAGGACAGTGTGGCTGGTAGCACTGCTCCGTTCTGATGGCACCATGGAGTGGCGGATCTATGGCAGACCGGTAGGGCGAGCTCGGTAATGGAGGCACGGTCTGGGGATGTCTGCAGAGGTGGACGGCCAGGTCTACGTCGGACGGTCTGCGCCGGCAAGCTTCCCAAGAGGAGGAGGGACAGGAAGCTCGGTGACCAGAGATGCAGTGGACGTGGCCTCGTGGGGTGCACGGAGCGGCGGGATCCGACCAGCGAGGAGGAGCATTCCGGTCTGGGGTGGTGCTTGGGGAGACGAACGGTCATGACAGGTGGTGCCCGCATGCGGGGTGACTCAAGGAGCTTGCACGACCGCGGTGACGTCGATCGAGAGGGCAAGGACGCCGGGACGGTGGTGGCTCGAAGAGAGTCGCCGGTGCCGGCCGCAGGTTAGGTCTAGGGCTTCTTTTGGTTTTTTTTTGTGGATGGTGCCGATGAGTCCGACAGTTGGATGCGAGAACGGTAGAACGAACTGGATAAAGGAATTAATGACACGGACGCACGGGTCTGGACACGATGATTTCTGTGGTGGATATAGACACCTGGATATGAGATTTGTGTGGCTCTGATGGTTGTGTTATTGTGGTGATGGAGGGAAGCTGTGATCAGGGATGATGGGGAATCGGATGGGAGGAGAGCGGGGCTGCTGGGACAGACCGACGTTGATGGCGGTGGGTTCGAAAGATGGATATCGGAGGCTGGACTATGTTGATGATGATGACGGGGACGGTCATGGGTGTGGGGATTGATCCCGGCGGGTCGGGGGTGGTGTGTCGATCGGGAAAGGAGGATTTGGGTAGAAAAAAATTATAGAGATGGGCAGGCCTGTATATATTTAGTATACTTAGAGATAAAGATTAGTTTTGGAGAAATCTTATCAATATAGGATTTAAAGGCAAATATGATAAGCTTCAAATAACTATCGAACTATCAACTAGAATATTTTGTAATATTATTTAATCCATTATGATCTTGTCATCAGCATAATAACTAAGATAATGTTTAATATTAATTTATCGGGATAATATAGATCACCTATTCTAACTTAAATCAATAATTGCTCAAAATGATTTAACTTAATCAATTACTAGTAGGTAATTGTATTTTGCTTTTAAGTCAATGAAATTGTTTTAAAAGCGAATAAATCTCATCATATATGATCACAATAATTATTAAAGAATAATCGACATTATCCATTAGTCATAGAATATTGGATCGATGATCAAAATAATAATATGTTTAATATTTATCGAATAACATACCTTTAAATTAAAACAATAATCGACGGTTGATATGATATAGATAGTATTTGATATCATCGAGGAACATTTTTTTATATATAAAATCCTATAAAATATTTGTAATTCTAGAAATCTTTTTCGAAGTCGATAATTTGAATATACAAAAGATAATAACGAGAAAATATTTGCCAGCGAATCTAATGGTTATCGTTGAGCCATAAAGGTCTTACAAAATATTATCAAATGTACGATCTCATAGAAAATATAAAGAACAAATAATAAAAATTTAAAAAGATTGGGAAGAGGAGTCACAAATCTACCCACCTTAGAAATAAATTCGTCCTCGAATTTAAGGACTGCTAGGATAGGCAGACCTGGCTAATTTATGGAATGGTAAGTAAATCGAATAAGAGAGTAAAATAAATGGAAGGAAAGAAGGTTATTTAACACGAACATTGGTCAACTAGAATGGAAGTGGAAGGGTAAAAGGTATGGTTTGATGTTGGAACCTTAGGCTATGGTCTTGAATCCTAAAATGCAAAAAAAAAAAATCAACACAAAACCTAGCAATAATCTTAAGGACAATTCATAAACTGAAAACGCTACCCACCTTAGAAATATTTCTTCCTCAAAATTTAGATGGATACGATTATGCTCGATTAAGAACAAAATCAAGAGCTGATTTGACCAATAATCAAAGCGAGTTAGGTCGTGAATAGAGTTGGACTTCAAGGAAAGATACCATGATCAAAAAGGGTATAGTCACAATGGTCAAGGATACAATTGAAATATGATTATCTAAGCAAGAAAGGTCATTTAGGCATGATTAACTACTACTGGAATCATATAGGCTTGGTCAAGGATCAAAATTTAGATAAAGTCTAAGCATGGTTAAAGCCACTTAGGTACAACTAAGATGCATGTGAGTCATCCAAGCATGATCAAAATTTAAAAATTGGTACGAGCATGTACAAGATCACAATAGTCATGATCACGGTGGAATAAAAATAAAACTTAGTTAAAAAAATGTGGGTACGATTATGATTTAGTCATGAACAAAAATTGTTCAAGATCGATCAAAATTGAAATCATTGTGGTACGAACAAATAGTCAAACAAAACTATTTAGGCACGGTCATAGAATCGAATTCTAGGATAACAGGCGAATTGTCACGATCAATACCGTTCTAACATGATCGATTGTGTAGGCATGATCATAGAATCAAAACTTAGAAAGGATACGAATTGACCCGATCGAATTATAACAAAAGGAGTCTAGTCATGATCGAATTTGTTCAAGGATGATCAAATCCAAAATCGTTTCGATGTGCTTAAAATATTTAGCCACAATTATTTAGGCACGAGTTTAGAATCAAAATCTAGATAAGGTTAGGGATCCAGTCGAAATAAAAGGTGACCATCAAAAATGGAAGGATAAGAAAGGAAGGAAGAATTACCGGTCAATCGAGAAAGTTGTGACTAGGAATAAGCACAAATCAATTTGAAAACTTAATAGTTTTATGCCAATAAGATGTAGTCTTTAGGGTATTCGAAACTCGTAAACATAATTGAAGTCATTTTACCGAGAATTTATGCCTCGCCAGTGTACAGCTAGCTGCAGTAAACTCTTGATTTCATGACTCGAGCAAGGATACGGTCACGAGTACCCTATCAACCCTATCCAATCTGGACATAACAACTTAAAGACGAAGATAGGACGACCAAGATATAACTTTGACAACATTCGATAACTTATACTTACTCGAAATTACTTCAACTTAGGGATCATGCCTCGCCAGTACACTGCTGGCTGCAGTGAACCCACAGTCTCCATAAGTCAAATAAGTGGCAACAGTGCGCGGCTATCTGCCTTCATAAGTCATCGATCATCCCTTCAACTACATCCTTAAAATCTCAACGAAGGTTCAAAAATCCTGAAACAATTTGACCATGATGGAGAAAGCTAGGAAATTGAACAAATTGATCATTATAGGAAAGTGTACGTATCCATCCTTGAAGGGGAGGTATCAGTTTTTGAAAATTTAAACGATTGATTAGGAAGGACATGGTCGAAGGCAAGATAAGTAAAAAAAATCTTATAACCCTTATTTCATGGATATTCAATATTCAACGTTTGAAAGAAAAACTTTTGAATCCAAAAACTTAATTCGAGATTAATAGACAATTGATGGAGAAGTTATTTTAAAAATAATTCCTTTGGTCCAAGGGAAGAATATAAGTGATACGGACTTATGATATGGCGGTGTTTAGAAAAGACGTAAGATAAAGTTTGTACAAATGATCAAGATCAGGAAGAAAAGGACCGAAGGAAAATAAAATATAAATCTTTAATCTCTATTTCTCTAATATTCAAGATCGAGGAAAACATGTATAAAATATTGTCTACTTATTATGAATATATTTATGCACAAGTGTCACGACCCGCACCCGGATATACGGGTACGAATACGTGGGCCACGTCCAGCCTACGTCGCAATATAGGCGGTAGAACGTTGTCTAGTACCCCATAAATATACTCTACATCTAGAAGGCCTATAACTATAAATATACTCTAGTCACATCACAACAGCTAGGAATGATAAGACAAGAAAGATAACTAAAGCACAAGAACAACTAGAAACTACTAGAAGGAATCATAAGACAGGAAATAAAGAAAGAAAACAAGACAAACTAAGGATAACTACCAGGCAACTCACATAGAATAATAGTGAGATCCATCTCAGCTAGCAACATCATGATGTCCAATAAAGGCACAACTACTCCTAAAATATTATCAACGGTATCCTGTCAGAAAAATAAGCAAGTACAAGCACTAACAGCAGTTCCATGTGAATTGACAAATTCTATAAGAGACATTATAATAAACTACAAGACAAAGATATATGAAGGCTTGGGAACCATTCGGAAGCTGAGTTACAACCCTTAAACCAAACAAGGACCGGGGTTGTAACTCTTCTCCCGAGCAGAGCTTAGTCTCCAATCAAGATACAATATAAAGGCATGTAGAACATGTGATTAATCTAAATATCATAGCATGGTGAGAAAGTACTGAATGTAGAACAGAACATGATATATGATGAGATAAGTAATATAAAATATGCCTCGAATATTATAGCATAATATGATCGGTATGGGTCAAGATCAGGCTTCCAGCCGACCGGCTACAAGTACGTGGACTCGGCCCGGCCGGGATGGTAAGCTATGGACCAAGTAGTAGCACAGGTCAGGCTATACCCATCGTGAGGTGAGGGTATAGCTATGATGCAAGTAGTAACTCAAGGTAGGCATTGATCACACTATCTATAAAATTCTCTATTCCCCGAATAGTACACGGATCCAGACATGGCACGTCATAACGTGGGATTCCCTAAGAGGGGAGCAAGTCCTCTTCAGGAATCAGCACCAATACAAGTACAAGAATCAAGGCCAAGCAAGTACCAGTATCCCAAGAAATCCAGGAATGACATCTCATGACAGGAATCCGACAATACTAGTCCGTGAATTATCGTGACTGAGAATCAAGTAAGACACTACGACTGAATCCGATATAGCAGATATTAAGATAATAAAAACTATCAGTGAATGTACTCGCCTGCGGTCCTGAGCTGTCAATGGGGTCGATGCTCAGAGTAATGCCACAGACCTAAAGATAAGATATAATAAGCTAATCAGGGTTCAACAGTGTTAGGCTTGATTCTATAGTATAAGCTACGCAATCTAGGTCAGACTCAGTCAACTAAGTCAAACTAGGTCACACTAGGTCAAACTGGGTCAATGGTTGACTTACAGTTGACCTTTGGTCAACTGGTCAACTCTAGTCAACTATGGTCAACTCTAGTCAACTATGGTCAACTCTAGTTCAAACTAGGCTAATGTTTGACTAACAATTGACTTTTGGTCAACTGGTCAACTCTGGTCAACCAAGGTCAAACTAGTCTAACCTAGGTCAAATGTTGACTCTACTTCGACGTTCAGTCAAAGCAGTCAACCATGGTCAAACAGGGTCAAGGCTAGTCTTCATAAACATCTACTAGGTCAACATATTCAATTTCAATGGTTGTGAAATCACTGGAATCGATAGATCTCAAAATACCACAAAAAGAGAAAGATTACAATAATAGGGTAAAAACCTACAGATGTTGTCGAATGGTGAAACAACCATCACCAACGTGTCCAGAATGGTCAAATCAGCTAGGATAGTCTATCCATAAGTCTAATTCGGATACAGGGGCAAAATGGTAATTTTGGGCCAAAATAGTGTCCGTGTCGGACCCACTTTGTACCAAAAAATGTGCAAGAATACTAGTCTACCAAACCTAACAAATTATATGTCTACGAATGCAGAATGACGATACGAATCCAATGGTATATCCAGAATTGGATTCCGTTGACCCGATCTCAAATTGGTCCGTTGACTAGGATATTGAAATTCCAATTTGCATGGAAAAGCGTGTCGGAGCCAATGTCCTCAAAACTCAGTAAATTATATGTCAACGAGTCCAGAATGACGATACGAACTCAACGGTATATCCGGTATTGGATTCCGATAAGTCGATCTCAAAATGACATGTTGACCAGGATATTGGTATCCGACTTACACCGAAATGCGTATTGGAACCAATGTCCTCTAAAACCTAGCAAATTATATGTCAACGAGTCCAGAATGATGACACGAACTCAACGTATATCCAGAATTGGATTCCGATGAGCCGGCGTCAAAAAGTCCCATTGACCGGGACTATGGGGCCCGTTTTGCACCGAAATGCATGCCAGGGCCCACGTCCTCCAAACTACTTTATATGAAAACATGCCAGAACGATGCCATAAGTCTAGTGGTGGTGTCAAAAATTGAATCCGGAGTCCCGGGTTCAAAAATAGAATTTAACAAGTGCAAATTAAAGAATTTGGACGACTAACTTTGGCGTCGAATTCGACCAACCAAACGTGCTTATAATGAAACGAAACTTAAAGGAGACGGAAAGATGGTTATACCAGCTACGTACAGGAACTGGTAGCACGCAAACCGGAGCTGCGACGGTGAAGTTACGAGTCGACGAAGTCGGCGTCATGAAACTGTCCCAAAATAGTTTAATTTAAAACGTCAACTTGGTGGCCGATTTTCACATAGCAAACGACAAAATTAACGGGTGAAATTTGACAGGAGCGAAGGGCTATATACCGAGATTGTAACGGAGTAAAGAAATCGCCGATCCAACGGTTGGATTTTTCGAAAAATGTGTGCAAAGTTGCTGCGATGGAATGCCATTTTTGGATCTCATTCGCGCGCGGGTCGACGGGATTCCGAGAAAATGCTGAAATCGCCAAAACGACACGTTCCGGAGGACGGTGGCCACCACAGGGAGGTGCGCCCAGAGTTCGCGCACCTAGGGGGACGGCCACGGCGGCCGTGCGGCGGCACGGCGGCGTACGACGGCGGCCCGCGAGCGCGTACGTGCGCGTCGCTGCTGCTGTGCTACTGTTGCAGCTGCTGCTGCGCTGTTGCATGGCGCACGTGCACTGCTGTGGCCGCACGGGGGCATGGCGGCGGCGAGCAGTGCAGCGACGGTCGCCGGCGAGGGTACGGGGTGGTGGTTGCTCGGGTGAAGGTGGAGGAAGGTGGTATTGGTTATGGTGGTGGTGAAGATGGTGTTGGTATTTAATGGGGAAGAAGGAGGAGGAGAATGGAGATGGCTGTGATGGGAGAGGAGCTCAGCCCGGGAGGAGGAGGTCGACCGGCCATGGGGATGGGAGTGGGGGCTATGGTGGTGGTGTTGTGTGGGTTGTGTGAGTTGAGAGAGAGATATGTATGTGTGTGTATAAATGATTTAAAAGGAAGGAGAGAGAGAGAAAGTGAGAAAGAGATGGGGGGTTGGCTGTACGTGTACATGAAGGGGGGTTGTTAGCTGGTATGGGGAGTGAGGAGAGAGTGTAGGTGTAAAGGAAGAGAGAGAGAGAGAGAGAGAGAGAAAGATATTTGTTTATATATATATATATATATATATATATATATATATATATATATATATATATATATATGTATATAGGATATACATATAGGATATTTTATAAAGTGGAGAGTGAGAAAAGTAGATATTTAAAATAGAAAAAATAGGAAAATTATGTGGAGGTATTTGGGCAGTCACGAGAGAACAATATGAAGCTTGGGTTCGGGTTCGGTCGAGCCGGGTCGGGCCAAAATCGGACAGGTGACAATATTCAAATTAAAATGGGTATTTATAATCATGGGTAAATAAATAACATGCGGGGACTCAAATAAATGGGACACAAGTTTCACGTGGGTTGTAGGCTTTATGTGGGCCATGTCCATATTTGGGGTCGACTAGGTTGGATCGATGTCGGGTCCCGAAATTAAATTGGAAATTAAATCAGGTTTTACGGTAGATAATTAATTGGCCTAAATTGACCCAAAAGTTGTGCGAAGGAAATGTAGCACAAAATGGAGTGTCTGAGTGGTACACGAAAGTCATGGATGAAGAGCGTCTCGAGTAGATCATGCTTGACAAGTTGGTTTCAAGAAAAAGACTAGTCTGGTACTCCTAAATTAAAAGTCATGGTAACGCGCAAACGATGATCAAAGATGAAAGTGGGAATATTTATCAACGATTAATTGGTCTAAGTTGATCCGAAGTTGTGCGATACAAAAAGAGCACAAGGGAATGAGTTCGAGTGGGACACGAAATATCAATGTGAAGATAATCTCGTCTACTACAAACTTCAAGAAGAAAGTTTCTAGAGACTGGCATCCCTGATGCTCTAGAATTCCAAGTCACGGTAAAGAGTATTTAATGATCCAAAATAATTTAATAGAATGAATTATCGAGAATTAATCATTTAGGAAATTCAAAAATAAATCCTGGAATTTCAGGGGCTTACATCCTACCCACCTTATAAAAATTTCGTCCTCAAAATTAAAGGTTGGTAGTAGGGTTAAAACATGATAGAAGATTTAAGCAATATTTTAGGCACGATCCAAGAATGACGAGTTTTGCACGATGAAGCTAATCAATTCAAAATTGTTCAGGCACGATGAGGGATTTTGGCACGATAACATCATGATATGAACAAAATTATATGTGCATGATTTCAAAATAAGTCAAGTCATTGGGACACGATTTTAGAGACGATTAAGAGAATCGAAGATATGCATGAAGTTCAAGTACGGGGTGATCCATAGGACTTAGGTTGATGGAAATCAACCCGGAAAGTCGTACAGGCCCGATCAAGATGAAAAGCTAACCATGACCAAAACAAAGTTTGGCATGGTTGAGATAAAATTTCAGACACAAACAAAAATTGAAGTCAAGGTCTTATAGGCCCGATCAAAGATGAAGGAGTTTGATTAATAAAATCATGAAATACGATCCACGTTCGAACGCGATTAAAATTTGAAATAGTCTAAGTTCACTCGACACGATTTAGATATGACAATGAAATCAAAACTTAGGTATGAAAGAAAATATATTCCGACACAATCATGATTAGGGATCAAGGTGTTTAGCACGATTGAGAGATAGATTTGATAGAAATCAGATTATAGGTCACATAAGCACGATCAAGATCCAAGTTCATTTGTGAATGACGAATAAATCATGAATTCAAAATCAAGGTCTTAAAAGCACAATTTAGGAAGGAACCCAAGTCAATTAGGCACGGTAGAAGTCAAACATGTTTAATTCTAACGCAAATAATTTCGTAGTCTCACTAGTTAGTCGTGATTGAAAGTCAAAAATTTAAGCACGAGTCTGAGGCAAGATAAAATATATAGTTATGATCGTTAAAATCATGGTCAAGAAAATCCCAAGTTGTCTTAGTCATGCCAAGTCATCTAGGCATGACTAATCATAAGAAATTTGGATGTAATCAGGAAATGAAATCAAGGTCGAAAAAAGTTTAGACACGAGTGTCCAAAATCCAAACATGATCAAAATCGAAAGTCAATGCACGAGGGTTAATAGCATTGACATCCAACCACGATAAAGAAATTGTCTCAACACGATCTAAGTCGATCAACTTTCGAGTAAAATCAGAATTTGGGCAAGATGGAGAATAAGATCAGCGAAGGCTGGGCACGAGAATCCAAGGATGAAAATCTAAGTCACAAAGGAATTTAAAGTCATCTAGAGTCTAGTCAGCAACCAATACTCCTTGGCACGATAAACAAAACAACCAAAATTGATTGATCACGGACAGAAGGGAATCAAAATCTTAACAGTATCGAAATTTAATAAACAATTTAGATATAAAAAATTCAAAATTTTCAGAGTTTCAAGTGTAGATGACAGATGTAGATATGAGATAGGTGATTGGTGCAATCAAGACATAGCTAAACAAGTCAAAGAAAATGATGGCAAGATGAGGAAATCATCACACAATGAGAAAGAAATGAATGATAAGTCGAGAAATAGGGGTATGAATTATCCTCATCATTTGGTCAAAAAGAAGTGAATCAATTTAAGATATGTCCTGATAACCATACACGTCCATCCAAAATCATGTTGCCAGAATTTTTGCCACGCCAGTAAACATAGCTGCAACAAACGATAGAGTCCATAACTAAGATATACACCCTATAATCATGTCATCTAGATTCCTTATCACGCCAACCGGTATGGCTGCAAGAAAATCTAAATTCCATAACTAGGATAGTATATCCAAAATCAGGCTCTATGTCCTTGTCAGGCTAGCTAATATGACTGCGATAAATTCTAAACTCCATAAATAAAGTAGACATTTATCGTTCTCATCGTCTCCATCAAATATGTTTATCAGGATATCTTAACTCAATCCTTAAAAACTTATCTTCAAACGGAATCAAAATTAAAGTCAACAACGAACGAACATCAAGATTTAAAATTCAACAACGAATCAAAGATAAATAAATAGAAACTAGCGGAAACAGATTCCGAGATAGGGTTTAGAAGAAAATTCTCAGGAGATGTCCAAAGGTACTATCTAGGTCAAGATAAAAGGAAATTATTAGAATATAATCTAAAACAATCTCAACCTGATACGAGACTGGCAAATCATATTCTCGTCTCAACCTAGAAGATATATAAGTTCAACTTATACCTTCCCTCTGGATCCACAACTCATCCCAAGAAGGAATAAAGTTGATAACCGACAGATGTTTCAGAAATCAGGACGGACAAGAACAAATGGGAAAAGTTTCGAAAAGTTCGAAATAAGACTCCCAGGGGTCATCCCTGGAATCTACCAAGAGTTCCTAATATGTGACTGAGTACCAAATTCCTAAAATATTCCATGACTCAACCTTAATCCTAGGGCAGGCTCGCAGTAGTACAGATAAACTCAAGTACTACCACGACTTCGCATTAATAGCAAAGACTGACCTGCATGGGCCACCACTAAAAATGTGTCACGACCCGCACCCGAATATACGGGTACGAATACGTGGGCCACGTCCAGCCTACGTCGCAGTATCGGCGGTAGAACGTTGTCTAGTACCCCATAAATATACTCTACCTCTAGAAGGCCTATAACTATAAATATACTCTAGTCACATCACAACAGCTAGGGATGATAAGACAAGAAAGATAACTAAAGCACAAGAACAACTAGAAACTACTAGAAGGAATCATAAGACAGGAAATAAAGAAGAAAAATAAGACAAACTAAGGATAACTACCAGACAACTCACATAGAATAATAGTGAGATCCACCTCAGCTAGCAACATCATGATGTCCAATAAAGGCACAACTACTCCTAAAATATTATCAACGGTATCCTGTCAAAAAAATGAGCAAGTACAAGCATTAACAACAGTTCCATGTGAATTGACAAATTCTATAAGCGACAGTATAATGAACTACAAGACAAAGATATATAAAGGCTTGGGAACAGTTCGGAAGCTGAGTTACAACCCTTAAACCAAACAAGGACCGGGGTTGTAACTCTTCTCCCGAGCAGAGCTTAGTCTCCAATCAAGATACAATATAAAGGCATGTAGAACATGTGAGTAATCTGAATATCATAGCATGGTAAGAAAGTACTAAATGTAGAACAGAACATGATATATGATAAGATAAGTAATATAAAATGTGCCTCGAATATTATAGCATAGTGTGATCGGTATGGGTCAAGATCAGGTTTTCAGCCGACCGGCTACAAGTACGTGGACTCAGCCCGGCCGGGATGGTAAGCTATGGAGCAAGTAGTAGCACAGGTCAGGCTATACCTATCCTGAGGTGAGGGTATAGCTATGATACAAGTAGTAACTCAAGGTATACATTGATCACACTATCTATAAAATTCCCCATTCCTCGAATAGTACACGGATCCAGACATGGCACGTCATGACACGGGATTACCTAAAAGGGAAGCAAGTCCTCTTCAGGAATCAGCGTCAATACAAGTACAAGAGTCAAGGCCAAGCAAGTACCAGTATCCCAAGAAATCCAGGAATGACATCTCATGACAGGAATCCGATAATACTAGTCCGTGAACTATCGTGACTGAGAATCAAGTAAGACACTACGACTGAATCGGATATAACAGATATCAAGACAATGAAAACTATCAGTGAATGTACTCGCCTGCGGTCCTGAGCTGTCAATGGGGTCGATGCTCAGAGTAATGCCACAGACCTAAAGATCAGATATAATAAGCTAATTAGGGTTCAACAGTGTTATGCTTGATTCTATAGTATAAGCTACGCAATCTAGGTCAGACTCAGTCAACTAAGTCAAACTAGGTCACACTAGGTCAAACTGGATCAATGGTTGACTTATAGTTGACCTTTGGTCAACTGGTCAACTCTAGTCAACTATGGTCAACTCTAGTTCAAACTAGGCTAATGTTTGACTAGCAGTTGACTTTTGGTCAACTGGTCAACTCTGGTCAACCAAGGTCAAACTAGTCTAACCTAGGTCAAATGTTTACTCTACTTCGACGTTCAGCCAAAGCAGTCAACCATGGTCAAACAGGATCAAGGCTAGTCTTCATAAACATCTACTAGGTCAATATATTCAATTTCAATGGTTGTGAAATCACTGGAATCGATAGATCTCAAAATACCACAAAAGAGAAAGATTATAATAATAGGGTAAAAACCTACAGATGTTGTCGAATGGTGAAACAACCATCACCAACATGTCCAGAATTGTCCAATCAGCTAGGATAGCCTATCCATAAGTCCAATTTGGACACAGGGGCAAAAAGATAATTTCGAGCCAAAATGGTGTCCGTGTCGGACCCACTTTGTACCGAAAAACGTGTAAAAATACTATTCTACCAAACCTAACAAATTATATGTCCACGAATCCAGAATGACGATACAAACCCAACGGTATATCCAGAATTGGATTCCGTTGACCCGATCTCAAATTGGTCCGTTGACCAGGACATTAAAATTCTGATTTGTACGGAAAAGCGTGTTGGAGTCAATGTCCTCAAAACTCAGCAAATTATATGTCAACGAGTCCAGAATGACGATATGAACTCAACGGTATATCCGAAATTGGATTCCGATAAGCCGATCTCAAAATGACCTGTTGACCCGGATATTGGTATCCGACTTGTACCGAAATACGTGCCGAAACCAATGTCTACTAAAACCTAGCAAATTATATGTCAACGAGTCCAAAATGATGATATGAACTCAACGGTATATCCGAAATTGGATTCCGATGAGCCGGCATCAAAAAGTCCCGTTTTGTACCGAAATACGTGTCAGGGCCCACGTCCTCCAAACTAAGCAAAATTTATATGAAAATATGCCAGAACGACGTCACGAGTCTACTGGTGGTGTCAGAAATTGAATCCGGAGTCTCGGATTCAAAAATAGAATTTAATAAGTACAAATTAAAGAATTTGGACGACCAACTTTGGCGTCGAATTCGACCAACCAAACGTGCTTATAATGAAACGAAACTTAAAGGAGACGGGAAGATGGTTACACTAGCTGCGCACAGAAAATGGTAGCGCGCCAACCGGAGCTGTGACGGCGGAGTTACGAGTCGACGAAGTCGTCTTCACGAAACTGTCCAAAAATAGTTCAATTTAAAACGTCAACTTGGTGGCCGATTTTCACATAGCAAACGACGAAATTAACGGATGAACTTTGACAGGAGTGAAGGGGTATATACCAAGATTGTAATGGAATAAAGAAATAGCCGATCCAACGGTCGAATTTGCCGAAAAACGTGCACGAAGTTGCTGCGACGGAACGCCATTTCTGGATCTCGTTCGCGCGCGCGTCGACGGGATTCCGAGAAAATGCTGCAATTGCCTAGACGGCGCGTCCCGGAGGATAGTAGCCGCCACAGGAAGGTGCGCCCGGAGTTCGTGCGCCTAGGGAGACGGCCGCGGCCGCCGTACGGCGGTGCGACGGCGCACGACGGTGGCCCGTACGCACGTACGTGCGCGCCGCTGCTGGTGTGCTACTGTTGCAGCTGCTACTGGGCTGTTGCATGGCGCACGTGCGCTGCTGTAGCCGTGCGGGGGGACGGCGGCGGTGAGCGGCGCAGCGGCGGTCTCCGACGAGGGTACGGGGTGGTGGTGACTCGGGTGAAGGTGGAGGAAGGTGGTATTGGTTATGGTGGTGGTGAAGATGGTGTTGGTATTTAATGGAGAAGAAGAAGGAGGAGGAGAATAGAGATGGCTGTGGTGGAGGAGAAGCTCAGCCAGGAAGGAGAAGGGCGGCCGGCCATAGGGATGGAAGTGGGGGCTGTGGTGGTAGTGTTGTGTGGGTTGTGTGAGTTGAGAGAGAGAGGTATGTATGTGTGTGTATAAATGATTTAAAAGGGAGGAGAGAGAGAAAGTGAGATAGAGATGGCGGGGTTGGCTGTACGTGTACAGGAAGGAGGGTTGTGAGCTGGTATGGGGAGTAAGGGGGAGAGTGTAGGTGTAAAGGGAGAGAAAGAGAGAGATATTTGTTTTTATATATATATATATATATGTATATATATATATATATATATATATGTATATATATATATATATATACATATATATAGGATATTTTATAAAGTGGAGAGAGAGAAAAGTAGATATTTCAAATAGAAAAATAGGAAAATTATGTGGGGTATTTGGGCAGTCACGAGAGAACAATATGAAGCTTGGGTTCTGTAACGCCCCTGTCCCAAAATACGTAGGACTAGGAACGTAGACATGCCAGCTGTCTTCATACGAAGTACACTCCAATATATGAAAACCTCGTATAAATATATAAGTTGTAAAATGTAGTATTCCAAGACAAACTAAATCTCATCCACAATAAAAAGAATAATAATAGAAAAATTCAACTTGAACATTTATGATACAATCGTTGGGTGTAGACAAAGTCCACTACCAACTATCTCAATGATATAAATGTATAAGAAAGCGATCGACAAAATGATAAAACGAACCAAGCGCAATTGTCTTCGAAGGAATGGAGAAGACCACGGCCTTGGCTAGATCACCTGCAGGAAACATGAACACACCTGGGAAAAACCAGGTCCTCAGAGGGACGTAACAAGACACATAATATCATGCCATAAACTGAATAGTAAGAGCTCAATAGAAAATATACATGCGTAAAGGTTCCTAACCATTCTATGTGATATATACTTTGAGAAGACAACGTTCTACGCAGGAGCTTAGGTGTTCAGCATAGATGGAGAGAGAGTGGTAGTAGGTAGCGCTCATAAGAGACACTATCGACCATGGACAGAAAGTAGCTCTCATACGAGAACTATCGGCCCCGGGGCAGTAAGTAGCGCTCATCCGAGACACTATCGGCCCAAATCTATGTGTGTACTGAACATCTAGCCCCTACGCTAATAACTGTCTCCTTCCTCCCCATGATACTATACATGTGTCGACTCCACGATACTGTTTAATCCTTAATAACTGCCAAGTCTTCTACACAAATCTATTAGCAGTTATACCCTAACGCACGGCCTGTACGCACCAATGATCAGTCAGCACGCAAGTCCGCATCTATATGCGACTCACAACTCACACACAATCCGTGGCACATCGTGACAGTTTATGAGATGCACTAAACATTCGGTGGTCCCTTAACTCTAAGCCAATTGCATAAAATATAATAATTTGCATATATATATAATTTTGAAAGAACAACATAAAGAAAAAGCATGCATGATATTGAGCAAGAAATTAAACAGTAAATGCAAGGTGTCTTGTCTGGTAGGACGCCTGGTGTACTGCAATAATCAATGTGGCACAAACTACAACTTCGGTACAACAACTATACACGGTGACCTCGGGTGGTGGCACGGACAGTTCTATTGGGTCCGGAAGGGTCAAATTAGTTAGGGGGACATAAGGTAGGCTTAAATTGGCGAAAGAATAGGAATAATAGGATTAGTTACGGACAGGAGAAAATCAAGGAATTAATGGATAAATAATATATATGAATTTAGGAAATTATTTATAATAAATGAGAACTTATATTTTTGCAAGTTTTTAAAAAAAATAGTGTTTAGATAATTACTAAAATATAAAAAAAAAACTGTGTTCACAGAAAACTCTTAAGTTGTAGAAATACAATTTAGGTAGAAAACTATATTTTCCAAAAATATTCTAAGAGAAACAAAATGCTAAAATTCATATTTGTAAAACTATAATTTTGCCAAATAATTTACTTTAAATAAATAGAAAATTTACAACAATATAACTTAGCCTATAACGTTGTTGTTACCAGTAATAAAAATGGTTTTTATGAAATTATCTATTTTAATTACTCAAGTAACTTGTATAAATAATTGATACTAGGAAAATAATAATATTTTATTTTAAGTGTTTATCAATTCTCTTATCACATACGGTAGGACCAAGATCTTAAAAGTATTAATAATAAGAATAAAAAATAAAATAATCCAATTAAAATAATCATCAAAACATTAGTCTTAATAAAATATTAATAATAATGGTAGCCAAATAGATAAACTAAAAGCAATCAACTGAGTTGTTGCTCAGCCTTTCCTTCACTAGAGAGAAGTCATAACATAGACAGTGCAAGCAACCCATAAAATCACCAAGAGGAAAATAAATTGGACAGTACTGTGTCCTATAGAAAATTTGTAATAATAATAATAATAATAATAATAATCCCAACAATAAATAATAATAATAATAATAATAATAATAATAATCTATTTACTGCCATTGATATTAAACTAATAAAACAATTAGTAAATAACATAAACAAGCAAAACAAAAATATAACAAGTCACAGCAGCTACTACTGCTCTTCTTTAATTAAACCACAAATAAATAAATGAATAAAACAAACTAAAAAAAAAGAACTCAACAACAAAGAGAGAGAGAGAGGACTAAGAAAAGGAAAGGGAGGGAAGAGAACCGATCGTGAGAGAGGAAGGCAGCGGCGGAGATGGGTGGTCCGGAGGTCGGGCTTCGCCGGGCGCCACGCGGAGGAGGCGGACGCGGCGGAGCTGCAGTCGGAAGAGGGGGAGTAGGAGCGGCTGCGGAGAGGGTTGCGGAGGTCCCCGGCCACGACGAGCGGGTGTCGGCGGAGGGTTGCGGCGCTGGGCGACGGATTCTCCCTGTGGGTTCGATGGCGGAGGGAGCGGTCGAAGACGGGAGTTTTCTGGCCGGGGTTCGACAGAAGGCGGTAGGAGTGAGAGGAGAGGGGTTCGGGGAGTCGGAGTCGCCGACGGTGGAGAAACGCGACACGAGAAGTCGGGTGCTTACGGCGACGCGGCCGGGGTCTCGACGACGAGGGTCGGTCAAGGCGGAGACGAGGTTTCTGGATACGGCGATGTTCGAGGACAGGGGCGGTGGAAGGAGAGTTTCGGCGTTCGTCGGCGCCGGGCCAGCTCGGCACGAGACAGGTACGATTTTTAGGGTTTTTCTTTCGGGTTTTGGTGGCCGCAGACGGTCGCAGTGGTGGCCGGCCGCGGTGGTAGTGGCTGGTGATGTTTGTTTTCCTTTGGTTGTGGTTGTCGTGATGATTTTTGGTTCGGTTGTGTGGCGAGGTCGACGGAGATGCTGACGGCGGTGGTGGTTTGTGGCGGAGTTGTTGGCGATGGCTTGCTGGTGGTTACGGCAAGGGTGGCCGGTGGTGATGGTTGCCGGGTGGCTGATTCCGTTATGGGGGTGACGATGGGGGTTTGGCTCTGGTCGGAACAGCAGGCCAGGGTGGCCTGGGGTGGTGGTGGTAGTCGCATTGGCGGTCCCTGGCTGGGGCTTGCTGCGACTGGGACGGGGATGGTAATGCCAGAATCGGGTAGTCAGGGAGGAGTTGGACTTGGTGGGTGAGGGTTGTGGTCGACGAAGGCTGGGGTCCGAGGTCGGGTACGGCGGGAGACAAAATCAACAAAGACTAGGCTAGGGCTGAGATTAGGAATTTGTTGGTGTCGGGGGATGTGTCCGACACGAAGAAAAAAATAATGTAGATGTATAATGATAATGTAATGGAGTTGGACACCGACACGATGCACAGCACGTTTGGTTGTGGAATTTGTGGAGGAATAAAAATACATGGATGAGTACCTGCCTATTTATAGGATGTGAAAATTTCCATTTGGATAGAATTTGAAATATTTTAAACCCAAAAATAGATAATTCATCTATTAATTTAAAATTAAATCCAATCTAAATACAATCCAATTTAAATCAAAATCCAATTCCAAATAAAAATCAAATTTGAATCTAATTAAATTCTTGGTTTAAAATCAATGGGATAAATCAAATTTCAAATGTTTCACTATTTAAATAAATCCATAAATTCAAATCAGAATTAAATCGCCATAATAATTTCGAAATATATTTTCCAAAAATACTAATATAATAATTTCGAAAATTACATTAATATTTTTAAATATCTTTTTGAATAATAAAATATTAATATTAATAAATCTCGAAAATTATATTCTTATTTAAAATAAACTAGCAAAATATTTATGAAATATATGTATGCACTAAGAATATTATTTATTCTAAATAAAAGGCTTTATAAATAAAATAACAAATTTGGAATTTTGGAACGATAACTAAAATACCTATTATATATATTTTGAAACTAAAAAAAATAAGAAAAAAATGTTTTTCCTAAAAATATGTACGCTCGCACATATTCGCACTCGTCGAGCAATTACGAAAAATAAAATTTCGTGCGCGATGCAAAATACGACTACGCGACGTACAATACAAAATTTTAAATCAGTAAAAAAATTTAAATAAAAAAAAATAGTAGAAATTTAGGGGTTTTACAGGTTCGGGTTCGGTCGAGCCGGGTCGGGCCAAAATCGGACAGGGGGCAATATTCGAATTAAAATAAATATTTATAATCATGGGTAAATAAAATAACATGCGGGGACTCAAATAAATGGGACACAAGTTTTACGTGTGTAGTAGACTTTATGTGGGCCATGTCCATATTTAGGGTCGACTAGGTTGGATCGATGTCGGATCCCGAAATTAAATTGGAAATTAAATCAGGTTTTACGGTAGATAATTAATTGGCCTAAATTGACCCGAAAGTTGTACGAAGAAAATAAAGCACAAAATGGAGTGTCTGAGTGGGACACGAAGGTCATGGGTGAAGAGCGTCTCGAGTAGATCATGCATGACAAGTTGGTTTCAAGAAAAAGACTAGTCTGGTGCTTCTAAAATAAAAGTCATGGTAACGCGCAAACGATGATCAAAGATGAAAGTGGGAATAATTATTCAACGATTAATTGGTCTAAGTTGACCCGAAGTTGCGCGATACAAAAGAGCACAAGAGAATGAGTTCGAGTGGGACACGAAATATCAATGTGAAAATAATCTTGTCTACTACAAACTTCAAGAAGAAAGTTTCCAGAGACTGGCATCCCTGATGCTCTAAATTCCAAGTTACGGTAAAGAGCATTTAATGATAAAAAATAATTAAATAGAATGAATTATCGAGAATTAATCATTTAGGAAATTTGAAAATAAATTCCAGAATTTCAGGGGGCTTACAACAAGTGTAGTCTAAATAAATCCTGAAATATAATTTTAAGGGAAGGTTATCCTATTCCCAAGTAAAATACAAATTTAAATAGTAATAACACATCCATTATATTCAATTTACCATTTACGAAATTATTCACAAGATCAAAATGGACTACCAATATGTATACACATCCATATATCTACATGGACGTTCGGGCTAGTCAAAGCATGGTCGCACTACATGACTACCAGGGCTTAGGTTGCGTTCGGGCTAGTTTAGAACAACCAGGTCTTCTAAAAGTCGTACTATTACTAAATAACTGATTAAATTATTTATAGAGGTCAAGTCACAATTTTGTCTAGTTTTTCTAGATCGGACACATTTTTGGCTCGATCTTTTCTACCATAACTAATACACTAGTCAAAGCATGTCGTTGCACTATCCGTGCCATCACTTCTAGTCATTTGGCACTCCAAAATTTGACCATGACTAAGGTATTCCATAATAATAATTAATTAAACTAAATATTTCTAAAATTCTAAAAAATTATATTTAATTCAAATAAGTAAAATAAAAGGATATTCTTAAAATTTTGGATAGAGGGTTACGAATCTACCCTCCTTAGAAATACCGACGAATCAAAATACGATAGTGTATCCTTCTATGAAAGTTATCTAGTGAGACATATGTGTCAACCTTAACTACCCAAATGTCAATTTAAATTAGGGACTCCTAGTCCTAACCATCCTCTTAAGATTGTTTTACTCCTAGTTGTGAATGAGCACGCAGAGTCGACGGTAGAACGCTATGAAGCCCACAAGAAATAAATACTCAAAATAAACTTTATTGCTCATTCACATTTCTAAATTTATTATAACAATTACAAGATTTATATTTGAAGAAAAATACAATGTCTCACAGTTAATAAAAATGATACAACTGCTATCTATTTCTAGGTTTCTGTCTGCATGTATACCCGTATCTTCCAAAGCTAAGTGAAGCCACAGCTACCTGAAAAATATTGGTTTCCAGTCAGGAATGAAACAAGTACACAAACCAACGACAATACGAAAACACAATAGAATTAACAAGATATAAAAATAACATATGATATATGAAAGCTAAAAAGTAACTGATAATAGGGCAGGTGGTGAAGAAGACAAGGAAAACAAATAAAAGACAACTATTTAGGTGGTTTGAAATATCTGTTTCGACATGTGAACGGCTAGGGGGTAAATCAGGCACCCTGCACGTGTTGTGTGCAGCTACTATCAGACAAGAATAGACATTTTGAGATATTTTTGAGTAGTCCACATATCTACTAAGATATTTCCCCTCCCGACTACTCCGTGTGACGAGCGTGTCAACAAGCAGTAAGATATATGTATAAACATGAAATAAAAAAACTACTATGAATCGAAAGCAATCAGAAAGTGTACTTGCCCGTGGTCCTTAGCTGGTGAAACCGATACTACCATTGCGTCCAGAATAGGCCGATTGATTAATATTGATATGCAAAAAGTTAGGATTTGTAAGAATTAGGGACACACGATTAACCACGATTTAATATTGATCTAATCTAATACAAAAAAGAAAATTCTTAATAAAATTTATATAATAATATTTTAGAAATACTCGTTAGGTAAAACCTTTTGAAAATATTCCAATCATAAGGTTCAAAAGTTTGTAGGAAGAATAAAATTCAATATACCATTTGTTTTATACAAGGACTAAATATACACCTTTAAAAATATTTATATATCAAAATAATATATTTATCATAAACATGAATATATATATATATAAACAAGTCCAATTTGACATATCCTAAAAATCCAAAAATATAATAGGCCCAAACCCTTATAAATCTTATTTGTCAATTATTAAGCCTAAGTCTAATGGACCTATAGGGCCCAAGCCCATAATAATGTATATATATTCTGTTAAGGAAACATCTATATATATTTAGTCCAAATAGTTATATTAAAACAATTTTATAGTATAAGAATTATTAAAGCCCAAAAATAAATACAAGTATTATCGTCTATAGTATAGTGCTCACTAATTGTACAAAAGTCCTTAATCCAAGGAGGCCCAAAAATACAACACCTCTTTTTTATAATTGTAAATAAGAACTAGCCCGTATTAAATATTTAACATAAAATATCAATCCGGAACTTTATTCATATGATAATCAATTTATTTTAGAAGCTCAACCATATGGAGGCCCATATATGATATTAGTTACAATATATAACCCAACTATATATATATAGGCCCAAGTTAATATTATAGCCCAAAATATTTATAACTAAAGATTAGATAGGATATAGGGCTAAAGCCCAAAATATTTAAATCTCAATAAATTTCTTACACCCTTATATGTATAAACCAGCCCAAAATCCATTACTCCCATTATTTAGAACCCCAGAAGCAAGAATCCATTTTTAGGGGCCAAAAACTACTACTATTGCTAACAACAGATATAAAAAAACAAGTAAATAGAAAACTTAATTAATACAAACCCCCTTTTCCCAAACTTCTTTCTCTAGGAGAGAAGTAACATTAGAGGAAACAATTGAAGAGAAAGAAGGAGAGTATGGGAAGTTACTGGAGGAGGGAGGCGGAGAGGGGTGTCCCCGAGCGTCTGGTCGGAGGGCGCATGCGCTTGGAGGTGGGCGCCGGCTGTGCTCCCTCGGCTGCTGGCGGCGCAGCGTGGGTGGTCCAGATCCAAGGCGGGGATTCGATGGTGGATACGCCTCCCTACACGAGGTCAAGGTCAGATCCCGACCGCTGGTTGGTCGTCGAGGAGAGCGTGGCTGGTAGCGCTGCTCCGTTTTAATGGCACCGTAGAGTGGCGGATCCATGGCAGGCCGGTAGGGCGACCTCGGCTATGGAGGCACGGTCCGGGGATGCCTGCAGTGGTGGGCGGCCAGGTCTACGTTGTACGGTCTACGCCGACGAGCTTTCCAGGAGGAGGAGGTACGGGAAGCTCGGTGACCTGAGATGCAGTGGATGTGGCCTCGCGGGGTACGCGGAGCGGCTGGATCCGGCCAGCGATGCGGAGCATTCTGGTCTTGGGTGGTGCTTGTAGAGACGAGCGGTCAAGGCGGGTGGCGCCCACACACGGGGCGGCTTGAGGAGCTTGCACGGCCGCGGTGACGCCGATCGAGAGGGCAAGGACGCCGGGGCGGTGGTGGCTCGAAGAGAGTCGCCGACGCCGACCGTAGGTTAGGTCTAGGGCTTCTTTTGGTTTTTTTTATGGATGGTGCCGATGAGTCCGACTGTTGGACGCAAGAACGGTGTAACGAACTGGATAAAGGAATTAGTGACGCAGACGCACGGGTCCGGACACGATAATTTTTGTGGTGGACACAGACACCTGGATACGAGATTTGTGTGGCTCTGATGGTTGTGTTATGGTGGTGATGGAGGAAGGCTGTGATCGAGGATGATGGGGAGTCGGATGGGTGGAGAGCGGGGCTGCTGTGACAAACCGACGTTGATGACGGTGGGTTCGGAAGATGGATATCAAAGGCTGGACTATGCTGATGATGATGACGGGGACGGTCATGGGTGTGGGGATTGATCCCGACGGGTCGAGGGTGGTGTGTTGATCAGAAAAGGAGGATTTGGGTAGAGAAAAATTATAGAGATGGGCAGCCTGTATATATTTAGTATACTTAGAGATAAAGATTAGTTTTGGAGAAATCTTATCAATATAGGATTTAAAGGCAAATATGATAAGCTTCAAATATTTAGCGAACTATCAACTAGAATATTTTGTAATATTATTTAATCCATTATGATCTTGTCATCAGCATAATAACTAAGGTAATGTTTAATATTTATTGGGATAATATAGATCACCTATTCTAACTTAAATCTATAATTGCTCAAAATGATTTAACTTAATCAATTACTAGTAGGTAATTGTATTTTGCTTTTAAGTCAATGAAATTGTTTTAAAAGCGAATAAATCTCATCATATATGATCACAATAATTATTAAAAAATAATCGACATTATCCATTAGTCATAGAATATTGGATCGATGATCAAAATAATAATATATTTAATATTTATCGAATAACATACCTTTAAATTAAAACAATAATCGACGATTGATATGATATAGATAGCATTTGATATCATCGAGGAACATTTTTTATAAATAAATTCCTATAAAATATTTGTAATTCAAGAAATCTTTTTTGAACTCGATAATTTGAATATACAGAAGATAATAACGAGAAAATATTTGCCAACGAACCTAATGGTTATCGTTGAGCCATAAAGGTCTTACAAAATATTATCAAATGTACGATCTCATAGAAAATATAAAGAACAAATAATAAAATTTAAAAAGATTGGAAAGAGGAGTCACACTTTGTGTCTCACGAAGACACGATGTGGACACGACTCAGGGTGATCAACCCCTAGCCCTAGACCCTCTATACCTATGTGCACGACCACGACACACTTGGTGGTACACACGTGTTCCTAGCTCACTCGACACGCGTGCACGACACTGTCAATACACTGTTCAGTGTCCGTGTGTTAGATTGAGTTTTGGACACATTGTGTCCAGTTCTTAGACGCTGGGACACACTCACGACTCCCTCTCACATGACACAATCATTACCAACCTATTAATTTAATTATTAGTTGTAATTTGATTCGAATTTGTAGATTTTCCCACTACTAAAATATGCTAGAATAGCGACATATATTAGCGACGACGGAAAAAGCCGTCGCTGATAATTGCCTATAGCGACTCCTTGTGCTACACGTCGCTGACCGTCGCTGCGTAGTGACGTTCAGTGACGTAGTATATTTTACGTCGCTGACGGACGACGTTTTGCGACGGACGTCCCTTTTACGCCGCTGTATTGCGACGTTTAGCGACGTATAATTTATACGTCGCTGTCTTATCTCATATAGGGTTCCTGGCCCGATCGAAATAACAAAATTTTTACCCAAAATTTTTCTTCCCGCTCGATCCCCCCTCTCCCCTCTTCCCCCGGCGAACCCTCCCCTCCGGCAACCCCTCCCTCCGACGACACCCTCCCCTTCTCCCCCCGGCGACCCGCTCGCCCGCTGACCCCTCCATCCGGCGACCAGCCTCCCACCGGCGACCAACCTCCCTCCTCCGACGAAGGAGCCTTCCTCGCCGCCTTCCTCCTCCGACGAAGCCACCCTCCTCGCCGCCTCCATCCTCCGACGAAGCCACCCTCCTCGGGTAAAACCTAATCCTAGCCCTAGCTATCTAGACACAGACACGGACACGAGAACCCTAACCCTAGGTGGGGTGGTCTTTCCGTCGAGGGGGGAAGAGAGGGGTAGGGGTGGGTGCAGGGGGGTGGGGGTGGGGGGTCTTACTTTCGAGGGGTGGAGGGAGGGGTGGGGGTACCCGGGGGTGGGGGATCTTACTGTCGATGGGGGCAGGATTGGGGTGGGTGCAGGGGCAGGGGGAGGGAGGGCAGGGAAGGGGGGTCGTGCTGTCGAGGGGGGTAGGGGGGAGGGGGGCAGGGGTGGGTGGGTGCTGGGGTAGCGGGGAGGGGGGTAGGGGTGGGTGGGTACAGGGGTAGGGGGAAGGGGGACAAGGGTAGGTGGGTGCAGGGGTAGGGGATATGAATTATTTCCAAATGGATATGAATTACTACTTGCAAAATCGTTCATGGATGTACAATCGTCGTCCTGATAATATGTGTGGTGTGCGGGATGAATACATAGCGGGAGTAGAGCAGTTCCTGCAGTTTGCTAAGGCGTTCCCTCAGTACATGGACGGCACCAAAATTAAGTGTCCGTGTGTGAAATGTCATAACGTAAAATATTATCCAAAAGTGAAAGTGACATATCATTTGTACTCGAGGGATTTCACGTCTAATTACTATCAGTGGACCGCACACGGAGAACTTGCATCTTTAGCATCAGAACCGGAGCCTTATGTTGAGCCGTATATGCATGCGGGACCTAATTTTATTTCAGATAATCATGCATACGACGACGGGTGCGTGAACATGGTTTTCGACGCTGCGGGGCCTAGTTTCGTTCATGATGCACCTGAGGAGGCCCCGAATGCCGATGCTGCACAGTTCATAGAGTTGCTGGAGAATACAAGGACTCCATTGTATCCTGGTTGTGAGGATCATTCACCGTTGGAGGTGGTTACAAGACTGTTGAGCATTAAGTCAGATTTTAACATGTCGCAAGAATGCTACAACCGAGTGTTGGAGTTGATTATAGAGATCTTGCCTGCGGGTGCTAAGTTGCCTAAAGACTTCTACCGGTCTAAGAGGATGGTGATACGAGAAAATCGATTCTTGTCGCAATGGGTGCATGCTGTACTACAAAAATGACAAAGATGCAGATGTGTATAGATTTTGTGGTGCTGATCGCTATAAGACAACTAGTACAGGAAGGTCTACCGGTGCAAGAAGACCGACCGATCCAATGCACTACTTACCTTTAACGCCGTGGTTGCAAAGATTATTTATGGTGAAAGAGACGGCCGAAAATATGAGTTGGCACATGCGAGAACAGATTGAAGGAGTATTGGATCACCCATCCGATGGAGAAGCGTGGATGCACTTTGATCGAGTGTATCCTGATTTTGCTTCAGATCCGCATAATGTCAGGTTGGGGCTATCTTCTGACGATTTTACTCCTTTTGGTCTTTCGGGATCCCAGTATTCGTGCTGGCCTGTGATTGTCACTCCGTATATCCTACCGCCTTGGACGTGCATGAAGACTCAGTACATGTTTCTAACCATTTTAATTCATGGTCTGAACAATCCCAAGAGGAACATTGATGTGTACTTACAACCTTTGATAGATGAGTTGAATCAGTTATGGAAAGTAGGCGCTAACACGTACGATGTTTCCAGGAAGCAGAATTTTCATATGAAGGCAACCCTTATGTGGACCATCAACGACTTTCTGGCCTATGGAATGTTATTTGGATGGAGCACTCATGTCCGTATTGCATGGACCATAGTAAGGCTTTTCACTTGAAATACGGAGGAAAACTGTGCTTCTTTGATTGTCATCGGCAATTTCTGCCAAAAGATCATCCGTTCAGAAGGAACTGGAATGCATTCCGTGTCGACGTTGTAGAGAAGGGTGATCCACCGCCAAGGTGGTGCGGAGCCATGATATGGGAGGAGGTTAGAGATTTTCCAAGTGCTATCGAAGATCCTACAGCTGGGTACAAGTGCGATGGATTTGGTAGAGATCATAACTGGACAAAGAGGAGCATATTCTGGGATCTGCCATACTGGAGTACCAATCTGATCAGACATAATCTTGATGTCATGCATATTGAGAAGAATCTGTTTGATAACATAATTAATATTGTGATGGACGTAAAGGGAAAAACGAAAGACAATCCCAATGCCAGGTTGGACTTAGAAGAAATATGCAAACGTCCTGCGTTGCATTTGATAAAGCAGAATGGAAAACAGTTCCTGCCGAAGTCAATTTTCTCGCTGGACAAGAAGGATAAAGTGAGACTTTGTCGGTGGATCCAGGGCCTAAAATTTTCAGACGGATATGTGTCAAATATGAGAAGATGTGTCGATCCGAAGGAAAACAAATTGACGGGTATGAAGAGCCACGACTGTCACGTATTCATGGAGAGGTTAATTCCGATTGTATTTCGGGAATTCTTACCGCAGACAGTTTGGGATCCATTGACGGAGCTTAGCATATTCTTCAGGGATCTTTGTTCTAAGAAATTGCTCATTGATCGTCTAAAAAAGCAAGAGAATGATATTGCGGTAATACTATGCAAGCTAGAGAGGGTATTTCCTCCTGGATTCTTCGACTCTATGGAGCATTTGTCGATTCATCTATCCTATGAGGCACGTGTTGGTGGACCCGTCGAATATCGATGGATGTACCCGTTCGAGCGACATTTGAATAACCTAAAAAGAAAGGTTAAAAATAAGGCACGGGTCGAGGGGTCTATTTGTGAAGTCTATGTTCTCAATGAGATTACAAACTTTTGTTCGATGTATTTCAAGCCTCATGTTGCAACTAATAGAACGAGAGCTTCCAAAAATGACGACGGAGATCATGAAAGTAATGATACAATACTGAAGGTATTCAATGCTCCAGGAAAGCCATCAGGTAAAATGAAGAAGAGATATCTGAACGATGATGAGCTAAGGGCTGCTCAGGTGTATGTATTACTCAACTACGACGAGGAGGAAGTAGAGAAACTGGAGGGGTAAGTAATTAATACGTCTACATTATTTAATAGTATTGATTATTATACTATTATATTAATTGCACGATGTTGTTTTCAGCATATTTAATGATGATGTGAGGTCAGGTAGGCCACACATAACAGAAGAAAAACTAGAGCAAGAAATGAGGCGTTATTTTCCATCATAGTTGAGTGCATATGTAAGACTTGAGAACTCTGTAATTACCTTTCTGTATATGCACTTGATTGAGAATGTGCTTAATTGCTTCTTTCGTGGTATTTAGGTCGATCGTCCATACGCAAGACTTGAGAATGAGTCTATTAGAACGCTAGCCAAGGGACCAATTTATGCTACAAAAATATGGCCAAGCTACTGTGTTAATGGGTTTAGGTTCAAGTCAACAACTTGCCCGATCAGAGACAACTTTGTGGATCTCGACTCCACCAAAATATCTGTTTGTGTATCAGATCTTCGAACTACAAAGATGTTGATGCGGACAGCGATTTCTATAGCGTGCTACGGGAGATCGTGGAGCTGACATATACTTATGGAATCGAGCCTGCTAAGATTGTGTTATTCAGGTGTGATTGGTTCGATCCGATTGAAGGTCAAGGTTGGAAAGTAGACAAGCACGGTCTTGTTGATAAAAACTATCGGCGTCGATATCAAGCCTATGAACCATTTGTCCTATCAAGTCAGGCTTAGCTCGTGTACTTCACAAGTTATCCTAAACGGGAAACAACAAGGTCGGACTGGTGGGCAGTATGCAAGACCAAAGCTAGAAATACCTTGAGGTTGACGATATAGCTTATCAAGAGGATGAACTACCTCTTGTAACAAATATTATAGAAGTGGACACGACGGAAGTTCCTCATTACACATCTAATTGTGTAAAAGAAGTAGAATTATCTGAAGAGGAAGATGCAGATAAAAGTGAAGATATAGAGGAGGAAGAAGAAAGAGAAGAAGAAGAAGAAGTAGATGAGCTAAACGAACTAGATGAATTTTTAGAAGAGGATTAAATCTGTACGTTTGTTTTATCATCATATTTGACACTTTAGTGATACTTCTATCATATAAATCTGTGACACTTTATTGACACTTTTATCTGTGACTATGATATTTTTCAAAAATCTGTGATGTCTATCATATAAATATATTTTTATTTTATTGTCATATATTATTATCAGGTATGACTAGACCAAGAGGACGACGCGGAGGATTTTATATTAGGCAGTCCCGTCAGCCTCGGCTGGGGATGGAGATTCCGTACCCTCATCCTCATCTCCGAGTATGCCATTGTACCGTTCTGTACCCGGTCCATTACCGGGACAGGGCAGTTCCAGCAGGTTGGCAACTCCTCCCTCGTCGTCTAGCCTTGCTGATCCCGGCGTCCAGCATCCCTGATCCTCCGTCCAGCATTCCTCTCCCGTCCAGCATCCCTGATCCCCCGTCCAGCATTCTTCCTGTCGACGGCTCTATGGGGAGAGCCGACGCCGAGCATATGGAGGACATCGATCAGACTGATCCTGTCCAGGCAGGAGGTGAGAGCGACCCTCCATGCGCTCTTCCGGACGAGACGCGTATGGAGATTTGGACGGACGGGCCTATGAAGTAAGTTAATTAGTTAATATATATTTCTTAAATGATTATATGTACATATATATTCATGAGAATTATTATTGTATAGGTATCGGCCTTCTGCAGTACAGAGACAGCTGGGGGTATTTCTGAGGCAGAATTATGGTGGGCCTTTGGATTAACTACTCAGAAGCTCCTGCAGATAGGAAGGCCTTTTGGTTCGCCCACTTCAAGGTAAAAAATTTGTTTATTTTAAATTTTAATAATCTTTTGTGTATATTATACAACTTTGTATTTTACTTCTTGTAGAGGACCTATTTCTATCCGCCACACCGGGCGGCAAGGATCGAAGGCCAATTTTTTGCCGTCGCAGCCAAGCTCATCCGTGATGAGATCCACGACCAGAAGTGTCGTGATCGCTCCGGACAGCCAATCCATGGTTGGATCACGCCAGAGCAGTGGGCTGCGATGAAGGCAAGATTCAGCGAGCCCAAGTACCAGGAGCGGTCTGACAACGCCAAGGTGGCACGGTCGAGCGCCGGTAAGTGGTGTGGTGGCTCCATTCCGATGACGGAGCATTTATGTCGTTTGGTACATTTCCTATGACGGACATTAATTTATATATAGTTCGATAGAATGTTTAATACTAATAATAGATAATATATTTTAACAGGTAAAAAAGGGTGAGAACCCGAACATGGTGACCGTCTTCCTGGTCACCCATCGGAGGGCTGGGGAGTTCATTGACGAGAGGGCGACACAGGCATATGTACGTTCTATTCTTTATATTAATTTACTATAATTTAAAAAACAGGAAAATAGATATCAATATAGACTTTAGCAAACATTTACACGTTAGCAAACATGTTCTAGGCCAAGTTTGTTCGGCTACAGGAGGAGGCGACTGCTGCTGCTAGTGCGCCAGCAGAGGGAGGGGCTGGTAGTTCCTCTCAGTCGCCTACAGCTCCATCGTCGGACGAGCTCTGGATGACCGCCGTTGGCGGTCTTCAGAAGGGTACATACCACGGTACGGGATCCTACGGCGCATATTTGGCTTCGAAGTCATCCCGGGCCCCCTCTGTCAGTGCGTAGTCTCCGACTTCGCATGCGTCGTCACGAGCTGAGGATATTCGTCGTTAGATCGAGGAGCTGCATCGCGAGTTGCAGCAGCAGATTTCTGATGCGGTCGAGCGACGATCGATCCTCCGATCGTCACCGGACGATTTGATGCGGCCGAGCGCAGTATACATGAGCTGATGAGTCTGCATCAGGCTATAGCTGCCAGCTTGCACACGCTCACCGAGTCTACAGCGCACAGAGTCGTAGACAGGTCGAGCTGGAGGGATCGCAGAGGAGCATGTCTGCCTCACTCACTCAGGTTTTGGCTTCGCTTGAGACGAGTACTTAGAGGGTGGTGAGTACCCTTGCTGTTTATGTAAGCGACTGAGAGAGCTGGAGCAGATACGTCCTCCCGGTCCATCAACGCGCTGACTCCAGACATGCCTGCCTCCTACTGCCCCTACGGTACAGCTCACCCAGGAGCAGTATGACTACATTCTATCCCAGATGCACGGCAGGGGTCCTCAGTGACCTAGTATATTTTTTTTATCATCTTTGTATTTATTGGCCCTATGGGCCCATTGACCGTCTGTATACTGATTTTCATTATTATTTGACTCTGTTGGACATGTACGTTTGTTGGACATGTATGTTTGTGATATTTAATTTGTTGGTATTTTATTGAGTACATGTATGATATTAGTTGTAGACTCTTATGATGCATGGGAGACTGTTATTCATCTATTAGTTATAGATTTATGATAGAAGACTGTTAATTATGATGATATCTGCGACGGGGATGACAAATATACCTACGCTGGGTTATAAGCGATGATCTGATATACAAAGGAGGTGCTGCCCAAATTTAAAAAAATATAATGTGTATTTTTGTGATGATGTGTCTGTGTTTACAGTGAATGTGAAATACAGTGTTCAAACCATCGACAGTTTCGATTACTGTTGTATGTTTTATCTTGGATAGAAAGAGCAACAGTTCAGGGTGTACTTCTGAGAGCTTCATTTTCACGTCATTCACTTTCTCGGACGTCGTAAAGGATCCCGAGAAGGTGAAGGACGTGAAGAGGAAGCTCTGAGAAGTGTACCCTGAAATGTTGCTCTTTCTATCCAAAATAAAACATAGAACAGTAAGCTAAACTGTCGATGGTTCGAATACTGCACTTCACACACTGTAAACACAGACACAGCATAACAAAATACCAATATATTTTTTAATTTTTTTTATATACTCTGCGATGGATAGCGACGTTCTACGACGTCCAGTACACGTCGCTATACTCGCCAAATAGTAACGTAACGTCGCTATACTGCTGACGTGTATATGACCACCTGAGAGCCGATGTCGCTAAAGTTGTCGCTAGGCGTCGCTAATATGCTGACGTGGCTGCTATGCCATGTCATCATATGTAAGTTGACGGCGTCGCTAAGTGGTCGCCCTACGTCGCTATACTGGTGACGTATGCTTACGTCGCTAACTGTCGCTCATATTAGCGACGTCTAGCGACACTAGAAGTGACGTCGCAACTAGCGACGAATTGCGACCAAATTGTAATCTGTGACAAGCCTATAAGTGACATCCATTTATCGTCGCTAATAGAAATTAGCGACGGATTTTCCTTTTTAGCGACGTACTCTGACGTCGCTAAAAGGGTATTTAGTAGTGTCCCTAATGTTCTGATACTAGGCTGATTATCGATTTTTGAGATTTTAAAGTGTGTTCAGTGTTTTGATTGATTAAAATGTGATGTTGTTCACCTATACATATTTGAGAATAACCTACAGATTGAGTTTCATGTTAGCATGAGAATTGGATTTTCGAATTGGCTTTGGGACTGAACTTGAGAATTGAAAACAGTATATATATGCACTGTTCTGTTTTCCTGAGAATTGCCAAACTATCATGTTTTTACTGAATTTGGTTGATTAATTACAATGTGTGTACACCTAGGAATAACTGAGCTTACTGGCATGTTAGAATTCACACATTGTATTAGGTTTAGGTTTTTCGAAATGTGCATTTGACTGATTCCTGAGAATTTGGTAAACTGATTGGTACACTCACTGAAATTGAAAATATGAGTTCACATCCACATTGTTTTTCCTCCACATACACACACGATAAAATCTGAGAATTCAAACTGTTTTGGGTATACACTGAAACCTGAGAAGTAATACACTGGCATGAGTTTCACTGGTTGGCGGTTGTGTTAATATTGGGTTTTCAAATTTCCTAAGACTGTCTAACTGAGAATCACTGGGAATGGTATTGACACTCACATTACACATTAACCTGTTAACATGTGATTTGTTAGCACACCTTACTGCCACCATATGACACACACAGGCACATTTGTACACTGAGATTTTATGCAAATTGACACCCTACCTAAACACACACATAAACTAAACTGTTAATATTACACTCACACATCACTCACATTGTTTTCTCATATGCACACACATGTCACTCTCTCACTCTATATATATATATATAATTATATATTATATATATATATATATAATATATAGATATATATATATATATATATATATATATTATTATTGTCTATATCTTTGTGTGATAATGGTAATATAATATATATTAAATGTTGCTTATATTAAATTGGTATATCTATATATATATATATATATATATATGTATAATATATATATATATATATAATATATATAATATATATATATATATTATATATAATATATATATAAAATATATATATATATATATTTATATATAATATATATATATATATTATATAATATATATATATATATATATATATATATATATATATATATATATATAAGCAACATTTATATATATATTACCATTATCACAAAGATATAGACAATATATATCTATATATATATATATATATATATATATATATATATTATATATATATTATATATATATATATATAATATCTATATATATATATATATAAAAATATATATATATATATATATATATATATATATATATATTTTATATATAATATATATATATATCTATATAATATATAATATATATATATAATAATATATATAATGTGTGTGTGTATGTGTTGTGTGTGTGTGTGTGTGTGGTAGAAAATGTGTGTGTTGCCAATATATGTGTATATGGCATATAGCCTATGTAGTATAGCCTATGGGTATCCTATGTGCAAGTCTATGTGTATATGGAATGTATACACATGAGTTTAGTGTGTTGTTAGACTTGTGTGACTTGTGAATGATGTATGCTTGCTAGGATAGACTGGTTAGGCAATTAGTGAGACTTGTTTGGGTTAGGTTTGACCTAGTTGACCTAGTTTAACTAGAGTAGTTGACTAGAGTTGACCAAGGGTTGACTTTAGCCTAGATTGACCCAAACATCATGTAGAATGTATCGTAGCAGTTTATTTTACCAATTTGGATATGTTGTGATTTATACTATTCTGAATATGAGCCAGACACCACTCCTTAGGCAGTATTTCATTCAGATACTCAGGACATCAGGCGAGTACATTCTCTAACCTTTTCATACTTGATAGGACTATATTTTTGATCTAGATTACTTTAATTGATGTTGTCACGATTGAAACACGGATTAGTACTATATGGATCTTTTCATACGATGTTATCCCCCTCGGGAGCATCGGATACATCATGTCATGCGCATTTTACTTTCATCATGTATTCCTGTGCTTTTACCATTCATGTGCAGTCTCGTAATTCATGTACTCTCATGTTTACGGAGCCCCCATGTTTATATTCATGTGCACCCATTTATGGGCCCCATGTGAAATCATGTACAATAACATAACTTGAACGGATCCTTGTGTATTGATTGGGGATGGAGGAGTAGAAACAGTCATGTGGACATTTCCAAAGTAGTGTAGCCATGTACAACTTCTTATGTTTATTATCAAGCTGTTCACATGTCTATCTTGTACTCTAAATCACTAGTTCACTGTAGAATTTTTTACTTATAGTAGATATTTCTTTACAGTCTTCTCTTTTACTTCATGTATATTCTTTAGCGTTTCATGTATCTTACTCTATTGCCTGTATTATATTCCTATTATGATATGAACTGTGTGAAATGTACTGTGTTCGCTACCGTCCGGACTGGATCTGTTGAAATATTATAAATGACCTTGAGGAGCTAAGTCTCACTTATTATGGAGCAGGCCTAGATGACACATGTGAGCTGGACTCTCAGGAGGACCCAGCTCTTGCAGAGGACATTACCCCAGTAGTCTATGTCACGACCCGTTTCCGAATAATCGGACACGAGTCGGACACGCCCAGCCTTCGTCGATGGACACAACGAAGTAAGCTGTACAATTCTAAAAAACTCAAAGATACAAGATATATAAAATAATATAGCGATATACGTTCCCAGAATCACCACAATCCACAACTTATTGGTACAATATCATCCGAAGACAAATTCGGTAACATGAATAAAATTATACAATCCTGAAATCCTTAATACAATACACATGATACAACTCTAATAAACTAGAAAAATGATCTAATCTAGGGCACTGCAACTCTAAGTCCATCCTGAAATACATCTCTACCATCTTCGGGCTCTAGCCCAAGTGGTACAACATCATTAAGAAGACCTGCAACGTATCCTGTCAGGAAAAGAGCAAAGTACAACCCCGACAAGAAGCACTAAATAATGTAAACTGAAATGCATAAAAAATCGCAATATAAACTATGGTACAAGACAGAAATATGAAACGGTGGTACATGAATAACAATGAACTATAGTACCAGATCCTGAACAATGAACTATACTATCGGTGTAACGTGTATTTGAAATAACTATTAGTGTATGTGACCGGCTGGATAAACAATGAACAAGAGCACATGAATAATGGTACGGCTTAGAGTCCCACGTCACGATGTGAGACCTAAGCTATTAGTCAATGTCTAGCTAAAATAGGATTATTCATATCTGTAGTATTTCCCCACCCTAATATACAGGTAAAGAACACTGAACAATGAACTATGAACAATGAATGATGAACAATGAATAACGAACGATGAACAATCGTGTGTACAACGTGTCAACATGAAGCAAGACAAAAATACATAGTAAAGAGATCGAGTCGGTGTACTTTCCTGATGATTGTTTTAGGTGTCCAGTCCAATGTCTGGAAAATTTGTATCAAAGACACAATTTCTCAGATAAAATATTATAATATTCCTTAACTAACTAAGGCGATTCCTAGTCCTTACTAACTATTCAAGTGTCACTAGTAATAGAATCTAACTGATTGTTTACCAAAAATCCTCCTATTGGTTCAATAATTAGTCAAAGTCTATGTCCAATTTAACATTAAACATAGTATTCTGGTTCATATCCTTTTAAAGGCCCAAACTAACCATAATAAAGCCACTTCACATATGCAAGCCCAACTATCTGTTGATTATTTCTTTTTTTTCTTCTACTTTTTGATTAGGTCTAACAACCACAAAACCAGTTCACAGCCTGGCCTTCTTGCATTTACATTCTTTTAATTAACCTGCCCAAATTTGTAGGCCAACTGTACCACCCACATAACTCATAACTCGGCAAGCCCAAATTAGGTTTGAAAATCTAACTGATCCTAGAGTCCAAACTTCTTCAAATTCAAAAAATATTATAATCCAATGGTTACTATATCTAAACATAATAATAGTTGAACAATCCCAAGTTCACCAACCGACTCCTGCTTCTTCCCAACCAGTCTAACAAAATAAAAAGCTAGTCTACAACCACCAGTTAAATTGAAACATTCACAAAATCCCACTCCTTCTTACTCTGGATATAACTCAATAATAAGCATAGTAATAAGCCACACAAACTTGTCCCTTAGCCCCTACAATTTGCAACCCAACGCTAAGTACATTAGAGTACAGCACCACATAATACTGCTAAGTCCACGATTTTTGCTGAAGACCAAGACTCTGTCCTAAGGCTCAAAACATGCTCACCACTCAGTCTACTCAACCATTAGCTTTGAATTCATCCTACTGTCAGTTCAAATTCAATTTCATTCTTCCTGCGCTCATAGTAATGTTACATGGATATGGTGTCGTCTCGTGTATATGTGTCTATACGAGCTCTGGCTCAACCTCTGACACAAATCATGCATTGACTAATGGACACACCGTATCATGTGTCCCTAGTGGATACACATCTTCCCCGATCAGTCAAGAACATGAGTCATACATGTAGGAAGTCCAACCGTAGTCACCCGCGAGGACTGGTCTGAGCAGATGCTGTGTCCCCGAGTCCAATTCGAACAAGTTCGATTCAACACCGTGTCTCGACTCCCTATGAAGCAATTCACCAAGCACCTGGTGAGCAGATCAATAGAGATACTCCAGAGTTCAATTTGAATGCCAATGGTGAAATTCAATAAAGAAAAATCAAGAACCAATGAATTAACAGTCATTAATACAATCAGTCGATCGAGATCGATCAATTGATAGACAATCAAGAAAAGAGGTGATCAAAGAGACTTATCAAGGGATGATCGAATATGACCTTGTCGATCCTGGAAGAAGAAAGTGCCAGCGACGTTCAGCAATCTTTGGTTTGCTCGTGGATCTGTCGTTGCGAGTTCATCGGACGAAGAAGATCTGCACTCGAGTGTAGCGATCCGCGAAGGAGGAAACGTCGGAGAAGAACCATACGAAGTCATCGTCGGAGAAAGCTTACCGATCGTTGGAAACAACTAGACACATCCACTGCCGAGAAGTCTCGCACTGTCGAGAAAACTCGTGGCCGAGGCGGTCGTCCCTAGAACGGCTCAGTCGCCGGAGGGAAAACTCCTCATCGTCACCATAGTGAATCCCGTAAGAAATTAGGGTTAGGGTTAGGGATGGAAAGAGGGATTTTTCAAATGGGAAAGGAGGAAAAGATCAAGAATGGGAGGGAGGAGTGAAGAAATGAGCTCTCTGTTTTGACAGAGAGAGTGAAAGAAAGAGAGCTGGTCTTAAATAGAAATTAAAAGAAAGGGAGGAAATTACTAAAAGGACACAACAGTCTTTCTATTTTACAACTCTAGGAAAATTTAGTTAGAAAAAAATGTTGGGTTAGTTAGAGTGTGGAAAAGTTTGTTGATAAGTCGTTAGAAACTTGGAGAGCACTCCAAGTATAGAGCCTCCTCCTCAATCCTAAATAACAATATTTTATTCATAAAATAAAGAAAACTATTATAAATCAAAAATTTACTATTCTACTAAAAACCCAAAATATCATTTCTAAAATTTTAAAATACTCGAATTATCAAAATTTAATACTTTCAGGAAAGCGGGTTACAGTCTAGGCTAGTTAGCTAGACCATATATTTATCATTCTGTCATGTTGGATACACTTGTACTTATTAGGAGATTTGTTATTTTGGATTTGTGGAGTTGTTTATCTAGACATTTAGCTCTTTCTTATCTGTATTTATCATCTGTGGATTTTGTTGATTATCTATCTATCTTATCGTACTTTCTTCCTTAGTTGTGATTGAGTTGTACTTTATATTGTCACCTCCATTCGGAGTGTATATACTGTACATGAACCTTATAACTGTTAGATGTATATGACCTAAGATAGCGTTCTACCACCGACACTGCGGCGTAGGCTAAACGTAACCACTTCTCGTGCCCCTACCCTGGGTGTGGGTCGTGACACATTTTTAGTGGTGGTCCATGCAGGTCATATTTAGAATTACAGTGGTATTCGAACTAGAGTACCACTGCAGCCTGCAGTAGGATTGTGATATTTTGAAGGTACGCAATCGCATTAGGAAAAACTCTTAATCATATCCTTTATCTAAAATTTCTGCTTATTGTCTTCCCTTGAATATAAACTGTCCTCCTTTGCTATTTTGACTCATTCTCAGCAATTATTTTCTTGTTTGATCTGTCTATAGGATGGTCGAGACTAGATCACATCGCCCAGGTCAGGGGGATACTGATGAGAGGTCTGCCACCTCTCGTCTTCAGCAGCCAGCCCGCGGAACCGCAACCCCAGTCATGCCAGCTGGGGTGTTTCAGCTGTATTCGGAGGAGCCCCTCCACCAGCAGTTCGCAGGCAGAGTCCGGTGATCCCAGAGATGCTCTAGCAGCAGCAGCAGCCACCTTCGGGGACCGTTGACGCAGTCTAGCGAGACTGTAGAGTTTAGTCGGCTCAACAGCAGCGTTAGACTGTAGAGTTTAGTCGGGGCATCGATCTGGCCCTGACGACAGTTAAGAGAGCAGCAGCTCAGCCTGTGGCAGTTCAGTAACCGCATCCGCCGAGGAAAAAGGTATCCAGGACTTTCAGAAGATGCACCCAAGGGACTTCGGGGGTACAAAGGGAATTATGTACGCTGATGAGTGGATTGAGCATATGGAGGAGATTTTCATACTTGCAGAGATTCCAGCGAGGCTACAGATCGAGGCGGCAGCCAGTATGATGCATGATTTGGCTCGCACCTGGTACCAGACCGACCCGAGGGTTGGTACAGATGGGCAGACTTGGGCAGCCTTCAAGAAGCTGTTCAAGGAGAAGCTTTTCCCAGACGCAGCGCTTGGTGCCCTCGAGACTCAGTTCGAGGCCTTACAGGGCAGTCAGTCCGTTGAGGAGTATGTTGGGAGTTCTGCCGTCTGGGCAGGTTTGTCGAGGGGTTATCCGAGGCGATGAGGCCCGGAGGTTCAGGAAGGGACGGGTCAAGGAGGTGAAGTCATATACCAAAAGTGCCCGCAGGGCCACTTTTGAGGGGATCTTGGTGGGTGCCTTAGCAGCAGAGGATGATCTTGAGCTGAGGCTTAAGAAGGGACGAGACACCCAGGAAGCCAGTGGTAGCGGAGGACCGGCCAAGAGGATGAACTTTCAGCAGCAGCCCCAGCAGAGACAGTTTCAGTCACAGCAATTCCAGCAGTCGAGACTTCAGTCAGCTCAGCATCAGCAGCAACAGCAGCAGGCCCCGAGGCAGCAGTCTACTAGTTATACCTTCTGCAGGAAGATGGTGCATGGATGGACTGAGTGCAGAAAGAGGCTGGGGAAGTGTCTTCTCTATGGTTCGTCAGAGCATCAACTGAGGGATTGTTCCCTCTTCGTAGGCAGGGCAACATAGGACAGGAGCCAAGGCTCCAGTGGGACCGCAGAAGGTGTCACGACCCGCTACCCAAATTGTTGGGCCGGGCCGAGTCATGTCCAGCCTACGCTTGGATAAAAGTAGTAAGCTTGTTCTAAAGACAACATGATAAGACTAAATGTGCTAACGGTTCTATAAGTGAATAAAGTCAAAATGCTCCAAACACAAAAGTCGTCTCATATATAAAATAAGTCCAAAGTACAAGTGATCTGAAATATAAAACTGGATACATGTCCAGTTACAAAATATGTAGCCTAATACATGACTACACTAATATCCCAAACAGCTATACAAACTGAGAGTCGAGCTCCCCCGAGGAACATCCTCGTATGGCAAAGCCGGGTCCTCGGTAGTATCTCCATAATATCTGCCGTAGAGTAACTCCACCTCAGTAAGGACACCTACAACGTTATCCTGTCAGGACGGGAGCAAGTACTGAATCTAACAAACTAGCATATAAAACATGGAAATGAACATAAGGAATAACTGGAAAGCATGGCATCACACAATCTATCATGGCAAGGATACATATGTCATAGAGACAGATGTATATGTAATGTTTAAAACTGTAGCAGGTACGTGATCGTCAATAGGTGTAAATATACTGTCGTACAAGTATATAAATATACTTCCGTACAAGTAAAACAAGCAATAAATTCACATACTTACGAATACAGCTGGTGCGCCTATGACAGGTATACATAGAATGTCAACCTTGCTCGGTACGTACGTACAAGTAAGGGGGTATGATCACGTACGCTACTATCAGTTTCCCCATAACCCAGGTTCTAATCATGTGAGAGATACATAAAGACTGTTCTAAACATGGTAGTAATGGAAAGTACAACATGTGATATTTTAACTTGCTACCCCAAGGATCAGCATTTAACATGGTTGGATTAGCAGTTCATTTATAACAGTATGTAAAGTTTGTAGAAAGTACTTGCCTCTAGCAAAGCAAAGCAAGCTACGATAAAAGTGCTATAGATGTCTGGTGACTCGTCACTGTAGAAATAAATACATAAACTTAGTTTTTACACTAAGCTAAAACACTAGGACACTAATGGTGCAACACGACTTGTGACTGGACACCTAGCCAAAATGATGACTTATCATAGAGACCAATGTGGAGTGACACACTACTTTAACTAACTTTCTAGGGTCTTTACACTAGTGAGGGGTGAGGTTCAATACGGCTAAAACTCAAAGTAGCACAAAAAGTTACAAGTCGTAATTAATCAATAAATAAATCAAATGATCATTGTATTTTAATAATTTTGAGATAGACAAAAAGCTTATTTTTACTTAAAGTAAAGTACCAAAATGATCCTTGTAATCATAGTAATTTATTATAATTTTTCTAAAATTTATTAACCAGTACAAGTATTTTATAAAAATCATTTTCCTAAGTATACAGAAAATGAGTTTTGGTTTCATATGCCAAACTAGTGGCAAAACTGTAAATTAAATACTATAAAATTATACTAAATTAGCTAAATTAACATAGTATCTAAATACTATTTTTCCAGAGTTTAACAGTACTTTAAGTATTTTTAGAAATCCAAAAACAACATTGCACACAATTAAAATAATAATTTTAGCTGCGTATTTTGTCCATGTATATAATTTGAACCAAAGTTCAAATACAGGACCCAAGGCCATGAATCAAGTCCAATATACTTGTACAGGTCTTGAATGTGTGAAAACACATTTGGGCCCAAAAACAATGCTAGTCTATGGCTTGGATACCAATGGTTGCAGTAATTTAAATACACCCCAAAATACAAAGTGGTAAAAGTGCAAAATAAATATTAATATTTTATAAGGTAAAATTATACATAATGAATTATACATACATATGTTAAAAGTACATATATATATATATATATATATATATATATATATATCTATATATATATCTATATATATATATATATAATATATTATATATATA